>BSBK01007238.1:0-380000 GCA_027943335.1 Chamaecyparis obtusa | reverse complement strand
GAATAGTTTTCTTCAAAATCAACAACTGATAGAATAGTTCCAAGAGGGAAATTTTCTCTTATTATTTGGAATTGTTGTGCTTGCCACTTTTCAAGAAAAGCATTATGAATGTAGGGTTGAATCTATTTTTTAAATTTGTCCATAAATGCTCCAATAGTTATCTCCTCTTCAACATATTCTAACCTTTGGATTCTTTCCAAAAAAATAATTCATTCTTTACATACATGTAACTCTTGCAATTTACCATCTTTGTTAAATCAATGTTTTTATTTTTCAAAGGGAAAAGAGCCAAATCAACACATGTTTCACATATTCCTTTTAGGTAATTTATTTGACCAGTTGCATCATCTGTTTTGTCACATAAAATGGATGAGATGAACTCACTTGGTCGACTAGGAAGAGCATATTCAAAACAATAAGTGTCTTCTACAAATTTTCATAAAACCTGATAGTGGAGATCAAATTCAATATGATATCGACAATAACAAGTTTCAAACACGTTGTTTGTCCTCATATAATATGACTTTAATCTTTCAAACAATATTTTTGAAATCTTGATATTAGGATTTGAACTAGAAAATGACACATACATTTCATGGTGTGTTGTGTCCAACCAATGTTTTGTATGATGTTCATATTGGTTAGCAGCAATTCTATGTCAGATAACATATCTATTGTTTGATGAAGGAAGGGTATTATCATTCCAAAATAATGTGACAAAATTCTTAATTCCCTCATCAATCCTATCAGAATGAGGAGCTCTACATGTAATTTCCCAATTTTCTTCCAAGGTGCTATCATCCAAAATCATTCTTCTCTTAACATATCATGATATTGTTTTCCTACTAAAACCAATTTGAGATGAAACTAAAGATATTTTATCTATTTCGGGGCATAGTGTTACCTACAATAAATGTCAACATAACTCTTCTTGTAATGGTCTTATCTTTAGCTCGAGATTACTTCCCTACATAGTTCAAACCTTTCCTAAGATTTCCAATCATATTAGTTTGCATGCCAACAATTTTTCTCTTCTTTGATGTTGTGTCTATACCCAATAATTTTAATGCCTCTTCCAACTTTTTATTTATAAGTACAACTAAAAGCAATTGGGTTTGTTTAAGTTTTTCAAAACTATCAAATTTATCCAATATTTCTCTTGTTATCTTATTCATTGACCACTAGAATTTTTTAAGTGGTGAATATTCACCTTTTAGTGAATTCTAGGAATTATCATTGCCAAAATTGATAAATTGTGGCTGATACACGGTGACCCAAATCGCCCAATTTTAACATGATAATGGGTTAATAATATTTTAAATTTTCATTAAGATTTTTCCTTTTGATGTGGTTTACCGATATATTCACCTTTAACTAGTCTGATGTGGTTCTTGTAACGACCTCTTAATTCACCAATGGTTATTAATTACAAATTGAATGAGTCAGCCCATTTCACCCCAAAAAATTTATCTTACTTGGTGGATGACCATTATATTCGTCAAGACTGTTATATTGACTAGGACCTATTTTGCCAACATTTTCTTAATTCCTACAATGTGCATTGAACAGGGTTGCACATTTTTTGCCACACTTAAATCAAGATGTTAATGTATTTTCAAAAGCTCGCGAATTCATAAAAAATGGAAATTGGAACCATGGATTGATATAAATTCAAATCAGTTAATCAAAAGTTTAAAAACTTGAACAAAATTTCAGATTTTTTATAGTCTTTTCATGTTCCATTACAAATTTTGGAGGGCCATATTTACAAATTACAATCTTGCAACAGTAAACAGAGGATTCAGCATTTCAAAGAAAGCATAAAGGACCAAGTTAAGCAATTATTTGTTCATACTTCATAGTATTGCTATTAATTTTAATTCCTATAATCCCAGTGACTAGTGAGAGGTCAAGATTTCAAACAAAGGTGACTATCTTAAGTATCCTTAGGCTGGTGAAGGGATTGAGATGGCATGGGAGGTTGAGGCTCATACTTCTCACTATGGTGATAGAACTAAAAGGATTTCCATGTTAGACATGGGAAAGACTGATACTCCTCAGGGAAGTGAATGGATTGTAAATGAAAGGCCAAGCCTAGAAGTTGACAAGGCTAAGATTCCTCAGGGAATTGAAGGGATTGAAAGGATAGACAAGGGTAAGACTCCTTAGTGAAGTGAAGGGATTGGAAGGGTAGACAAGGGTAAGATTTTTCATGGAAATCAAGGGATTGGGAGGCCATCAAAATGCACAAAACTTAGAGATACTACCATAAAGGCTTTCTTTGGAATTGGAAATGTTTCTACTCTATTGACTTTTGTAATTGAATGTGCAAAAGCCATTCACAATAGTTCACCAGTACCACCACCACAAGTTGGGGTTGTCATTAAGTTAAGTCAAAATGCATCAAATGAGGATAACAATGGTGGCATAGCAAAAGATGTTATAAGGGATACACGGAACTAGTTGGATGAAAATGATAGCAATGAAGATAATATTGATGTTGGTAGGAAGTGTAAGATATAAAAATGTATCTTAGATATATTTTTATATCTATGTGTGTGTGTGGTTGTGATGGAAAATATAAGATCTACCCTTAAATCCAAATTCCCAAAGGAGAGATCCAAATTGATCAACCAAAAGGTTAATGCACAAAAGGATCAATCTATGGAGAATATGAATGAAGGAGAAAACCTTATATTTTGCTGTGAAAAGTGTGTAATAACAAAGTGTAAATATATGATGGAAAATGTTGTTGACATAAAATAGAAATACTTATCTTGGCAAGAGGTTGATCCAGAAATCACTATTTTCGAATGTCTATGTTCAATTTCAGGAGATTCTGCATTCTGCTTTAGACTAGAAATGTCGGGACAGAGAAAACCCAGAAAACTTTTTGTCTTTTGGAGTCAGGTCGACTTTGACCCAGATAGTAGGCCACAATCTTACCCCCCACTTAAGGTCGACCTTGATCTGAAATAGCTTTGATGAAAATTCTATTTGTAGATCCTGAAAGTTTGTCAAAAAGGGTATCCAGATCTACACTTTAATTCATTGTCCTGTACCTATACCTACAAGAAAAATGGTTTCATTGTTTGGATGAGGGGTTTGCCTTAGTCAAACCCCAATTTGGAATCAACCTTAATAATGGAATTGAAATAGAGAATTATAGCAAGTAGTAGAAGTGGATGTAACAACAAAGCTATGATATTCAATAGATATAAAATTGTATTTGAAATGTAAACAAGTATATTGATATGAAAGCTTGACCACAACATCAACAAATGTAAATCAAAACCTCCATGATTGTATGCTTGGAATCCACCTTGAGGGAAGAATGAATGGATCTTGAAGACGAATAAAGGATCTTGAAAGAAGATCACACCATCATGATGGATAGATCTAGGGTTTGAATGATGAATCTTGAATGCTTGAACCAAATCCCTTCAAAAGCTTGAGTACTTGAATCCTTGATCTTCAATGGAGAATTGAAAATTGCTTGAATGAAAGATTTCTTGAATGAATGCTTTCTTGATTTTCTTGGGAGAAGACTTGATCTCAAAACTTGATGCCAAAACTTGATGGATGCTCATGAATGATTGATTGATGGAGAAAATGAGAGAGGAAGGCCTCCTTTTATAGTGATCTAGGGAACAAACTTCTAGAGAGGCTGACATTGGAGAATTAAATCCCAATTAACCTTAACCCCTAGAAATAGACCTAAATTAAATATCATTTAAGATTTTACCATTTTGATATCCGTAAAAGTCAACCCAGAAGTGGGAAAATAAAACTTTCCGAAGCCCAATACCCTGAAACCTCTGGAACTTGAAAACTGGACCCAGGGTCAGGGTCGAGGTCAACTCTGCCCTAGCTCAGAGTCAAGGTCAACTTTTCCCTAAGTTAGATTTGAGGTCGACCTTGACCTAGGAGGTCGACTTTGACCCCGAGGTGGCAGATTTCAATTTATCAGGACTAGGTGCCAAAAAAAGGCTGGAAATAGATGGAGAGAGAAGTAGAACATGGGAAAAAGTAAGATTTATGTAGAGATCAATTCAAGGAACTTGACATGACCCCAGACCACTTACTCAGAGGGCTAAATGCTCTTAACATGGAAGTGCTTCCATTTTAAGACAATACTAGAAGAAAAGAAATTGGAAAGTAAAAATGGGGTGTGAGTGGGAAATGACAAGAAATTTTAAGGTTGATTGGGTAGAAAAGCATCGATTCATTGAACTAGTCCAAAACAATGATGAACAACCAATAGAATGTAGGTGTAAGATTTGTACCTAAAAAACTAAAACAAAGAAGAAGTTGCAGCTAAAGCTTGACACTATAGAAAAGCATATTGGTAAGTTTTATGAAAAATAGACCATAGACGGACAAGAAATATCATTAGTGAGATGGAAATCAAAGGAAGAATCTCTTCATATTAAGTATGTCATAGAATATGAAGAGCATAACAAGATAATGGTAGTAATTTCTAGTAGTGGAAATCCAATCAAGGTTGGGTTTAAACATGCATCCAATGAAGAAAACCTACAAAAAGACCATTCAGATGAATGTTGTTTTTCATATTATATCCAAAGGGCATCCTATGAGAGACTTCTCTTAATATGGTAATTTATAATCTTTTTTGAGAGTTCCTCACTATCCTATGTCACATTGGTCAACAAACACTGGATGGGAAATGGAAAACTATCTTTCTAGGGTGGAAAAGATAAATTTATAGAAGAAAGTAAAATAATCTAGATTCATTTCATTATCTGTAGATGAAGTTACTGCAATAGATAACATTGTTTGGGTATGTATGCATGTGTATATAGTAAAAGAACATGTCAGCCAAGCTCATCTACTATGTGTTTGTAAAATGAGGGCCAATTCAATAACATAAAACTTATATTTTGAAGTCAAGAAAGCTTTAAATGAAGTTGTTTATATGGATGATTTGAAAATTGGCAAGAAGTTAGTGTGTGTTGGAGCTGATGGAGCTGCAGTAATGCAAGGCCAAAGGAATGGTCTTTGTGCAAGATTAAAAACTAGTATTGCATATTACTTGCTTGGCATACATTGCATGGCACATCAAATGAATTTAGCATATAAAATTGTTAGTGATTTTCCTCTAGTGTCAAAAGTTGAATATCTAGTCTACAAGCTATACTCTTACTTATGTAGAAGTCCTAAACATATTGTAGAATTTAAGATTTTTTCAGAGGGAGTAACACTAGGAAAAAAGCTTCTCAAGGATGTTGAGACCATATGGATCCCTTTGCATGGACCATTAGAATGAGTTCTAACAAAATATCAATCCTTGATCAGACTAATATATGAGCAATACCTCACTGTAGACAAAGCTCCTGATCTATTACATAAGTTAAGTGATATAGAGACTCTATTAACTTTAGTTAGTATTCTCCCCATGCTAGATTTAATGAATAAACTTTTTAAGAAATCCCAAGATAGAACTATGTGTATCCATGAGTATAGCAGTTTATGTAGAATGACATGCATTACCCTGGATGCTTTTTATTCAGATATGATAGCATTTCAAAGCCCAATTTTTTTCAGGTGGTAGATAATTATAGATTTGAATAATGCTAAGAATTTTTTATAATTTAATACAAAAAATGATTTATGTGTGTTTGTGAAAGGATATGAAATACCAATGCACCAATCTAAGATGGGAAAGCGAGGCAGACTACTTCCAGTTAAAAAGGTATATTTTGACAACATTGTTAAATCTTTTAGTGATAATTTGAAGTCAATTTCCTACCAACTTTAAACTGAGATTCATGAAAGATTCTCGTGAGAAGAAATTCTTGAAGTCATGGGCTGTGTGTTTCCTCATTTTTGGAAAAATGTTAGAGATAAACAAATGGATGCACACATATTTCATAAAAGAATTGATGAATTGGTAAGAGAGTTTTCAAAACATGAATATTGCAATGAACAACCAATTGAAGGAATTTTAGATTCAACTAATCTTAAAAAATAATGTAGACAATTTACATCATGTATGAAATTATAGCTGAAAAACTTGGAGAATCCATTTGAACCTGGAGTAATAACCAAGCTTTGGAAGAGGATAGAGCAGAGTGAAGTATTGTGTGATTCAATATCAAAATATTTCAAACTTGCTAATTTATGTCAAACAATGATATTGGGGTCAATGGAAGATGAAAGAGTTTTCAGTGCATTGGGTTTTTTGAAATCAAAGATCAGAAACAAAATAGACAAAGATTTGGAAACTTAAAAACATTAGATTTCCACAATCCATTTGGAAACTTGCTTGAGGTTGTTTGTAACTCGGTACAATGTTATGTATTTTCCTTATGATAGGGCATTGGCAATTTGGAATTTCATGCGTGAAATACGAGGGCTTTATAGCAGTTCAAAACCTGGTAGTGCTACTGCTAGTTTTGAGACAAACGATGGATCTCGGTCCCAGACTTAGAATGAAGATGAAGAATTTTTTAATTTTGAATACCTAAATAAGAATGAAGAGGAACCTATTACTACTACTATGTTTCAAGAGCTTGATTTCATGTGGGATTTAGAAGCGTCAGACTGCTCACCGAGTCAGTGAAGTGATGTTTCATTTAGTTAATAGGTATTTATACAAAATCACAGATACTTCATATACTGTACTTCTTGAATCTTGACTCGTATTAATAATTAAATTTACAATTTACAAAACTATTGTCCATGATTTTTGTAATTTTAAGTATAATGTATAATGATCATGTTACTGTATTGAGATTTGAAGTATAAAGGCGAGGCTAAATTCAAAACTTAAGTTTTTGTGTTTCTAAATTAGTAAATAATTCGTATTACACTATTTTAAAAAGGGTCTTCTCATTTGTATTAATTTATAAAATGGTACAATTAAGTTTTTTTGATATTGGTTGAATCCCAAAAAATCCCCCCTTTGTTTCTCTTAGTCATGCTTCATTTATAGTTATCCTGAATGGTTGTAGTTTCCCTAGAAGGGGAAGTGATAAGCTTCCAACCATTTACAATTCATAACTTTTCCAAAAGTATATTTTTAATTACAAAATTTAACCTTTTAGAAGAAAAGCCTACATATCCTCATTTTTATAGTATCCAGAAGGCCCTTACATATCATTAGAAATGAAAAATATTATTTCATAATGACTTCCAAAATCCAAAAGGTGACAATCATTCGATGCAAACGCCAACAAATAATTGGTTCAACTCCTTCTAGAACCCCTCCTAGTCAAAGCCATGATCCTAAAAAATAGTGTGCATCTCTGCCTTGTCCTTTTCTACTTCCAATTCAAACATATCAATTTGGTATCCAATGTAACTAGTAGCATATTCTTGTGCTGCAGACATGAGATGACTTAGGACATCTTGTTGATTCTCCTCATCGATGTCCAAATTTTGTTGGAGGTTGGGTTGTGGACTCTCATTTGATGATCCCTCATCTACTGGAAAGCACATTCCATCATCCAAAATTAGAAAGCACCTTGTTTTCAATCTTGTACTATTCCACTACCAAGAGTATATAAAGAAATTAATCACCAACTCGGTAGCCGCATTAAATTTTGAAGGTATGTTTCATGTAAGGTGGCTTGCCTCAGAAAAGAAAAATAATTAATGTTGATGAATCATAGCTCATATCCCATACAAAATATCCTTTTTAACGTCTAATCAAAATCTTATCCTATATTATGTACTAGCAAATAATTTAAAACTATTAATAAGTCTCATTAATGTCCCTAATTGTAGATCCCACATCCTTCTCATTAAATATGTACTAACATACACCACCATTTTGCACCACCCAAGAACCACATGATGCGACATAGTGAAGAAAATACTAGTGTCCTGACACTCAAGCTTCCCCTTTGCGAAATACTTATTGTTTTTCTATTTCACAAGTCCTTGAAACATTGTCTACGACATAGCAGAGTATCATTATTTTGCTAGTCCTGAGTCTGACAGTCTATGAAACAACACTAAAGGCTATTTTGGCATTTTATTCAATTCAAAATTTCTTGAAAATTTTTCCCAATAAAGATAGTTCCAGCAGTGGTTTTATATAGTGGATGTGTATCACCTGTGGCTATGACAAGAATCTAGTTAGCTTTTGTAGGAAGCAAACTGACTATGTGCCTTCCTTGTTGGGAAATGGAGTCTTTCTAATTCTCAACCATGCATAGTGGCCTATGGCCACCAAAACATGAATTCATGACTTTCCTCTATCAAAGAATTTATTCTTAGAGCACTTCTGAAACATGGAAATACATAGTAATTCTGAGATTCTCTAACAAAAAATGTCCATATGTGTGTACACATAAATATTTCTTTTGGAGAAACCTTTTAAGCACATGGTGATAATATTCTAAAATATCCTAGCATCATCATAGCTTAGTATGTTCCAAAAATCCATTTCCCCCACATCTCCTCCTAAAGTTTCACCTCCAGAAACTGAAGAATGTATTTCAAGTCTCAAACTCCCAAAAAGAAAGTATGAATGTAAAGTTCGGAGAAAGTAGACCTTTGCTGCTAAGGCCTTTGGAATTAGTAGTTGTGGAGTATGATTTATGAAGATCTGAAAGCAAGTTAAGTAACACTCCTATTAGAAATCAGGGTGAGGTAGTGTGATTTCTAAAAGCCAAAGAAAAATACCAAAGTACTTCATTGTGGGAATTCAAGGTTTGAAGTACTAAACAATCAGGAATCAAAGCGGGGTGATGCAATTTTTGTAACTCCAAAAATAAGTTAAGTAATACTTCCATTAGGAATCAAGATAGAGCAGTGTGATTCTCGATGATCAAAGTAAATTGAAAAAGTTAAAATACTTCATTGTGGGAATTTGAGGTTCAAAGTACTAAAGAGTTGAGAATCTAAGCAGGGTGATAAGATTTCCAAAAATTTGACAAATCCTGGGACCCACCCTTTGTGAAGTTGCGGGCATATCAAAAGAAGTTGATTACATCGATTCCTAATTAATGAAGGAGAAAATCTTGTTGCCCCCTTTGAACTATCATTTCATAAAATTGAAATTTAAAGTGTAACTTCACCAGAAAGAAAAGGGAGGAGGTTTGATTTTTGAAATCCCGAAAATGGAGATGAGTGAGAACAATTTCTTGGCTTTTCCAAAGGGTAGTCTCATTTCAAAAAATTTGCATCATGGCTACCTCTCTGATGGAATATAAAGCAAGGTACACAAATCTCTACCTATTGAAAATAAGAAGGTTTGGAACTGAAGGTGTCAAGGTGCTACATCCAAAACTAAATTTTGCATATACTCTCTGACTAACGTAAGCATCCCTCCATGGATCAAAGAAATAAAAGTGATCAACATTTTATTTCCAAGGATGTATAATCTATCATTTATGGCATTTAATTATAATCATGTTGAAGAATCTAAAGTAAAGAATCATTTGTTCAGGATTGCCTCGATTATGTGCCCGAATTTGTTCAGGATTTCCTTTATTAAATGATATCTTGTGGAAGAAGATAAAGTAAAGCATCATTACAGTAACAGGTAAAACCAAGATAGCCTCTTTCTTTGTGCTATACTTTTATGAAAAAACAAAAGCTTGTTGTAGCCTACAAATACAAAAATATCCCTCAGATACCATAGGTATGATCACTGCAACAGCATCTAAAGTGAATTGAAGGAGATTTATGACACAAAATTAAGTCACTTTGACTTGGGAGATCTTCATCGGAGAGTCTGTCAAGAACCTAGACACCCAGTTACAAAGAAGTTGGCCAGGATTGAACTCATGGAAGAAATTGGATTTCTCATCGTGATACAATCTCCACAACTCATCACGGAATGCATTTCTCATTTTGATCCAAACTCCAAGTAGATAAATAAATCCAATGAAGAGGTTCTCATCACTCTTGATAGGACCACTATCTAGAACTTTTCCATCTTCCCATGAGAGAAGAATTCACAAATTGGGATTTCGCTCTTTCAGCTTCATCATTTAGTGAAAAGAAAAAAAAATGGAGGGGTGTAATGTCAAAAGAATGGTTCAAACCACCAAGGTCTAGCAAAGATAAACTCTCTAAAACCATTTTCAATGATAATTTGAAAAGGGAAGTTGCTAACTGCAGACACCCAAAACTAGGCAGGTGTTTTAGAATCATTCAAATTTACAAAATCTCAGCCAAATGCTCTAATTTTCATCAAAAGGGATCAAATCAATTTAAAATAGACATTTATTAATCAAAATTGGACAAAATCATTTAAATCAAAGGAAAAATCAAATCATGACATCAAATAATTAAATACAATCTTAAAGGGATCAATCACACTATATAATTGATTTTAATCAATTAATTGTATAGTTTTAAATCAAAAAAATTAAATTGAACCTATTCCCCTACATGGCTAATTTAATTAATTGATGAAATTTAATTAATCCTAATATCTTTCACCATAATTTGAGAAACCAATAAGAATTGAGAACACAATGCACATGGATCACTTCAAATGGTTGAATCTCAATCACTCATTTTCAACTTTGAATCTCAATCACTCAAATTTGTCTACTTGTCCAAACATTTGAGACAATCATTTAAATTGTTCCCCCCTTTAAAACCATTTCAAATTTTTCGACTCAACCAAGGCTAAACCATGATCAAATAACTCTATCTCCTACCCTTGGGATTTTACTACAAATAGAAGTCATAAGGATCTTAGAAAATTCGAATGCATAGCATCATCACTATAGGCAATTTGAGAGCAATTGAGCAATATCTTGAGCATTTTTAGAGCAAATAGTGAGATTTGAGAGCATTATCATGAGCATTTAAGTTAATCTTTGTATCAATCAAGAATTGAGAGCTAGATTTAGGCATTTTATCATAATTTTCTCATTCTAGGAGTGTCACTAGTAGAGAATAAGGTTGAGAGCTCTACTTACCAAGCTTAGTTAGAGAACTATGAGATGATATAGACGTTAAATGCAATTCTATAGATTAAATTTACATTGTCTTTTCCTAGAATTGTTGCTAATTGTCTTAATTTCATGAAGGTGTAAACACTCACACACAAATGGCGCCCAACGTGGGTCCTTGAGTCTCATTTTTCATCATTTTTTATCAAATTTTGTGTGTTTTTGGCTTCACTTTTACGTAAATTTTGCAGAAAATAGGAGAAATGATGCCTGCGAAGGATCTAATGATACTTATGAGCATTCTGATGATGCCTAAAGACGTTAATTGATGCCTGCAAGATTCTTTCTATTCTATCTTTTATTCTTTTGATGCCTAAGAAATAAAGTATCACACCTGAGAGCGTAAAGTGTCGCCTAAGATCTGAGAAACGATGCCTATTAGCTGATCTTTTTGCCTCTGATATTTTATCTTACACAATTTACAGGTACTTTTAACGCTTAGCAGTTAAAGTTTTACACTTAGTAGTTTTTAAAATTTTCTTCAGTCACTGGAAAGTGATGCCTGCGAGTTTTAAAATAATGCCTACTAGCTTTTAAATGACGCTTATTAGCTGATAAATGTCACCTAGAATTTTTTGTTTAATTTTGCTGTCAGATTATTAAATTCTATTTTCTAATTCTCTGTCTGATTTTTTCCCACAGATGAGTAGACACAGGAAAGTACAGAAACTAGAAAGTAGAGTTAATCAAGAGAGCAAAGAGGTAAGAATTCAAACCAAACGTCAAAAAGAAATCCATAATGTTGCAATTCTAGATAGTTTGGAATTAGAAAAAAAAAATTATAAGCACTACATTGAGGTGTTAGATGCTTATAAAAACAAATTTCCTACTTTGAACTAAATTGTTTTTGCATTAAGTTGTTAAAATTTTCTTTGCAAAATCTTGTTAAGAACACTTAATTGCATTCCAATTTGTTCCTTTTGGTTTCCTTCACTTTCTATGGCTTTGTTGACTAATTTGTTGGAGGAGCCGGAATGGGAATGATCACCACTAGGTAAAAGCAAATAAAATGTACAAAAGGGGTACTTTTCATATCAAGCTTGCATTGCTTAAATTGTGGCTTTTCTTTGGATCTAGTTTAATAGGAAAAAACCTTACTATTTTTCCAAATTGAACAAACATTAGGCATATCCTCTCCATTTTATGAAGTGGATCAAAAAGCCAAATGTGTGAGTTAAACTTGGTAGAAAGAAAGGGATGAGGAATTAACCAAACATTTCATTTATAAGAATCTCCTTGTCAAGAGGTTGAAAAAGAACAAATTTTTCTTGAAGTGTTTGGAACAAGGAACAACAATAGGGATATGCTCTTCACTTTCTAAGTGAACCAAACTCCCAAACTTGTTGAACCAAGTTCAATTTCTTATTTTTCTATATATGCTAGATAAATTAGATCTTTAGAGGGCCTTCCCTCTGAGAATTTCCTTACGAGGATGGTGAGAGGGAATGACCCAAAGTGGGAGACAATCACTTTAGCCACGATACTATCTGACCCACTATAAACAAATACATTCTTCCTTAATTGAAGAGTGACTAGGTTGTATGGAAGTATTCTTCACTTCCTTGAGTAGTCCTTCGGGATTGTGCCAAATCATACTTTCATGCATGTGGGAAGCCCGCAAGGGGGTAAAAGAGCTTGACATGATCTAGAATGGAGGTGTTCATTAAAAATCTTGTTAAGTAGTAATCTTCCTTTTAGAGCCAAATGTGTTTAAAAGCCAAATCTGACTCTAGGTAGATTGCTTAGAAGACATTCTTGTTTATACTTGTGAAAATGATCGAGAACATACACTTTTAGTCTGGTTTTAGGTATATGGTACAATTTGACATGTGTGTTGAGTTTGTATTTTATTTTCAAGAAAGAATATTCTACAGATTTGATCTTAAAACTTTTAAAAATTCTAGAATTTACAACCTGGTCTACAAAAGTGTCACCTGCACATAGAGAAAAACCTCTTATACACAATGAAGTCACACCTATGACTATTTGAGAAACACCTATAAACAATGAAGTCACACCTGTGACATTTTAAGAAATGCCTGGAAAAGTTAAGAAATGCCTATCAACAAGAAAAATCCGTCTGCTCACCTGCAGAGTGCCGCCTAAGAAAATTCCAATAACCGCGTATTAAGTTTTAAGTCACACCTATACATAGGAAAGTGACACCCAAAAACAAAGAAGGGAAAATAGTGGATATTTCTCGAGGGTTTCAAAAAAATTAGATTTCATATTTGAATACCCTTTTGGACATTCTATCTGTTCTAATATCCCACCTGGTCAGAAATCCTAGTTTTGAACATTTTTGAATTTTTTTGTAAGGATTTGACCACAACCAAGTGAGATAAAGCCTATTTACAAGAGATTTATGTTCATGCCAACTTTGACTCGATCTCACTACATAAAGAAAACCCTGCAACCAGATGGAACATATCTAAGGCAAGAACTTCCTTTTCTGAGTGACACATTTACGTCCTCAAGAATACCACAAGAACCCATTCAAGAGGTAGAAGCTAACATGACTTTTCCTTTTGGCAATGGAGGAGGCACTGACCCAAACAATCTAGGGTCAAATAACAACAATGGAGGAGGAATAGACCCTAGCAATCAAGGGATTTATAACAATAACAATGGGGGCAATGGTGAGCCAACTGCTGAAGATGCAACTGATGAAAAGCTTAATGAAGCCATACAAAGCCCATACTTTATGAAGCTCATGGAAAAATCATTAGAAAGAGATAAGGAGAATTACTTTCTAGACCTATCCCGAAAGGGTCTTAAACTCCCTCATGACTACGATGGCAATCAACTTAAGGGAAAATAAGTTGAAGATAATCTGATTGATATCATGAACAAGAAATTTAAATTATTCCAAGCACAATTGGATATAATGAAGCAAAGTGGAGCTCCAAAACCCTTTTCAATAGAGGCATTGTGTCCTTTCCCATTTGACAAGATTTTAATCATGATACCATTCCCTAGTAATGTTGTCTTTCCTAAGTATGAAAAATACGAAGGAGCATCTGATCCCCAAGGTCATTAAAGGGAATTTTGTGCATTGAGCTTGATGTTCAAGCATGACACTACTTATTTAATGAGGTTGTTTCCTAGAAGTTTGGGAGGCATGGCCATGGAATGGTTTTCAAAATTACCTTCTGGCATCTGAACTTTTGAAGAGTTAGCTTCTAAGTTTGTAAAACATTATTCATATAATATCAAACATGAGGTTACAATTATTACTTTATGCAACACCAGGAAAAGAGAGGGAGAAAGATTCTTACTTTTCTTACAAAGATGGATAGTAGTATTTACTAGATACCCTCAAAGTGTATCAGAAAAGGAAAAGATGGACATCTTTATAAATAGCTTGAGTAATGAAATGAACTATTGGGTAAGGATGCAATGTCCTAAGTCTTTCAAGATCTTATTGAAAATGGAGTGACTACGGAGGAGATATTGGTTAAGAGTGGAGAATTAAAGCTTTACAAGGATAACAAGAATCACAACAACAATAATACCTCCAATAACAATAACAATTAAAATAAGAATTTTTATAACAGCTATAACTGATTTGGTTGAGGAACAACAACAAAGGTGTGGTCAATGATGGGTTTGT
The DNA here is from genome assembly GCA_027943335.1 of Chamaecyparis obtusa. NCBI lineage: Eukaryota > Viridiplantae > Streptophyta > Pinopsida > Cupressales > Cupressaceae > Chamaecyparis > Chamaecyparis obtusa. Next base: position 365,447 of record BSBK01007238.1, on the reverse strand, counting down.
TGAAGCTAATAAATTGAAAGTCACTCCTTTTACTCTCATGAGAACACCTACTCAAGTGAATAATCAAATCAAGTCCCCAAAGTGTCTTTTAACAACAATACCAATAATAACAACTTTGGGAACAATCAAGGGGCTAACAAGCCTAGGTCGTTCTTGGCACCATCTCCCAAGCGGATGTTCACACCTTTGGGTGAACCCCTTGAGAATGCATTGAGAACTCTCATTTCTAATAAGATTATTTATTTACCTAGAGCTCAATCATATGAACCACAAAACAAGCCCAATCGGTGGAGTGAGTCTAGTCATTGTGAATACCACAAAAATAGAGGACATACAACAAATGATTGCTTGAAGTTGAAAAATGTGGTATAAGATTTGATTGACAATGGTGTGATCAAGATAGAAGGGCCTCAAAGCAATGAAGATCACATGGCCTTTAAGAAACCTTTCTATAACCATGAGAAGGGTGAATCTTCCATTTTGAATAAGCAAGGCAACAATAATGTCAACTTTGGTCATCATTATGATAACACTATCAACACATTATCTAGACATGAGCATAATGTCAATATTATTGTAATCAAGGAAAAACCCAAAAAGGAAACATCTTATGCTATCACTAGGGGGAAAACTTCAAGGATTACCCTACAAGGGGTTGATCCTAAACCTATTGGTCCTACAAAATCAAGTATTTTGGCTAAACAACCATCTACAACAACAAAGCCATATAATTTGGTGGACCAATTATAAAAGACTCCAGCTCAAATTTCTAATTTGGAGTTGTTAAAATTATCTCCCAATCACAAGGAGGTCTTGGAAAAATCCCTAGTGGAGACTAATGTTTCTATTAACTTGGAGGAAGAAAAATTTCAAAATGTGGTGGGACACCTCATTGCACCACATTGTCTCTCATTTTCAGAACATGATGACATATCCATCACTCATCCTCAAAATTTGCCTCTGCATATAGAATTCCTCATTCAAAGACATAAGGTTAAGAGAGTTCCCATAGATGGGGGAGCTGGTCTTAATATTTGCACTTTAAACCTTGTCAATTCCTTAGGTTTATCTAAGTCTTCTATTGATCCCAAGAAGCAAATTACCATTAAAGCTTATGATGAGGAGGAGAGATCTTCAAAAGGCATGATTTTCTTACCTATTCAAGTTGGGCCCATAAAAAAGGACACCAAATGTCAAGTCCTAGACATGAAATTAACTTATAACATCTTATTGGGGAGGTCGTAGATACATGAGATGCAAGTGGTTCCTTCTACATACCATCAATGTATCAAATTTCCACACATGGGTGAAGAAATCATAATTGGAGGGGATTCAAATCCTTTTCAATATTGTAACACATTGAAGTCTCTTCATGAATTATTTATTTCTCATAATAGAGAAGGGGTTGTTCCAAATACTACCATGGAAGAAACTAAAGGTGATGATCCTAAGTTAACATTAAGTGTTACCTCTACCTCAAGCCCTATTCAAACTAACTCAACTACATCGGCTAAGGGAAAAGAAAAAGTGAGTTATGAGGGTCCAAGTTCAAATGAGATTTCAGGTAAAACATCCACACCAGAGGTGGAACTTTCTAAACCTACCAAAGAGGAGAGAGACAAAGCCAAAGAAGACCAATATAAACAAATGAGTGAAATGATGCACAAGTTTGAGAAAAAATATAGAATCAATTCTAAAGGAGTAGGCGAATATTTTGTTTCCCTATTTGATTTACCTACTTCCCAAATAACACATGGAAAACCTTCCAAGGTGCATCTTCCTCACAAATAAAACTCTTATTTTGTAAGAGAGAGTGACAAGTCAGCACTTGAGAAAGAAGACAATGAGGTTCTACAATGGCTTTACAAAGATGAAAGTGATACTTCAAATAACCTCATGGAAAGAATTCAGCACATCAATATCCAAACTGAACAATATGGAAAGGGGTTTGAAATTATGCAAAAAATAGGGTATAAAGGAAGAGGACCCTTAGGTATGAGAAATAGAGGTTTTCTTGAACCTATTGAACCTTCTTGGAGATCAAAGGAAGAAAAATCAGGAATAGGTTATCAACGCAAAGGAGAAATTTCTAGCCCTATGCATGATTTCTATACACAAGTGAACATGGTAGAGTTTGATATTGATAGTGATGATTCCAGATAATATGAGTGGGATTCTTTATCTGAAGATTCTTGCCATGACAAAGAGATTTTCATAATACATTCTTATACTAATGTTCTTAAAGAACAAACTCAAGATAGTGAAGATTCAGAGATGCTTCTTACATACATGAAACTCAATCCACAAGAATCTAACATAGGGAAAACACATATTAATCATCCATGGTTAGGTGGACCTTGGGTACCTTCGTGGGAGGGTGATTTGAATGTTAGGTTTAACCTGCATGTTTTATTTCCTGTAGAAGTCTTAGAGGACTCAAGTGAAGAAAAATTTGATCCTTCTTCCATGGATCATCTTGAGAAAGCTCATGTTATTGACCTTAAAGATGCAATGTATGAACCATCTAATGAGGTCATGTCCTTAAACCCAGCCAATGACAACTTTCCAATTGAATCTTTATCCTTAATGCATCCCGAGCTTATTGATTGGGACTTAACCGAACCAAATGATTTACTATACTTTCCCAATGACCAAGCAATGACACAATACCTAAATGTAGTTGAGCCCTCTTCCATCGATGAGTTTAATCCAAACATGATGAGAAAGGCAGGGGTCCAACCTCTTAATCCAAAAGAAAAAATGATAAAAAGTAAAAAATTGAAGAATTCTAGTGGTGAAAACCACCATGTGATAGTACTAGAACCAAGAAAAGTAAAAATAAAGGATGTTTCGGATGGTGAAAACCCAACTGTGGCACCTAAGGAAGAGAGGTTGGATACCTTACCAGCACATGAGGAAGAAAGATCACCAATTCTTATAGAGCCAATGGAGAAAGTCAATATTGGAACCGAATTGGAGCCCAAATTCATACATTTAGCAGCTTCACTTACACTTTTAGAGAAAAAGGATTTCAGTGAATTATTCTAAGCAAAGAAAGTGAATTTTGCATGGTCCTATGATGACATGCCAGGATTAGATCCAAACTTCATCATGCATCACTTGAATGTCAAACTAGGGGTTAAACCTGTCAAGCAAAAATTGAGGAAAATGCATCCACACATAGCTCTTCTAGTTAAAGTAGAATTGGAGAAATTGTTAAAAGTGGGGTTTATAAGAGAAATTGCTTATGCATAATGGATATCAAATATTGTATCGGTTACCAAGCATGACAAATCCATTCACATATGTACAGACTTTAGAGATCTTAATCTTGCTTATCCCAAATATGACTTTCCACTTCCAAGTATAGATGCAATAGTGGACTTAACAGCTGGTCACTCCATGTTTTCATTGATGGATGGTTTTAGTGGATACAACCAAATTAAAATTACACCTAAAGATCAAGAAAAGATAGTGTTCACATGCCCTTGGGGAACTTTTTGTTGGAATGTAATGCCTTTCAGCCTCAAAAATGTCAGAGCTACTTATCAAAGGGCAATGACTACCATTTTTCATGATATGATGCACACCTTCTTAGAAGATTATGTGGATGATATATTTGCTAAGTCACATCAAAGAGAGGATCATTTACAAATTCTATAAAACATATTTACACACTTGTAGCAATTCAAAGTAAGGCTCAATCCAAAAATGTGTGCCTTTAGTGTTCATTCTGGCAAATTATTAGGATACATAGTTTCAGCAAAAGGCATTGAAGTGGATCCCAAAAAGGTTCAAGAAATCATGGACATGGAAATTCCAAAAAAAATTATCCAAATGAGGTCTCTTCAAGGAAAACTTCAATCAATAAAGAGATTCATTTCTTAACTAGCTGAAAAGTGTCACTCATTCACTAGATTGCTCCACAAAGACACCATTTTTACATGGGATGAAGAATGTCACAAGGCCTTTACTTTGTTGAAGACTTACTTAATCAATCCACCAATTCTAATGCCTCCTATCAAAGTAAAACCATTTCTTTTTTACATATCAGCAACCGAGAGGTCTTTAGGAGTTCTTTTGGCACAAGAAGATGATCAAGGAAAAGAAAGAGCTATTTACTATTTGAACCGAACATTGATTAAGTATGAATTAAATTACACCTTCATGGAAATATCATGCCTAGCTATTGTCTTCACTTCCCAAAAATTGAGACACTACATGTTGATGCACAAAGTGAAGCTCATTGCAAAGATTGACCCTTTGAAATACTTGCGTAGCAAAACTGCCTTAACGGGAAGAATAGAAAAATGGGTCATGGTGTTAAGTGAGTTTGATATTGAATATGTGGATAGAAAGGCCATTAAAGGACAAGTGATAGAAGATCACTTAGCTAAAAATCCATTGTTTTCTACATATCCCATTCAAGTGGAGTTTCCTGATGCAGCAATTGTCAATATAGAAGCTAAGACATGGAAATTATACTTTGATGGATCATACACATAAGGAGGTTCCAGAGCCAGCATATTGTTGATTACCCCTCAAGGGTATACTATTCCCAAATCATACAAGCTCTTATTCCCATGTACCAAAAATATAGCCAAGTATGAAGCTTTAGTCATTGGTATCAAGATGGCTTTAGAATGGAATATTACCGAGTTACAAGTGTATGGTGATTCTCAATTAGTGATTAATCAAGTCAATGATGAGTACAACACAAAAGATGAAAATTTAATGCCTTACAAGACAATTATTGATGCTTGGAACAAATAATTTGTATTGATAACTTTTGAGAAAATTCCAAGAGAGAAGAATAGAGATGTTGATGCAATGGCTACCTTGGATTCATTACTTCAAAAGCCTGATCAAAATGAAAGATACAAATTCTTGGTGGAAGAGTTGGCAAAACTGGCATTTGACCTCCCTGATACCCAAATTATTGCTTTACTTAATGGACATGACTCACCTTGGTAGGATCCTATTTACACCTACCTTAAAGACCAAGTATTACCCTTAAACCAATCCCGAGCCCAAAAATGGCACTTCATCAGACAATCGGCTCGTTATATTATCCTTTCCGACACATTGTATCATAAGGGTCTTGAGGGAACTTTACTTAGATGTCTAGAGGAAGAAGATTTTAAGGTAGCTTTACGTGAGGTTCACGGGGGCATTTGTGAATCAAATTCAAATGGGTTAAACTTAGCTAATAAGATCCTTCGCATGGTGTATTTTTGGAAAACCTTAGAAAAGGATGCTTGTCACTTTGTTAAGATATGCACAAAATGTCAATATCATTGTGATATGGTACATGTACCAGCTCAAGAACTACATCCTTTTGTTACACCTTGGCCATTTTATCAATGGGGATTTGACCTGATTGGCATGATTTATCCACCTTCATCTAATGGGCACAAATACATTATCACAGCTACAGAATAATTCACTAAATGGTTAGAGGTCATTCCTTTGATCACTGCTACAGAAAAACAAATCTCTATGTTCATCCTTAATCACATCATTTGTAGATATGGTATTCCTCATGCCATAATTACTGACAATGGAAAACAATTTAAGAACAAATATGTGGATGAGCTTTGTGATACTTTTCATATTACCCATCACTCTTCTTCCATTTACTATCCATAAGGAAATGGACAAGTCGAGGCTACTAATAAGAATATCCTTAAAATATTGAAGAGATCAGTGAACAAATTAGGAAGAGATTGGCATGTATAGATCAACCCGGCTTTGTGGTCTTATAGAACTAGTATCCAGACACCTACAGGAGCTACACCATATTCATTGGTTTATGGAGCCAAAGTTGTTTTACCTTTGGAGGTTGAAATCCCATCCCTAAGGGTATCATTGCAAGGATTAATAATGGATGAGGATATAGGGTTGTCTGACTTCAACAATTGGAATTGTTAGAGGAACATCAAGCACAAGCCTACGAACATTTGAAAGTTTACCAAAATAGGATTTCAAGGAACTATAATAAACACATTAAACCAAGAGTCTTTCAAGTGGGTGATTTAGTGCTAAGGGAGAACCCTAAAAATCAAGAAGAAAGGGAAAATAAGGGTAAATGGGAAGCAAATTGGCTTGGTCCTTTTATCATTATTTCTTCCTTTGGAACAGGGACTTACAAATTAGCAAATTGTGATGGGGAAGAATTATAAGAGCCCATTAATAGCATCCATTTAAAGAGGTTTCATACCTAATCAAATGAGAGAGTATCAGAAGAAAGAATATCACACGAGTGTGTATCCAATGACTCAAGCATCACTTTTTTACATGAGAAAATTAAAAAGATCAAAAACATTGAGAAAAGTTCAAAAAAATGAAAAAAATGAAAAAAGATAAAAAAGTGCCTTGGTGAAAACCTAGCAATTAGGCACCTTGGTAGCAAAAAAAAAGAAAAAAAAGAAAAAGAGCAATAAACCCAAAAGGTGAAAACTTGGAAATCAAGCACATTTTGTTCCCCTAAGTCTTTCCCAAGTTGCATGTGTACATATTGCATTTCCATCATCTCACTTGTAAATCTTCATTGCATCCGTCATTTGTGCATAGTCATAATAAAACCTTTCAGCTACATTGTTGCATTTTAGGTTTCCTATTGCCCTAAGTTGGTCACACAATCACATTTATCACTTGGGGGCAGGAAAGGATTGGATTTTTGGTACAAACAAATTCAATAGTGCTACTTTTGGTCACACATCAAAGGACTTCTTAGAGCTTCAGAAGAAGGATTTTTATTGAACCTTTGATAGATATCATTGTTCACAACCAAGTATTTTGATCCTACAACTTGATCCTTGAACCTTCATTGACTTTATTATTTAGGATTAAAAATTGACATCACTTAAATGATCAGAATGTTTAGAAAAAATTTTTGAAAATCTTGATACATTGTAAAACACTTGAAGTTTTTTTTTAATGATCTTTATTGTCTTTTTATCATATCTTTGTAGCTAATCAATGATGTTCCGACTAGATTGGCAATGATGGAGACATGATATTTTTCTTGCCTTTGAGTGACTGTCTTGAGCAAGATCCAATAACTTATGTGAATTTCTCTAATGACATGGTCATCAAAGAACCATCGAGGACTTTCATATAAGGTGGAGGGTTGACCTTTGTTTGTTTACACAAATGTATACCTTGGCTATTTAGATCTTCCATATCTTAATACCAAAATCCAATTGCAACATTGAATCCATTGAAACTGTTATTCATACTCCCATAGTTGGTTATTCAACTAGTGAGAGTTATACCAGTTTCCTAAGAGGTTACCAAATGCAATATAAAGCAATATTCATATCATCATGATGTGGTCAATGATGGTTGTACTTTCTTTTCGGTCCTACAATGCTCAATGATGAAAATATTTCTCTTTTGTAATTCTTTCACAAAAATCTAGTGACAATTAGTTGCATTGCATTGCATTTTCATGTTAGATTAAGTGCATTGATTTATAGTATTTTTTCCAAGTGAAAGGGGGTTTCATTTATTATCTTGATCAATCATTAAGGGGGTTCAATTAAACACCTTATCCTTGGTTCAAATCAATCATGTGAGATTATCTTTTACATTCATTCATAGCATTACTCATTATTCATTATCCTTATATTTGAAAAGAAAAAGAAAAAGATTCATTAATCATTAATCATTTGCATACATTGAGTTAAGGATTGCATTTTAAAGAGTTGCATACATCAAAAAATTAAAAAAAAACATAGTTGCATTCATTATCCATATTAACATAAATAAAAAAAATTGCATCCATACATTGAAAATCAGAAAGACATATTAAAATTACATTACCATTTGCATTCATTTATCTATATCATGAAATTAGGACAATTAGCAACAATTCTATGAAAAGACAATGTAAATTTAATCTAAAGAATTACATTTAACATCCATATCATCTCATGGTTCTCTATCTAAGTTTGGTAAGTAGAGCTCTTAGCCTTATTCTCTACTAGTGACACTCCTAGAATGAGAAAATTATGATACAATGCCTAAATCTAGCTCTCAATTCTCAATTGATACAAAGATTAACTCAAATGCTCATGATAATGCTCTCAAATCTCACTATTTTCTCTCAAAATGCTCAAGATATTGCTCAATTGCTCTCAAATTGCCTATAGTGATGATGCTATGCATTCGAATTTCTAAGATTCTTATGCTCTCAAAATGACTTCTATTTGTAGTAAAATCCCAAGGGTAGGGGATAGAGTTATTTGATCATGGTTTAGCCTTGGTTGAGTCAAAAACTTTGAAATGTTTTTAAATGGGGGGACAATTTAAATTATTGTCTCAAATGTTTGGACAAGTAGACAAATTTGAGTGATTGAGATTCAAATTTGAAAATGAGTGATTGAGATTCAACAATTTTGAGTGATCCATGTGCTTTGTGTTCTTAATTCTTATTGGTTGCTCAAATTATGTTGAAAGATATTAGGATTAATTAAATTCCATCAATTAATTAAATTAGCCATGTAGGGGAATAGGTTCAATTTGATTTTTTATTATTTAAAACTATACAATTAATTGATTAAAACCAATTATATAGTGTGATTGATCCATTTAAGCTTGTATTTAATTATTTGATGTCATGATTTGATTTTTCCTTTGATTTAAATGATTTTGTCCAATTTTGATTAATAAATGTCCATTTAAAATTAATTTGATCCAAGAGGCTAAGGTCTGTATATACAACTTACGAAAATGTGTCTGTTTTGCAAATCAAGGGAATCATATCAGTATTTTATATCAATGGATTATTTTAAGTCAATCAATCTTTTCTCTTTGTGAGTGCAATCAACTTATTGTTCCTAACTCTAGATCATGAGGTGGGACCAATATGATCAGTTTTCTATCCTATCAGTTTTCCATCCTATCAGTTTTCTATCCTATCAGATTGACAAATCAAACATTCATTGTTACGATTATCCCGATATCCTAATCACTTGTTCACTTAACTGCAATAGACCTATCTATCTTGGACATTCAATCACTCATCCAGAGGCATCAAATTAATCAAAAAAAAAATCAAGTTTGGGCATCAATATTTTCAAATTTCCTATAGGCGTCATTTGCCTACGCGAAGGTGGAATTTTACCTCAGGTGGTGAATCCATTTTTATAGGCGTCACTTTATCATGTGAATGTGGCATTTCTATAGTTAAGCGGCATTTCAAGACCCTATGCGGCATTTAAAATGGTATAGGCATCATTTAAAATCTAAGGGTTTTTCAGGCAGTGTTTTAAACATAGTTTTCTAAAAACCCTAGTTCTTAGGCGGGTTGAAAATCTTCATAGGTGGAATTTTATTGCACGGATGTGGAACTTTATCTTCCTAGGTACCATTTAAACTATCCTAGGCAGCATTTTACAAAATTTTAACTGAAAATCAATTTTTTATGCTATAAATACTAAAAAAATTGCAATAAATGCACTAGGAGGGTCAAAGTCACTTATCGGAGGTCCGTAATCCAATGGCCTCTGATACCATCGTCCTCTCTCAAACTGATGCTCTTGAATAGGGACAACCATCACAATCAACTTTCTCAGGATCAAAGCAAAGTTTCAATAGTAAAAAGTGAAAATGAATACTAAATTTGGGTTTTTCAACCTATTTATGCTATTTGACTTAATTTTGAAGAAATTTTTGACCTTTTCATCTATATCTACATATCTATAAAGCTGGGGCATTTGTTGAGGCCTTGATTATCATCAATTTTTTTTAGAAATGAAAACATATTGGATCTATTATCAATCAATTTGATCATATTTTTCTATCTGGTGATCAATCTATTTCATTTATGAGGGGGCATTATCAGAGTATCAAATCTACATCAATATCGAATATGGGGCATTAAAATTTCAAACTATTATCAATGAGGCATGTTGTATAATTTTTAAAATTAGGTTTCAAATCAATTTTGTATCAATCAATCAAGTATCGAATCAGTGGTCAGGACATGCAAATTTCTTTGAATCAATACTCTACGCACATCAATTCAAAGAGGGGAATTATTTGTGTGTGAGTGTTTACACCTTCATGAAATTAGGATAATTAGCAATAATTCTATGAAAAGACAATGTAAATTTAATCTAAAGAATTGCATTTAACATCCATATCATCTCATGGTTCTCTATCTAATCTTGGTAAGTAGAGCTCTCAGCCTTATTCTCTACTAGTGACACTCCTAGAATGAGAAAATTACAATACAATGCCTAAATCTAGCTCTCAATTCTCAATTGATACAAATATTAACTCAAATGCTCATGATAATGCTCTCAAATCTCACTATTTGCTCTCAAAATGCTCAAGATATTGCTCAATTGCTCTCAAATTGCCTATAGTGATGATGTTATGCATTCGAATTTCTAAGATTCTTATGCTCTCAAAATGACTTCTATTTGTAGTAAAATCCCAAGGGTAGGGGGTAGAGTTATTTGATCATGGTTTAGCCTTGGTTGAGTCAAAAACTTTGAAATGTTTTTAAATGGGGGGACAATTTAAATTATTGTCTCAAATGTTTGGACAAGTAGACAAATTTGAGTGATTGAGATTCAAATTTGAAAATGAGTTATTGAGATTCAAAAACTTTGAGTGATCCATGTGCTTTGTGTTCTTAATTCTTATTGGTTGCTCAAATTATGTTGAAAGATATTAGGATTAATTAAATTCCATCAATTAATTAAATTAGCCATGTAGGGGAATAGGTTCAATTTGATTTTTTATTATATAAAACTATACAATTAATTGATTAAAACCAATTATATAGTGTGATTGATCCCTTTAAGCTTGTATGTAATTATTTGATGTCATGATTTGATTTTTCCTTTGATTTAAATGATTTTGTCCAATTTTGATTAATAAATGTCCATTTAAAATTGATTTGATCCCTTTTGATGAAAATTAGAGCATTTGGCTAAGATTTTGTAAATCTGAATGATTCTAAAATACCTGCCCAGTTTTGGATGTCTACACCGACATGCTAGTGTTGTTGCATAAGATAAGAGGCAATGAAGAAGCCCTAAATCTAGAGGAGTCGGTCTCTTTTTTTGTATAGACTATGTGTGTCGATGAAAGATATATAGATTAGACAGAGCTTCGTTATAGGTTCATATTTTTTACCAATGCTAAGGTTAACAATTTCTTCTTCATGTCATCATACATTATTTATGCCCTAGGATGCACACAGCACTAGCCTAGTCTGAATCATGTCAAATATTTTGATGATAATGTGTAGATCTATGATTTTTACCCTTGTTTGAAACTATTTCATTCAATTTCCAACTTTTGCATAGTTCTAAATTGGTGCATTTGATGATTTCCCCCACAAACTTCCCAAATATCCTGATGACAAGATGGTTTTGATTGAATTGTGTCAACAAATACTTGAAGTGAATAAAATATGTGGTGAAAGACACAAGGTTGAGATTTATTTTCCTATCACAGTAGAAGCATATTCATGCTCCTTGAGTTCAAATACTGCAAATGTAGTCAAAGTTGTGATGGCCTGATATCCTTTCCAACAATATGACTCCCCACGGGATCAATATGATCCCAATAGATTTGTCAGATATAATCTACAGGTAGGGTTATCCTTCCATCATGCACTATCATTAGAAGACTTTTCGGCGAATTGCAAAAATGACTTTGAAATGAGGGAAAGGTCTTGGTTGAGGCTCACCAAAGACCAAATCAAACTTTATGAAGTGAACATAAATGTTGATGGCTTAGTTGATGACAAAAGAAAGCTTCTCGACCCACACTACCTGAAGAAGATTAAAGGAACTCCAATGAAGTCCAGCAATTGGGAGGTCCCTAAACTAGATGACTTTGTTGCTCACATGTCCTTAGTAATGAGGAGAACTCAAATTTGGGTTGAGTGGAAGAAAACTAGGAAAAGAGAAGGGAGCTCTACATCAATGCCATCAAGATCAATGCAAAATCCATCTTCGGCCCCTGTTGTTACACTTCTTATAGGTTCATCAACACCTATATCATCCCAAGCTAATGGAGGGGACATTAAACCACCAAATAAAGAAGGAGACTCTAAACCTACTTGTGGAGAAGGGTCTCTCCACTTATAGATATAACAAAGGGAGAAGAGCCTAAAGAAGGAGAAAACCTAGAACAAGGAGAATCTCTATAGGAGAGACCTCATGATATGTAGTAGGAAGCTTTGGATTAGCAACAATAGGAGCAATCGGAAGGTTCCTAGATGGATTCCCAAGTATGTCAAGTTTTAGCCTCTTCTAGTTTTGTTCTATCCAAAATGCCCAAATTTCCTTTCATTTCTACTCAAAAATACACTCCTCATGTTGTGAGGAAGTTGTTTGATTTAGAAAGTCTTGATTCTGCCTTGAAGGTTTTGTCCACTCCTTCTTGGTTAGAACAATATATTAAAAAGAAGTGGAAGATGGAAGAAAATAGTGTCCCCCCTCAAAACATGATGGACCAAATTTTGAGAAGCCCTCCTCCCCAGAAAAAGAGGAAATCCACAGTCCTTGTGGCCTTGGGAAAAGATTAGGAGATAGGGCATGTTGTCATGGAAATAGCCCAAACTAAATCTACTAAAAAGTTGGCCCAGTTGAATGTTTCGGACTTCATCATGACCAAAATAGACATTGGCCCCCCCAGGCATGTGAAAATAGTTTAGATGTGGGAATTTTCCCACCAACAGGTGAAAGAGAAACTGGATAAAGATAAACAAGAAAAGGATAGATTGAAAGAAATCATTTCTCAACTTTCTAACTATCTTAGGAAGGTTCTTATGCTCCTATCATCTCAATAGGAAACCTCTTCTTCTGATATCCTATATCTGACATTAAATGAGAACCAAGCCATAATTTCCCAGTTACAGGAAGATAGGCATATGGGTAGGATTGGTCAGGATTGGATAGAAGATCTTAAAGTCTGAGGGTTTCCTCTAATTGAATGCCTCAGTGCCTTATACAAAACTTTTTTGCAAATAAAGGAAAATGTGAATCATGACATCGTGATCATCAAGGAAGAGGAGACCACTTTTGAAAATTTTATTTTAATGCTCAAAGAAGTTATGAGTATGAAAGTGGAAAATGCAGTCAATTCAGGATTGTTACAATCACCTAATGAGCCATTAAAAAAATGGATGTACTCTATAAATTTCAAGAGGAAGTGTGTGACCAAAGCTCTTAAACATCTAAGAGAAATAATCAATAGCTTACAAGAAGACATTCTAAGAACTGAAAAGTATTTCACTAATTTGGGCTGCAATTCACACCAAGACAACAAAAAGGATGTCATAGATATTAACACTATGGAAGAAGCATACCAAGATCATATCAATATAATAACTAGTCCTACAACATATCATAGGACATAAATCCAAAATATCACTCAGATTGATTCCTTGCTATCTAAAATCAGCCATGAAATGCAAGATTATGAGGAGAAGGCAGAAGATATGTAGGAAAACCACCTCTACTAGACTTCTAAAAATGACAACATCATGGTGACAAAATATGAAGATTTGACACATGCCATTAAAGCCCTCCAGTGACACAAATCCATCCAAGGGGCTTCTACAAAGGTGTCATTTAAAAAGGGAGAAAAAGCAAAAGCTTCCTAGCAGAAGCATGATTGCTTTCCTATTCTTATATTTATGTACTTGAGTACTTGGCCTATTTATGTCAATTATTTTTCAAGATGTTGTTATGTAACTGCCTGGGTAGGTGAATGGACTATCACTATATTAATCTATGTTAAACATTTTACAAGGATTGATAATTTTTTAATACAATTTCCCCATGTTGTTGTGACAACTGTGAGACTCAAAATTTCTTTCAATATTGTTGTTCATAGATAATTTGATTTTCTGTTGAATGAATCAATGTATGGTAAATGAAGCAAATTTATTATAGATATCATACTATGTTTCTTTGAAATCTATGATTATAAGGTGACCTATGAGTCACTATTTGTTTCTTTGTTGTCACATGTTCATGGTATTTAACAGAATTAATCTCTTTTAGTAATCAAACTGTGTGTGACATCTCTATGATCATGGAGGTGCATGTACAAAAGTTGTATAATAATTTAAATGAAAATGGTTCTTTTTGCTTGTTTCCAAGATGATTTCACATTTTACTCTTTTCAATATGCCTTTACTCTTGATTTCTGAATAACCTTTACATTTCAAGATGCCAAATTTCAGAAATAATTATTTTTTCCTTTTCATGGTCAAGTTTGGTCTCAGACCTATGTTTTGAACATAGTATTATTATCTAAGTCTTTTGATGTTTTTGACTCATAATTCTCCCACAAAATTAATGTTATACTATAAATATTTTTTTATTCGCAAATATATATTTTTATAGTTTTGAAAAAAAACACAATTCGCCCAAATTTCACATAGTTTCAAGGAGCATGATTGATTTGCCAATTGAGATTATTATTATTTCTTTGTAAACTAAAAAAAATTCCAATAAAATTAATACTTTCCTCATTATTTTTACAAATTTCACTAGTTTTTTACACCTTTTTTGAAGGGGGGGTTTCTTAAAGATTACTTTGTTCACCTATTCTTAGAAAGACTTAAGGGTTGAACATCAGCATGTGGTCTCAATTTCTCTACATATATTTTAAGTAAATGATCTAATTTTATATGAGTAATTTTTCTCTTTCCAATTTGAGCTAGATCTATATGTTCATCAATACCAGTAGGAGCACGTGATCCTGACCCTTCTCCAACATCCATTGCTTGAGCTTCTGTAGGGATTGATCCTGACCCTTCTCCAACATCCATTTCTTGAGATTCTATAGGGAGTGATCCTGACCCTTGTCCAACATGCATTTCTTCAACTTGTCTTGACCCTCCTACTTGAGCTTCACCTTCACCTAGACCATGTTGATTGCAAGCTACATGCACAAAAATTATTCAAATTAGAGAAAAATAAAATATAGACATAAAATTCAGAAACGTGAGATTAGAGGTCTATGTCCATACCTTTTTTAGTTTTATAATAATATTCCAATGCAACTTCACAATTTTTTTGTTCTATACTAGGTGACATTTTTCTTGTAGATTTACTTTGTCTTCCCTTGTTCCCCATTTCTCCTCTCCAAAAAAAAACCTTTGAAAAAATCACCAACAATAATTATCCTCTCCAAAAAAATGCTTTTGAAAAAATCAAGTAAAATGCAAATAAACTTGATTATAATTGTGTAAAAAAAATTTCAAAAAAATTACTTTTATACCATACTAATGTGAAAATACATAACTAGCTAGCCTAGTTTGGGCAAACTAGGTCGGGTAAACATCTAGTGGGCTTTTTCTCATCGAACATTTTTGAGGGGTCCTTTGTGCGAAGATCCTTTCACACGAAGGCCCAAGGACCCTTCATGTGAATAGCTCTTCACACGAAGACCCCTAATTTGAAGTTTTCTCCTAGGGGACATCAAAAATCTACAAAAATGGCCTTTCAAGGGTTAAAACAAGGACCAAACAAGATGACCATCTTAAAAAAAAATTAGCATATGATTCTACTCAGAACAAGATTTATAATGACAATAATTTTAATACGTATTGAGTTCATTGTCACTTTCAAATTTTACTTTAATTAGACATAGATTGTTTGGCCATTCAACAACCTGCCTCTTCGATACTTCAGGAAAAATAGTAAATTAGGAAAAACAATTATGAAAAATATGTAGGAAAATAGTTATTTTGTTACCTTTATATCAAAAAAACAAAAATTGATATATACAGATCAAGTTAAAGTGATCCAAAGGAACTTATGTTTAAATTACAGTTATTGTCACTTTAGAACTTAATAAACTATGAAATATTCAGCCAAAATGAATGAAACTAATTCCATCTACTAGATATTGATGTTACAAATCTAACCTCAAAATATTTACATCGTTATCATTTTTGAAAAAAAAAATTATGCTTATCCAAGTGACAGTCACTCCTTAAAAACATTGATTTTTCACACAAACCACTTTCGAAGGAAAAGGAAAAATGGATACAAATAAATATTTTTTGAAAATATATATATTTAGAAACTAGAAAGAAGATTTTAAAAGACACTAATTTACATCATCTTCAAATTCCTAATAGCTTTATAGCAAAAGGTGTTTTAAAGTGAAGTTTCTTTTTAAATGTTGGTCTCAATGTCAAAGTTGGCCAAAAAGTGGGATGCGCTATTGTAGGACCACCACAATAGATTTTTAAATTGAATACAAAGCACATCAAACATTATGTTATATTGATATATGGATTATGAGTAAGGATAAATTTTTCCATAATGAGATTGTGAGGTGGGAAAATGAAAGGAATAGGTAGGATTTTGAACAGTGCACCTAATAGAGATCCTAAACCAATATTTACCACCTAACATGTAAATTGAAATGATAAGTATAGTAAATCAGGAAATGCGTGAAAAGAATAATGAACTTAAATAAGATGAAATACATACCTCATAATAAAGTTGATCTGAAAATACCTATTTTCTAGTGTCTGTATTGGGTTTCAGGAAATTATGTGATCAAATTTGGGACAAGAAAATAGAGACAAAGAAAACCCAAAAAGCTTTTTCTTTTCTAAGAAAGGTTGACCTTGACCCAAATACGGGGGCACAATCTTACCCCAGGGTACAATCATGCCCCTTTATGTTGACCTTGACCTACACTGCTTTGACAGAAATTATGCTCATGGATCCTGGAAGTTTTTTGAAAAGGGTACTCATATTTGCTCTGTAACTCCCGAAACAGTGACTGTAGATATTTGAAAATGGTGTTTTGGGGTGGCTATATAGGGTTTTGCCTTAGTCAAACCCCCACTTTGGTGATCTCCACCTCCACAAATAGCTGAATGTAATAGAATATGTGTGTGTGTTTTGAAAGTGCAATGCCAAGATCTAAATCCTCTAGATTGAAACCCTAGCATGAATTGTAATGAGAGAGTAATGCATAGATTTGAATATGATAAATAAATCATACCAAGCCCTCAAGGATAAAGTACTCCTACCAAACTCACAATCTGTAATTTCTACCCCATGATTGTATCTTTCAATGCTTGAATGTTGAAAATGGTGGATCAAGGAAGAAGGAATCTTTCTTGCTCCGAATGAATGTCCACAATGGTTTGTCCACAAGAATGCTTAATATCAACAATGTCTTGATCTTCTATATCATCCTCTTGCAATCTTGCATCATCACTTCACCATCTCTTGCTTACTTCAATCGATTGTGTGTCCACTTGATGGATACTTGATTGTGAAAATGAAGGCAAAAGAGAGTGCTTATATAGAGAATCAAATCAAGGCTCCTCGGGAAATGTAAGGGCCCATAATTCAAATTTCACCATGAATTATGGTCCAATCACAATAACCAACTAAGGAGGGAAAAGAATTAAATTAATTTTAAATTAAAACCCTTTCGCATTCAAATCTGGAGGCCCGACATTGATTTTGGGGCCCATTGTGACCATAATTTGAAAAGGGGTACCAAAACTTGACAAGTGTCAAGGTTGACCTCGACCTTGACCTAGGTCAGGGTCAACCTTGACCCTGACCCAAAGGTTCAAGCCCAGTCAACTTTGAAAATAGGGAAGTCTCAGGGTCGGTGAGAGACTTGGAATGATGGGAAAACATGGTAGAGTGCCGAAAAAGGGCACAAAGACCTAGTGATGTAGGAGCATTTTTGGTTCCTGAAGATCTTTCTTATTCTTGGAGGAATTCCCTATCAAAGGGATACATTACTTTGTTTTGGGCAACTTTCTGAGTTTCTGTGTTGCGATGATATGTGGAGATCTCTAGCATGTATGATGTTAGGGAATTGTCCCTTGATGGTTGTAGAGGCTATTTCTAAGATTGCATCTCCTGAGGTGGTGTGGTTTGCGATATCTTGGATGGACAATTTCAAAGTTAGAGATGTTTTCCTTGTCATCGGAGCTGTATTTTCCTTCTTTCTAGGTAATGATTACAGAGTGTGTAGCCATTGATCCTTAATGAATCAGCCTTTTAACTCTTAGGGCCTTTAAAAGGATGTAAAGTACTATCTTCTCCTAAGACCGCAAGTCCTAATTCATTATGAGTAAAAAGTTGTGACCATTTTTCTCGGGTACCTATTTTCAGCCAGTTTACACGTGAAATGTGGAGTGTTTCTTCTTGCACGGTTTCGTGTGATGAGATGGGGCCTTGCAAAGTTAGGGACATGTTATTGGGTCATGTGTGGACCTAAATGTATATTTTCATTAATTTTTTATCATTCTTTATTTAGTTTTTGTTTCTCTCCTTAGGCTGGACCTATAATGTAATTAAATGCCTAACTAGTTGACTTGTGGCTTAGCTAGCTATATATTGAGAGTTGGGGTTGATATAGAGATCATCAAGAAAGATGTAGGGGTAGGTGATATGATGGAAAAGTAGAGTAGAAGTAGATTTATGAATCTGAGAGTTTGTAGCAGAACTAGTGGCTTGAGGGCTTAGGACAACAAGAGGTTTCTTGGTGGCTAGTGAGTACAAGTTTAGACCCTGTCTTGGTTTTTCCTATCAGAGGCTGTCTGTTGTAGATCTGAACTAGTTGGTGGTTACTTGGATATTGGGAGATCTTTCTAATACTTTTTAATTTTATTGTATAAGGCCGAAACCCGGAAGGCCTTACAGTCGGACATGTTGAATGAAATTTTGTTTTGAAGCTTTACATTGTTGAATTTTGTTGTACTTGTTGATGTTATAATTGGTAGTGTAGGTTTGGACTATCCATTTTTAGATCCTTAATCCTTGCCCTACATTAGGTGGTATCAGAGCTTGAAGATCCTGGGTGTGTGGATAGATCACCAAAGGTGAGGCAGTTTGCAACAAGACCGTGGATTGAAGATGCCTCTAAGGAGAGCATATTTGATGTGAGAGATGAAGATTTCCTTGAGTGAACAGATCGTCGAATTGAGGTAGCTTGTGAAGATGGATAGTAGATCATTGAGTGTGTGGAGGCAACTATAATCTTGCAATCAAATCATCAAGTAGAGACAGTTTCACTTTGAAGGGAACTTGATGGATAAGTTGGGTCAGTTTTGGCCTAAATTCAATCTAAGGATTGAAGAGATGATGAAGTCTTGTTGGAAGAAAGTTGTCAGGATGATTAAGAGGATTATTTGGAGAAGAAGACACTTTGATGTTAAGGAAGAGGTGAAGGATGACTTCACTAAAGATAATAAGATCTTAATTGCTAGTTATGGACTTGAATTGCTAGTTGACAGTAATGAGTCTTGTGATGAGTTGCACAGATGGGATGCTGATGATGAGGGATTTCATATTGATGTGGATCTGACTTTGGATCTACTTTTTGGGGAGTTGGATACTCTTTTTGTTGAGATAGGTTGTGCTGATTAGTGGTATGCTGATTGGATTGTTGGGATTCATATGATCCTGATGTTTGAATGGATGAAGCATACATGGTTGATTTTTGAATTTGTTCTCTTGTCCTTGATGGATTGGAAGCCTTTGGTGAAGATGAAGTTGATTGTAGATAATCATTGTGAGATTAAATTATGGGACATACTTTCTATTTACCTTGATAGTCTGATGCAGGAGCATTTTTGGTTCCTGAAGATCTTTCTTAGTCTTGGAGGAATTCCATGTCAGAGGGATACAGTACTTTGTTTTGGGAAGCTTTCTGAGTTTCTATGTTGTGATGATCTATGGAGATCTCTAGCATGTGTGATGTTAGGGGTTTTTCCCTTGATGTTTTTGGAGGCTATGTCTAAGATCACATCTCTTTAGGTGGCCTGGTTTGGAAGATCTTTAATGGACAGTTTCAAAGTTAGAGATGTTTACCTTGCCGTTAGAGTTGTATTTTCCTGCTTTATGGGTGCTGATTATGGGACATGTAGCTATTGATCCTTAATGGATCAGCCTTTTTTCTCTTAGGTCCTTTAATAGGACCTAAAGTACTATCTTCTCCCAAGATTGTAAGTCCTAATTCATTATGATTAAAAATTTATAACCATTTTTCTCGGGTACCTATTTTCAACCAGTTTACATGCGAAACATGGAGTGTTTCTTCTTGCGCAGTTCTATGTGATGAGATGGGGCCTTGCAAAGTTAGGGACATGTTATTGGGTCATGTGTGGACCTAAATATATCTTCAAATTAATTTTTGATCATTCTTTATTTATTTTTGGTTTCTCTCCTTAGGCTAGACCTATAATGTAATTAAATGTCTAACTAGCCAACTTGTGGCTTAGCTGGCTATATATTGAGAGTTTGGGTTAATGTAGAGATCACCAGGAAAGATGTAGGGGTAGGTGATATTATGGAAGAGTATAGTAGAAGTAGATTTTTGAATCTGAGAGTTTGTAGTAGAACTAATGGCTTGAGGGCTTAGGACAACAAGAGGTTGCTTGGTGGCTTGCGAGCACAAGTTTAGACCATGTCTTGGTTATTCCTATCAGAGGCTGCCTATTGCAGATCTGAACTAGTTGGTGGTTACTTGGATCTTGCGAGATCTTTTTGATACTTTGTAATTTCATTATATAAGGCCAAAACTTGGAAGGCCTTACAGTCAGGCATGTTGAATGAAAGTCTATTTTGAAGCTTTACATTGTTGAATTATGCTATGCTTGTTGATATTATAATTGGCAGTATAGGTTTGGACTATCCATTCTTGGATCCTCCATCCCTTCCCTACGTCACCTAAAATGAATGTGATGATGACTAAGACCAATATCTAGATCCTACCTAGAAAATATAGCCATAGAAAAGGGAAATCAAGGAGAATCCTCAGGATTCTAACCCTAATTTCACCTAGAAACAAAGAATCAAGTACAAATGCATCCTAAAAGTAAATCTATCATGAAAAATGCACTAAATGAGGGTGCTAAACCTATCAAGATGGAAGTGCTTCCATTTTAAGATGATACATTTAGCCCCCACTTTAGCTTAGATATGACACTATGTGAATATGCAAGCTAAAGTAAGAAAACATCATAGTAAATAAAAAGGATATAGCCAAGTCCTCAATGTAGAGATCCTACAGAAAATTGTTAGTACCTACAGTAGACAAGGTTAATAAAAATATATAAATCACCTAAGACTTACTAGAATGAGATTTATAAGTGCATAGAGCCCCTTATGCCCCCCTGTTTCATCTTTCTACTTCTGAAGGGTGCAACAAGGCGATAAGGATAAGCTTATATGCTGGAAATGCAGTTTGTTGATAAATCCTTTTCCTAAACCAATTATAAGGATTCATATACTTCTTAAACTAGTTCAAGGGGTTAGGTATTTGAATCACGATTCCAATTCCACTGACGACACTAAAATGGAGTTACCAAACTCAAGTTATGATAAAAAGAGTGAATGTCTATCTAAATGCATATGAAGGGAAATTCAAATTTAACACAAGTATACCCTAAGAAAAACCCTAATTTTGATTATAAATAAAGAAAGAGAACTCATACTTACTCATTCTTACCATTTGCATATTCAAAGAAAGAAAGTAGAATTCCGAGTAGAGAAGAACTACGAATGACACACGTGGACCTCCTAAGACAGTTCTTGGCTACCGAACGATCATTTCCCAAAGTGATTTTACTATTATTGATTTATGTATTTCACATATTCTTATTTTTTGTAGGCAAGTTCGACCCTAACCCTTAAAGGTTGACCCTAACCCATTTATGTTGACTTGACCCAAAAAGGTTGACATGAACTTGAAGGTCTTCATCTTTTATGGAATGAGGTCAACCTTGACCAAAAAGGTCAACCCTGACCTAAGAAGGTTGACCTTGACCTAGGAAGGTCGACCTTGACCTAGTCAAGTTGGATTTATAGATTTGTTGTTATAGAATGTTGATATGATGTTTGTGTGTGCTTACAAGACCTGGTTCATCTCTGAGAGCATCCCTTTGGAGGGCCACTACTGGTTATTAGAGAGAGACTATCCAAGTTGAGTGAGGATGAGATATAGTTATTGAGAGATGTAGGACTATACTAGGTAACACTCCTACCATAGATCAGACTTCACCGAGCCATGCTATCGAAACTCATAGAGAGGTGGGATGAGGATACATGCTCCTTTAATCTTCCCTTAGGTGAGATCACTATGACACTAGAGGATGTATATAGGATCCTACAACTTCCAATCTGAGGTGAGCCTGTTAGATCGAGAGTATAGTGGGGTCTTGAGGATATCCACATAGATGCTAAGTATTTCTTGGGATGGGTTCCACATATGCGAACCCAGGCAAATCAGATCACTCTATCAATCATACTGGGAGGCCCTACACCTTTGGTATGGAGAGTGATTCTATGTATAATATCCTTGGTTGTAGTACCCAACACAAAGGGTACAGTATTTTTAGCACCATTCACCCATCTCATATACAGGATGGAGAGTGATAGGATAGTCTTCATGTGGGGTCACAGTATGCTAGCCCACTTATACCATGAGCCATGTGAGTTGGTGAGAATCAGCGAGAGAGTCTCATGGTATGTTAGTCCATATTTGGTTGTTTGAGCACTTCACATGTACATGGCCACAAGATTTTCCTATGATGGTAGATGTTGTCACACTAAGAGGCTTTTCTTATCCACTGAGAGATGTCTGGAAGTATGAAGATATCCTCTATTGGAGGATACATCTAGACTATATTATAGGCATAGATGTGATATGGAGACCCTATTGCCACATGATAGAGTGGCCAGATACGTGACACTATATGAGGCACTCACAGTAGCACAAGCTACTAGAGGGTCATCAGAGTCACATAGTGATGCCATACTACTATGATCGAGTGATGACACAGTTTGGCCTAATACAAGGGTTCCCTAGAGTAGTACCTTGGTACGCACATCTGATGAGGTATTATCAAAGACTTGACACCATATATCAGCCATCAGTAGTAGACATTGTAGATAGTGATACAGATGAGATAGAGGATATAGAGGTATCACCATATGTGGCCTATTCGGGCATCAACTGAGACTACATCAAATACTAGAGTTTGAAGGGAACCCATCCCATCTTCCCTAATGACTATCCAACAAGTGATCCAGGATTTTTAGAGGTGACACATCAGGACGATGGCATAGCACAGGAGGATGAGGATCATAGAGATGAGGAGGAGCCCATCTTTGAGGGAGACCCCATAGAGGAGGATAGGGCAGAGGATAGAGTAGATGAGAGAGAAGAGGAGATGCCCCTAGCTGATAGTACAAGTGTAGATGTGCATGTTTTCCATGCATCACCACTAAGATCATGATGACCTCCACACGCCCATATAGAGACACCACCTCTGAGACCTAGACACAGCAAGCATGGAGAGACAAGTCGCTCCATGCCTCCACCATCCAGATCCTTCAGTGATGCCAAGGAGGGAGATTTAGGTATAAAACATGCATTTGATTTGAAAATTAACTTAATTGATGAAGAAAAAGTACTAAAAGATAACTGTGTTTTCATTCTGCAGCTAGCATGGTGGAGTGGAGGAGTTTTGTATCCAAGGTTCTCAAGGATACATGTATATCCTACCGACTACCATCCAACGAGTGAGAGTTTCCTATTGGTCATAGAGATCCTGATAGACATGTCGATATCTTTGTGTGTATCCAAAGAGAGTTGAGGTTGTGCAGAGAGAGAGAAGAGAGACTGATGAATGACTTACAGAGAGCCCAAGAGCACATGTGTGATATGAGCATACTAAGGAGCCACTCACAAACTACCATACATAGATCTAAATCCTCTCATCATAGATCATAGAGATCTGGGAGCCATCAACCATCAGAGCATATAGATAGACAGAGTGATAAATAGGGCATTGTGCCTCATATGTATCAAAACTCAAAATATTTTATAAATGAAAAACTTTCTCTACTAGTTAGTTTTGTGTTTGATTACTATATTTTCATCAGTAGCATAAAATTTAATAGAAAGAAAGAATGTGTATAAATGTATTCAAATGTACTTTGCTAAAACCACATAACTTATAAAACAAACATAATTATTTTATAAGGAATACATAAATACACAAGGAAAGAAAGATAAATTAGGGATAATAACGTTTGAGATGCATAATATTGATAGGTTCCTTAAAAGAAACACCATCCATATTAGAAATTTTATAAGCACCTAAACCAAAGCCTTGAATTACAACAAAAGGTCCAAACCAATTAGGGCTAAACTTTCCTTTTTCACTAGGTAAAGCATTCACATTTCTTTGATTCTCATATAATACTAAATCACCTACCAAAAATGATCATTAAATTACTTTATGATTATACTGCTTCTAAAGTGATTTATGATAAGCTTTTATATGTTCCAAAGCATTTATTCGTTGTTCATCCAACATTTCCAATTCTTGTAATCACTATTCTTGAAATGTATCCTTGTTGATTATCACATGAAATGAAACATGTAAAGAAGGTATTTCCAATTCCAAAGGCATAATAGCATCAGTACCGTAAACAAGATTACAAGGAGAAGTACATGTGGCAGTAGGAACACTAATCCTATAAGCCCATAGAGCATAGGTAAGTTGGGTATGCCAATCTTTCCCATCCTTATTAGCCATTTTTCTCAAAATTTGTTCAATGATTTTATTCGATGCTTCAGCTTGATCATTAGATTGAGGATAGTAAGGAATCAAAAATCAATGTTGAATTTGATATTTCTCCAAGAATTTCATGAATTCTTTATTCTTAAAAGAGGTACCATTATCCAAAAATATCGTCAAAGGAATACCAAATTGTGCTATAATATTGTTAATAAAATCACAAATAATATCCATAGTTGTTGAATGAAGAGGGATAGCTTCCACCCATTTTGTAAAGTAATTTGTAGCAGTCAGGATATATGTATGTCCTTGAGAAGAAGCTAGTGAGATTTTTCCAATAAGGTCAAAACCCCAAATACTAAAAGGCCATGGAGAAACTTGATTGTGAAGCTCACGAGCAGGAGCATGAATCAAATTACTATGTTGCTAACATTTAGGAAATTTCTTAACAAACATAAAACAATCTTGTTCCATTGTCTGCCAATAATATCCCATTCTAAGAATTTTATTGACTAAATATGTTCCACCAAAATATCCCCCACAAGAACTAGAATGAGCTTCTGCCAAAGCTACCAGGATTTTGGTTCTACCAAGACATCTGAATAGTAAACCCTCATAATAGCATTTGTAAAGCATGTCTACTAAAATGATATAACACACTGCAAGCTTCCTAATACAATTACACATGCTCCTTGTTATTGATTCAGGAAAAGTACCATCTTTCAAAAAATGAAAGATATGAGAATACCATTCATCCAAATGCAAATTGAAACAATCAGAATTAACCTTATTATAAATTGTAGGGTTTTTAAGATTTTTTATAGTAAATTGAAAATTTTCAACATTATTCTCAAGATAAACCAAAGAACCTATGCTTGCCATGGCATCTGCATGTTGATTATCTTTTCTAGGTAAAGTTTGAATCGTATAAGAAGAGAATTGTGAAAGCACATCAAGAGCCAAATCTCTATATTGTGTCATTTTATCATTCTTAGTCTGATAACCTCCTTTAATTTGTTCTACAATCAATTGTGAATCTCCATAAATTTTCGAATTTTTAATGTTAAGGGATGAACCTACTCATAGGCCAACTATAAGGGCTTCATACTCCGCAATATTGTTAGTACAAGGAAAGGTCAATTTATACGATAAAAGGATCAATTTTTTTGTAGGAGGAATCAAGATAATACCAACACCAAAACCTATCTTACATCTAGATCCATCAAAATATAACTCCCAAACATGATCCTATTTAATAGCTAGAATGTTTTCATTGGGGAATTCTATCGCAGTAACAAATGTATCAGAATGAGGACAAGGAGATTCAGCCAAATAATATGTTAAAGTTTGTCCTTTAATTGACTTTTGATAAATGAAATTAAGATTAAATTTTGTATGTAACATCACCCACTTCACCAAATGGCCAGAGAGATTAGTTTTTGAGAAAAGATGTTTCAAAGGATCAAATTTAACAATCACATTGACTTCAACATTTAAGAGATAATGCCTAAGTTTCTAACAAGCATAAACTACAGCTAAGCATTATCTTTCCAAATCTATGTATCTTGTTTCATAATCAAGTAAAGTCTAACTAATGTAGTACATAGGTCTTTCCTTACCTTCACTATCATATTGAGCTAACAATGCACTCACTACTTTCAGAGTGGCTGAAGTATATAGATAAAATGGTTTATCAAATTGAGCGGGTTGAAAAATAGGAGGATTCATGAGATACTGCTTAAATTGCTCAAAGGATTATTTACATTCATCATTCCAAGAGAAAGTGGTATCCTTTCTAAGAAAGGAAGTAAAAGGCATAGTTTTATCAACTAAGTTGGAAACAAAGTGATGAATAGCTTGGATTTTTCCTTGTTAACTTTGTAACTAAGAAATATTCTTAGGAGGCATATTAAAAGTAGCTTCAATCTTCCCAGTATCTACCTCTATGCCTTGCTTAGAGATTATAAATCCTAATAATTTGCTGGAATCAACTCCAAAGACACATTTCTTAGGATTCAACCTCATATTATAACTTCTAATCCTTTCAAATATCTGTCATAAAATACTAACATGATCTTCTCTTTATATAGATTTTTCCAACATATCATCCACATAATCCTCAAGAATATTATGAATGTAATCATGAAAAATCAAATTCATAGCCCGTTGATAAGTTGCTACTACATTTTTTAATCCAAAAGGCATCATGACCCAGCAAAATGTTCCCTGAGGTGTTATAAATGTGGACTTAAATTGATCTTTAGGAGGGATAAAAATTTGATTATAGCCAGAAAATCCATCCATAAAAGATAATAAAGCATGACCCATTGTCGAATCCACAAACATATCAATATTAGGTAATGGGAAATCATCTTTTAAAAATTCTCTATTTAAATCTATAAAGTCAATACACAACCTTATCTTATTTTCTCCTTTTGAAACAGGCACAATATTTGAAATCCAAACTAAGTAATCAATAGAGCGGATGAATCCAGCATCCAATAATCTTTCAATTTCAGCCTTAACTAATAAAGAAATTTGTGGATTCATCTTTCAAATTTTCTGCTTCACAGGTTTAACATTTGGTTTAAGAACAATGTTGTGAGTAACAATCTTAGTATTTATACTTGGCATATCTGAATATGTCCAAGAAAAAATATCCTTAAATTCAAGTAAAAGGGAAACCAACTGATCACATTCATCCTAATTCAAACATTTCCCAATTTTTATCATCTTTTTAGAATCATTTTCATCCATTTGAATCTCAATAGTCTCAGGTATTAGTAAATCACCTTGTATTAGAGAATCAATTGGTAGAGAAGAAATATTTTGTTCAGAATGTTTTCCAAAATAAGATTCTATACTTAAACAATAAGGCTTATGTCGTTTGTGATGAAATGTAGGTAAAGCCTCATAAACCCCTAAAAAAATCTGCTAAAGCTTCATCTTCAGGAAAAATATCCAAGCTAGGTCTTTGATTAATGTCAAGGAGGAGCGGGTTAACCACCTTCAAATGTCCACCATAGATATCATTAACATTGAGAGGAAATTTTGATGGTTTTTTGTAAGGATTGAACCCCAATCCATATGTATAATCATAAAATTCGTTATCCAAAGGTACTTGTATGCCTTGCTCGTATTTACTACATCCTTTCCCATTAAATCCTGATTTATTGAGAAAATGATATCCAAAACCATATATATCAGCCATATCATATGGATTCCAAGGAGTGGCATATATCACAATATCATAGCAATCAGGTTTTATTGTTTCAATTGTTTCTTCAATCGAGGCGGCAACAAAGTTACTTTTTAATTCCTTAGAAAGTGAGGAAGGAGTAAAAACTTGTTTTTCAAACTCATTTTGTTGTTTCATGAATTCCAAATCAAAAACTTTATATTCTCCATTTAAGCAAGGATTTGGTACATCATCCACATGTAATGTATACATAAAATTGTTATAAATGAACCTAACCTTGCAATGAAGAGTAGAAGGAACTGCATGCATAGTATGTAACCAAGGTCTACCTAAAAGAAGGTTATAATTGAGAGGTCTAGGCATAACATGAATAGGTTTATTAAGAATAACTAAACCAACTTTAACAGGTAAGATAATAATGCCCAAAGTTCTCTTTGCAGTATTGTCAAATCCATGAATAGGGACATTATTAGGTTGAATAGTTGTAAGAACAACCTTAATTTCCTTAATAATATCCATGCTACAAACATTAGGCCTAGAGCCATTGTCAATTAACGTTATGCAAATGATACTTTGATTAATAGAAACAACAACCATAAGAGCATCATATTGATTTTTCACCTCAACAAAAGGTAAATCATCATCAGTAAATACAATAGGAGGTATAGAGGCATAGCATGCATGCACTCCAAAAAGGAATTAATGTTTTCTTGATTAGGAGGCGAAGTAGGAAGGGTAGATAAATCCTTTTACAATGCCTCATGATATGTCAGGGAAGTTTGAAGTAATTCCCATAAAGATATCTTAGCAAGAGTAGCACGTAATTATTCTACTAGCTTGAGGAAGCACAGTTTGAGAAGGCAGTAAAGAAACTAGAATAGTTGGCTGAGGGTTATTTCGTGAGTGATAAGCATGTGAAACGTAATTTTTGTTATCAAATAAATCTAAAGGATCCTTAGATTTACCCTTATTTTTTATTCAAGGACATCCTTTTACCATCAACAAAGGTTTAGGATATCATTTTAGGTGTATCAATATTGAAAATAGTGGAACATGAAGGTAACCATGCACACACCCTATGGTAAAGGTCAATTGAAGAGGTTGTGGAGAGTGAAATAGGAATAGGATCAATGGAGATCTCATCCAAACAATTTTCATCCTCACATCCATGTACCTCATTAAGGGATCTATCTTTTTTCACAATAGAAGACTCATCAAAGTATTCAAAACAAAAATCATACATCTTGAACACAAAGTAATACTACAAGAATGAAAAATGTAAATACTTTTGTATTTTTAAAGAAAGTTTGAAATTTTTTTGTATTTTTGAAATATAAATGTATAAAAGAAATCTACTTCTATAAGCATGTAAGATCTAACACAAAATATAAATCTAACACCAAAGAGAAAGAGTTGTCATAAACGGGTTCACCAAAAATGTGAGGTGGAAAATGTAATACCCTCTCCGATGATTATACTTGGACATTTATTTGGACACTTTCATTATGATGGTTAGAACTATATGTTTATAGTTTTTCTTGTTTAGAGGATGATACACTTATCAGATGCTTAGATACACTTATTTATTGTTATCATTTATATGTTTATGAAGTTTGAAAACATCTATATTTACATGATTTATAAAGCTAACCCAAGGATTTGAATCTAACCATTATTATCTATAATGCCTTATGTTTTCATGTGTATAAGATGTTTAATGTATGTTCATGACTCAGGAAGAAGTCGTAGTTACTCACTTAGTTCAAGTCCACACGATGTATCGATTCTGGTCATATATCTTCATATGTTTGTGTATATATATATATTTGCATAGGTGTTTCTTCTCGGTGATGCAGGACTACAGGTACCAGGTATCATATCCACCTGGTCTCACAGGTCTGAGCGATCCCTCAAATCCTCAATCATTGTTGTTGTTATGGAGATATCACCAAGGTTCCATGAGAAGGAACTCAACCTTTGGCCCTTTTGACCCTTAGGTAGGGAGTTCCTGAGTTAGTCCCTTGTGTTGTTGATGTATCATTGTGTATATCAATTTGTTGGATTATGGTGATCTTGTTGCTTGTTCTTGTCTCTTGCATTTTAGGAGACTAAGGTTTGGATATGATAGCTTTAATTATTCTTAATGATAGGCTCGATCGTTGCTAGTAGATACTTTATATGAGCTATTATTTCATGCAAGTATAGGATTTTGTGATTGATTTTGCTAATCTTGTTAGAACATCTTGTATTAGTGATCACCACATATGTGTGTGTGTGTGTGTGTGTGTGTGTGTGTGTGTGTATGTATATATATATATATATATATATATATATATATATATATATATATATATATATATATATATATATATATATATATATATATATATATATATATATATATATATATATATATATATATATATATATATATATATATATATATATATCATGATTTTACTTTGTATGGAATATGATTTATTATTTGATTGGATAATAATATTTTATAATACCATAATAATAAGATGTTTATAATATTAATAATATTATTATTTTTAATAATATTATCACAATATATGTACACATAAGCATATGGGCGTACACATATGCCTATGGTTACATATATCTATATAATATGGTGTGAAAGTAATTGTATTTTAAATAATAATAATAAATAAAATTATTTACTTGAAGGATTAATTATTAAATGGTAAATCTTTTACCATAGCTTTAGTAAATAAGGTGATAAGTAATAATAGTAATAAATTATTTCATTTTTATAAATAAAGGAAAATAACATTAGTTTATTAATATTTATGAGGCTCTCATATTAGATTTTATTATTAATAATATTAAATTAGCTATTCCCTTCTCATGAATGGCTTTAATGAAATTAATTAAATCCTAAACTATAAACTACCTTTTAGTTGGGATGGTTGCATCGGTTGATTTTCTCATGCAACCAATCCTTCAACCTATTTACAGGAGAGATCTTTGAAGGATAGGGAAGTGGGCTGGAAATTATACTGAGGAATTTAGATTATTGCTTTGAGAGGATATTGTATTTAGGAGGATTATAGTATTTTGGGAGAGGAACTATATTATTCTTGAAAGGATAGTTTGATTGTACAGAAGGGGAATTTAGAACCTTATTAACTAGGTTGCAACACTAGAATTCTTGGGGAATCCTTTTGGCCATGTTGTTGAAAGAATTATGAATAGTTTGGTAATGTTCTCTAAATTAAGATTGTGTTTATTTCTCTTGAGTGTTATATGTAATTGATAATGTGATAGGATGTGTGATTGATTATGGTTTTCTAACCTATGAATGTTCAAATAAATTTCATTAGTGATATTTGATAATAACCACCACAAATTAAAATAAATATCTCTTCTCTCTTCTTGATGGATGGCCATAAAATGATGTTATCTATATGTAATGTAAAGATATGATTTAAATTGTTGATTTTGAGATTCTTGGGTAAATGACCTAACCTCCCAAGGTGTATTATTGATTGGAGTCCTATGTAGGATTTAACCATATTGATGAAATTAGGAGATTTTAGATTTAAAGGAGTACATTTTCTTTTGGTTCAATTATTGAAGGAAGATTTTTTGGACTATTTTGGGAAATTGTTTGTTCTTGACATGGTGAATAGGTATATTTAGATGAAATGTGAATATTATGGTGAGTTTAGTACTAATGTCATTATCCTTCCCAAATTTCAATATTAGGAAATTGAGACTTCAATGTATTTCCTTATTGGTATTGAAGTCATTATGTTAGTGAATACTAGTGTCTTGAAATGTCTATATGGTTTGTTGTGTCTTTATTGGAGGGATTTATCATGTGTAATGAAAGTACCTAGCTAATTCATTTATTTGAAAAGATGATACTTGGTCCACTCTTAGTGTCCTTGATTGGGTGAAAAGTGACTATCCATAATGGTTTATAATGATACTTGTGAATTTATTATGTGACTAATAAATGTACGTAGTACAAGTTTATTGTTTCCTTTCCTAAATTAAAACAAATATGTATTGATTTGATGACTCTTGAAGAAATATAATGTATCATTGCTCTTTGTGCCTTATTTTATATAAGTTAAAGTCATCTTGCAAATAGATGTTATTGTCTCATATTATGTGAATGGTATAGATTGATATGTGTACATTGGATATTGGCATATGCCCATGAGGAGGTGAAATGTGATTAAGTATGTCATTGGTATTTTGTACCAGGTAGAAAAAGTGAATTGTGAAAATAAAATAAAAATTAGAATATATGGATACTATATGTTGTTATTGTGTACTTCCTTGTAAATGTGATAAAACTAGTGCTAGTGCTTATGTTGGGTGTTGTGTATAACCAGTAATTATTTGAGTTCCATGGAGTGGTGCAATATAAGTGCCCCTCCATGGAAGTTATGTTTTGGATAAGGGTATGGGAGAACCATACCACTCATGTGTTACTTTCTTGTTTGTCACCCTACTGAGTGCCAACCCATGAGTGTTGGTAATTTAGTATGTGGAGGGGTAGTAGTGTCACCATTTCCTCAGGTAGTTATGTGGCGTATGTATAATGGTGGTGCAAAGTGACCTTAACTTCCACTACTCAAGGGAAAAGAGTAATCAATGCTTCCCCTTATGATGAACCTATACATGTGGTTCATAAGTTTTTATCCTAATTTCCACAGTTCTTGAGCACAATACCAGTACTTGATATGAGCCTCTATGAGAAGATATATGATTTATGGATATGTACATTTCTATGTGGTCCAGCATGTGGAGGGAGGTTCTGTTAGCCCATGCTGTGATGGATACCGTATTCACATGTGTTTCGACATGATGCAATGAATATGATGCCACACCCCACTAATGTTCCGACATAGTGTGAGGTGATGATGTTGTGTTGCTGATGATAGCGAGATGAGCTCAAGAACACGATGCCACATACATGATTACGTGAAGGTGCAGTATATGTTTGTATTTTGCTTCCTACTTGATGCAAAGTGTATTGGTGATTCTTGCATGCTTGTAGAGGGGAACCTATGGATGCTCGGTTTGTAGACACAATAGACATATGGGTGGTCCCTAGCCATGTATACCTTGGCTATGATGATGATCTATGAGAGACATCATTATGCGGGGTGTGTCCTGTGTGTGCCTACTCGATAAGTAACACTACCATGCGACATATGACCAGAGTGTGCTTACTCCACTTGGTGTATGGTCATGTTAGGTGGGTTGGCATGCTTATTCTACACCATCTGATGCAGGGGTGTTGCTGAGGTGAACCCCCTATGCCATGTGGGTAGTGTTGCTCGGGCCCAACCACATGAAGGGCTATTGTGATAGCTAGACGTTGTTCCCTCCTTCCTCGTGAGGTGACTAGATATAGTCACACAATGATGTGATGTGCAATTTATGGTGATTTTTTTTTATCTTTATTTATGTAGACCAAAAATTATCTCATCTTTTCCTACGATAGTTTAGCCAAGACTTATGAAATTTATCTTGGGTGTAATTTATTATTGTAATATCTTGGATTCTTCTTATCCTATTGTTGAGATTGATAATTTTATTTCTATTATTTATGAATTTTGGTGGCTAAACCATCTTCTTTTGGAATTTTCTAATGTTGGTCTTGTGTTGTGTTGTGATTCCTTACTAAAAATTTATGAGGCGGACTTGGTGAGTGTATAAGGGGAAGTAGATGCGGGGAACCCTTAAGGATGGGGGTATGTGAGGCTGTTATGCAGCTAGTATCCACTACCTTCCTATGTGTGGTGTATGTTCCTTGGAGGTTAACCACCTTACACAAACAAGGGATATGACACGTGGACTTGTATGGAGGGCCTTCATGACAATGGCCCAAGACACCATCAAGTCACTATGTGAGGTATCAATTATGGTTTTTGGATATAGATGAGACTGGTATTGTATCTTGGAGTGAGAGCTTGTCTAGAGAGGCATATCCACTCCCAATCCTTGTGATGTGTAATCCCAGTGATGTGGACTGATATGATTGTTTATAAGGAACATTTGGATATGCTCAATATTTTATTTTAGATTGAAATGTATCATTATGTCAGATGCAAGTAAGAATTTAATTTTTATGTGTTGAAAGAGAAGGAATTTGTAATATTTTGATATATTTTTAAGGAGAATTGAGTGGTCCAAGCTATTTACCTTGGTGCTTACTTTCTAAGTAAAGGGAAAATTCTATTCATACTGATATTTGATCAAGTTGAAGTTATCCTTGGTGGTGATAGTAAAATTGATTGGGATATATATTTCATGCTTAACCATATTATGAGGATTATTCTCTATATAGTGCATGGATTCAAGGATTAGTTATGTATGTGATATTAGTTAAAATGTGTTTAAGAGATAATGTTTGATGTATTTCCATTTCTAACTTGCAGAATTCTAGGAGTAAGTCTCATCTTAGGGGGGGGGGGGGATGTAATACCCTCTCCCATGATTATACTTGGACTTTTATTTGGACACTTTCATTATGATGGTTAGAACTATATGTTTACAGTTTTTCTTGTTTAGAGGATGATACACTTATCAGATACTTAGATACACTTATTTATTGTTATCATTTATATGTTTATGAAGTTTGAAAACATCTATATTTACATGATTTATAAAGCTAACCCAGGGATTTGAATCTAACCATTATTATCTCTAATATCTTATGTTTTCATGTGTATAAGATGTTTAATGTATGTTCATGACTCAGGATGAAGCCATAGTTAATCACTTAGTTGAGGTCCACATGATGTATCGATCCTGGTCATCTGTCTTCATATGTCTGTGTATATATATATTTTCACAGGTGTTTCTTCTCGGTGATATAGGACTGCAAGTACTGGGTATCGTCTCCACCTGGTCTCACAGGTCTAAGCAATCCCTCAAATCCTTGATTGTTGCTGTTGTTACGGAGATATCACCAAGGTTCCATGAGAAGGAACTAAACCCCTAACCCTTTTGACCCCTAGGCAGGGAGTTCCTAAGTCAGTCTCGTGTGTTGTTGATGTATCATTGTGTATATTAGTTTGTTGGATTATGGTGATCTTGTTGCTTGTTCTTGTCTCTTGCATTTTAGGAGACTAAGGTTTGGATATGATAGCTTTAATTGTTCTTAATGATATGCTTGATTGTTGCTAGTAGATAATTTATATGAGCTATTATTTCATGCGATTATAGGATGTTGTGATTGATTTTCCTAATCTTGTTAAAACATCTTGTGTTAGTGATCACCACACACACACACACACACACACACACACACACACATATATATATATATATATATATATATGTATGTATGTATATATATATATATATGTATGTATATATATATATATATGTATGTATATATATATATGTATGTATATATATATATATAAGTATGTATATATATATATATGTATGTATATATATATGTATGTATATATATATATATATGTAGTATATATATATATGTGGGTGTGTGTGTGTGTGTGTATATGTATATATTATATATATATGTATATATATATATATGCATATATATATATATATATATATATATATATATATATATATATATATATATATATATATATATATGTATGCATATATACATATATATATATATATATAACATATATACATATATATATATACATATATATACATATATATATATGTATGTATGTATATATACATATATACATATATATGTATATATATATATATATATACATATATATATATTGTATGTATGTGTGTGTGTATATATATATATATAATATATATATATATATATATATATATTATATATAATATATATATATATATAGATACATATATATATATATATAGATACATATATATATATATGTATATGTATATATACATATATACATATATATATATATATGTATAATGTATATATACATATACATATACATATATATATATATATGGGTGTGTGTGTATATATACATATACATATACATATATGTATATATGTATCTATATATATATATATATATATATATGTATGTATGTATGTATATATGTATATGTATATACATTCATATATATATATATATATATATATATCATGAATTTATTTTGTATGGAATATGATTTATTATTTGATTGGATAATAATATTTTATAATACCATAATAATAAGATGTTTATAATATTAATAATAATATTTTTTTAATAATATTATAGCAATATATGTACACATAAGCATATGGGTGCACACATATGCCTATGGTTACATATATCTATATAATATGGTGTGAAAGTAATTGTATTTTAAATAATAATAATAAATAAAATTATTTACTTGAAGGATTAATTATTATATGGTAAATCTTTTACCATAGCTTTAGTAAATAAGGTGATAAGTAATAATAGTAATAAATTATTTCATTTTCCTTAAATAAAGGAAAATAACATTAGTTTATTAATATTTATTAGGCTCTCATATTAGATTTTATTATTAATAATATTAAATTAGCTATTCCCTTCCCATGAATGGCTTTAATGAAATTAATTAAATCCTAAACTATAAACTACTTTTTAGTTGGGATGGTTGCATCGGTTTATTTTTCCATGCAACCAATCCTTCAACCTATTTATAGGAGAGATCTTTGAAGGATGGGGAAGTGGGCTGGAAATTATACTGAGGAATTTAGATTATTGCTTTGAGAGGATATTGTATTTAGGAGGATTATAGTATTTTGGGAGAGGAACTATATTATTCCTGAAAGGATAGTTTGATTGTGAGTTTCCAGTAGAAGGTTGGTGTCTGCATCTAGGAGGAATTTGGAGAAGTGCTGGAAGGAGATTGAAGAGAGTTGAATTAGCCTTCATCAACGGTTTTCTTTGCCAGAATCCAAGTAGGAGCTATCCTGAAAGATGCTCCTCCTTTTTTGATTTTCTGATTTCTTTAAATCTTCCTTTGTGTTGTCCTCTGTGAATTTGAAATGAATATATTAGATCATGTCTACAATTTTGTGTAGGAGAAAGGATAGTGTGTTGAAAACTAGTACTGTATAAATAATTATCTTTTTTCTCTATGTGTTGCTATGATTCTTGTGATGCTATATTATTTTTTTACTTTCTGGATAATATAGGACTATGATTTATATTGGGAAATATGTCACTACCCTTTTTGTCTATCTCTTTCCTAGATCAAATTTATTTAAACAATCATCTTACCTATGACTATCCTAACATGATAGATTTATGCCCTCTAGATAGACCCGTACTCAGATGTGTATAAATTTTGATTCTGATAAAAAATCCTCAATCACTCTGATGATGATAGGTATAATTAGGTTTTTCAAAACATATTTAAAGGTCATCAAAATCCTACGGTCGAATTGAAAGTTATGATCCCCACACTGAGGGTCATTTTTTCTGATATTGTATTGTTTGTCAATCAGAGATCTCTATTTTCAAACTCTTGTATATCTCTGCATTCAAACACTTAATGGAACATACTTATATAGTAATAGGCTTCTCCCATAATCTATAATAACCAAATAAATTAGAGAGCCTATGTGCTCATTTAAACTTCAAAACAATTGACTGATTGCACCAAATCAATAATAGGGACAGTCAGTGTAAATGAGGACTTCCTCTATTCAAAGCCTCATAAAAACAAATTAAACCTATATGTAAATGGTTAGCAATAGAAACCAATACTATGTCAATCCATTTCTAATCACATTTACATTGGAATGGAGATTATTCAAATACAAAAGGGCTAGCTATAACCTCAAAGCAGAGAACAAGAAAGTTGTAGAGCTTTTCATTTGTATTCAAAGAAAACTTTATTTCCCTCTCTCTTCCACACACCAAACCCTCTAAAAATATCTCCAAATTTTAGTGTTATGTGTTTATGATGTTTTGGTAAGGGTAGGAAACCTAGCTTGTCACTTAGAGTTTCTACCTAGCCTTAGAACCTTTTGGGAAAGGGTTTGTACTTTAATTTTCTTTTCAGTTGTTATTTGGGAAAGGTTACTCCAACCCTAGGTATGGCCTAGATATCACTTCCTTGTGGACCTTGGTGTTTATCTCCTAGCACGAGGGAGTGGGCCTTTTGGTATCCACGTGGTTGGGTGGTAAATCTTTTATCGAGGTACCTTTCACAATTGTAGAGCTTATGGATTCTTGCTTGCGTATTGTTCCAGTTTTGAAGGAAGAAGACTTTGTATTTATCTTTCATTATTCTCAAATGTAAAGCTATTATTACCTCCTAGAGGAAATGAATGTAATGTAGAATTTAATGTATTTCAATTTGATTTAATTTGGATGGGTAGATTTAGGGAAAAGAAAAGGGACGGTGAACTTTATGTAAATCATGTTGTTGGAAAAGAAAACGTAGTTTCATATTATTTCAAGCAAAGTGGCTAGTTTCTTATTACTATTGTTCAAGAAAAGTTAGTAAAAAAAATGTGTTAATCTCATATGAGAAATAGTTTAACTCCTTGATAAATTCTTTTACAAATGACTATGCTTTAAATGTTTATGAAAGAATGTTTAGGGAATATTGATGGCATCAATTGGTTAGTAATCAAATGATAGCATTTATATTTCTCTCTAAAGAATTTCAAAGGTTTTGCAATAAGAGTTAGTACACCTAATGATCTTAAAATAATTATAAATGTACTATTAGGGAACCTTGGAAGGATTGTAAGTTAAATGATGTTTAAGGATTGTTCATGCAAATATTTTAAAGTTCAAAATTTTTCATAATTCGTTACTTAGGTTTTCTTTTCTAAAGAGAATCTTTGTTCTCTTTCCTAGTTCTCTTGTAGGGCATGAAAGGAAAATGAATGGAATAGGTAGGGTTTTGAGCAATGCACCTAATAGAGATCCTAAACCAATATTTAGCAGCTAACATGTAAATTGAAATGATAAGTATAGTAAATTTGGAAATTCTTGCAAAGAATAATAAACTTAAATAAGATTAAATACATACCTCATAATAAAGTTGATCTGAAAATACCTATTTTTTGGTGTCTTTACTGGGTTTCAGGAAATGTTGCAATCGAATTTGGGACAAGAAAATAGAGACAAATAAATCCCAGAAAGCTTTTTCTTTTCTGAGAAAGTTCAACCTTGACCCAAATACAAGGGCACAATCTTACCCCCAGGCACAATCATGCCCCT
This sequence comes from Chamaecyparis obtusa, assembly GCA_027943335.1. NCBI lineage: Eukaryota > Viridiplantae > Streptophyta > Pinopsida > Cupressales > Cupressaceae > Chamaecyparis > Chamaecyparis obtusa. Next base: position 326,488 of record BSBK01007238.1, on the reverse strand, counting down.
TTATGTCAACCTTGACCTGCACTACTCTGACGGAAATTCTATTCGCGAATGTCGATAGTTTTCCGAAAAGGGTACTCAGATCTACTCTATAACTCCTAAAATGGTGACTGTAGATATCTGAAAATGGTGTTTTGGAGTGGCTATATAAGGTTTTGCCTTAGTCAAACCCCTGTTTTGGTGATCTCCACCTCCACGAATAGCCGAATGTAATAGAATATGTGTATGTATTTTGAAAGTGTAATTCCAAGATCTAAATCCTCTAGATTGAAACCCTAGCATGAATTGTAATGAGAGAGAAATGCATAGATTTGAATATGATAAAGAAAGCATACCAAGCCCCCAAGGCTAAAGTACTCCTACCAAACTCACAATCTGTAATTGCTACCCCATGATTGTATCTTTGAACGCTTGAATGTTGAAAATGGTGGATCAAGGAAGAAGGAATCTTTCTTGCTCCAAATGAATGTCCACAATGGCTTGTCCACAAGAATGCTTGATATAAACAATGTCTTGATCTTATATATCATCCTCTTACAATCTTGCATCATCACTTCACCATTTCTTTCTTACTTCAATCGATTGTGTGTCCACTTGATGGATACTTGATTGTGAAAATGAAGGAAAAAGAGAGTTCTTATATAGAGATTTCAAAGCAAGGCTCCTCATGTAATGTAAGGGCCAATAATTCAAATTTAACCTTGAATTATGGTCCAATCATAATAACCAACTAAGGAAGGAAAATAATTAAATGAATTTTAAATTAAAACCCTTCCGCATTTGGATTTGGAGGCCCGACATTGATTTCGGGGCCCGATGTAAACAAAATTTTAAAAGGGGGACCAAAACCTGACAAGGATCAAGGTCAACCTCAACCTTGACCTAGGTCAGGGTCAACCTTGACCCTGGCCCAAAGGTTCGGGCCCAATCAACTTTGAAAATAGGGAAGTCCCAAGGTCAGCGAGAGACTTGGAATGATGGGAAAACAAGGTAGAGTGTCGAAAAAGGGTATAGAGACCTAGAATGAATGTGATGATGACTAGGAGGACCAATAACTAGATCCTACTTTGAAAATAGAGCCATAGAGAAGGGAAATCAAGGATAATCCTCAGGATCCTAACCCTAATTTCACCTAGAAACAAAGAATTAAGTGCAAATGCATCCTAAATGCAAATCTATCATGAAAAATGTACTAAATGAGGGTGCTAAACCTATCAAGATGGAAGTGCTTCCATTTTAATACGATATAGAGATTAAAATCCATATAAACACATTGACTCTAGTTTTTATAGTGATGAATTTTTTAAGAAGAAAATGCTATCATAACTTGTAGACAAAACTAATGGTGAGAGAATGAATGTAAGTCATGATACCTATTAGTATTGTTCAATTTTATCATCTCTCGGTTAGGGATACAACTTAGGTTTTCCAAAAGGGTATTTGTGAAATGAAAAAAATGGCTAAGTGTTGGTCTCCCTTTAACCTTGGTAAGCTTTGTTATGTTTGAATGTTGACCTTTGTAACTAGTTGGAAGTAACTTAAGATGGGCATATTTTCATTCAAAAATTGGCCCTTCTTATGTTTCCCCTTATGATATTGTTTCCTAGGTAGGTACATCATGTTTTTCCCCTTGGCTCATCCCCCCCCACTTTCCCACATTGTTTTTATTTCCCAAGTTGAGTGTCATTCAGATGAGCAAGGTCAAATTTTATTCTATTGCACATGTTCCTCCTACTTCTATGAGGTGGTAACCATGAATGCTAAAGTCAATGCATAGGTGCATGAGGTATCAACAACAGTGGTAGAAAGAATAAAAATTCCCCTTGTGTCCCCACAAGGAATATCATCAAAAGGAAACCTAAGTGTAGGCATGTGAGCAGCATAGGTTTTAAGAGGTTTTCTTTGGGACCCACCTCCCTACAAGGAATCATCCTCATGTAACAATTTTTGTGCAATTATGGGGTAGTATTAAAGGAATAAGTCAGACTAAATTCCAAGCCCTACATTCATACAAGGGTAATTCCAAGTATGAAACTTCATGTGCGGGTTTGTGAGGAGTTAAAAGGTTTAAATGGTAATTTGTGGTGATACTCAATCCTTGCATCTTTGCGATGACTAAATGTCTCAAATGTAATATGGCATAGGTGAGACGGGTAGAATTAGTAGAGGATTTTGAAGGCCTTATTGGGCCTACCTCCCTACAGGGTGATACCATAATGAGGTAATTGTACCAAAGGTGAGCAGATTGCTACCAAGATGAAATCAATTATAAAAATTGATGGCCTCATATCCTCGTGATGGTTGGATACTCAATGAAGGACATAATGTGGGTTTGTAGGGTAGAAAAGTATCTAGTGAAGATTGTGGCATATTCATAACCCCGCATCACCATGTGGGTAAATAAAAGGAAGATAGGTTTTGTACTTGTTTTGGTCCTTTGTATTCCATGATGGCAGTCAAACTTATTCATGTAGTTAGATCTTTATTATGTGAACACATAGACAACCCTCTTTTAAATTCATACACGGCTATAGATTTCAATCCTAATTTTTTTCCATTAACGTTAATTTGACAAAAAAAAAAAAAGTAAGAATGCATGCAAAATAAATTCTTCTTTGAGAAATCATTTTCTTCACTTTATCAATTTAAGTCAAAGTATATTTTGCTAAGAGAGTAGAAGTGGAGGGTTTGCAATTTATAGAGAAAGGGTTTTTGAAGAATTTTTTCAACTTCTGGGTGAACAAACAGTAAGTTATTCTCATCCATCCCAATTGAAATATGAAAGAAAATAATTTTATTTGTTCAAAACCTTAGGGTTTTAATTTACCAAAATTTATTAAGGAAATATAGAAGCCCTAGGTTGTGTTAGATTGAAAATTAGTTTCCCATAATTTCTAAGAGAGGATAGGGAGAGGGTTTTTCTAGTAAGGGAAGGAAAAAGTAAGAAAGAAAGTACAAAATTCTACTACTCAACCTCCAGTAATTATATTTTAGGATCAACCTACATAAACCTCGTAGTACATGCAATAGGAGGCTCCTTAGGTACAAACTATAGTTGTTGCTCATCCTACAAATCCAAAACCCCAAAAAAAAAGGAAGGTTGAGACTAGAGAGCAATCCAAGCCAAAGTAAAAGATACCAAGAGCTCCTAGGAAGAATAAGGAGGGTAAACTTGTAATAGGGGAGCAAGGTATTGGAGCTTTGGGGGTGAAAAATTTGGTACCTTTGGAGAGATTAGAAGAACATTTCCAAGCACTAGAGATCAATGTAGAAGTACCTCAAATCATTGATGTAAAAGTTGTAGATCCCTATAGTTTTGTTGACTATTAGTGACCCACACTTAGTCATTTATCTAGGAAATGATGGTCGGTCATCACTACGACCGAGTCATTATGTAGAGGCTGAGCTATGTAATGTTTACTTACTGAGCAATAGTACCGCCGAGTAAACTTAAGGTCACTGTGTATTTCTGTATTATATTGAGTCTAGTTTTGTCAAGTCATATATGCAATAATTTCTGAGCGATAGAGATATCAACAGATGCCAAGTATAGTGAATGTCGAGTGTCAGGAACTGCATTTGCTGAGTTAGCCAAGAATGACATTAGATTTTTTTATGGCACAATGATCGAGGTAAATCATTTTGGGTGATCGAGGTAAATCATTTTGGGTGACATTCATGTTTTGTATTTTTTTTTTGGAGATAATTACGGAGGCAATTACGAATCTACTTAGCAAACATTGATCCCTATTTAATACCTAGAGCCAATCAGATATTAGTAAGGCTTAAGCGGCAAAAGGAATTAATATAAACTGTAGATCTTGATTCATGAAGATATTTTGTTTATTTAATAAGGATAAGATCTCAACCCTAAAACGTAATTAGAGGGATAGAGAATGTGAAGAGAATGTGTAGTAAGGCATATTCAGTGAAGGAAAGTATTCAGACAGTCTTCAGTGATCGAGCTGAGTAGTGAAAGGATAGAATAAAGATAAATCAGATAGAAGAGATCTATACAAATCAATAAAGAGAAGATCTGTAATCTACATACAGTGTAAACCGAAAGATCAGGTACTAAGACATTCTAATCAATGTATCAGGGTAAATCTCTTAACTGAGTAGTCCTAACAAACTTTTTGTAATCTCTTAACCAAGTGCTTACTTTGTTGTAAGTTTCAAAACCTTTAGCAAGGTAGACTATATAAGTCTTTTAGCTTTTAACAGAGCAGACCCCTCACAGGGTAGATCATGTTTTGATCAAATTTTGTAAGCCCTAACAGGACAATTTATTACTGCAGTAGTGAAGATTTGTGGGTGTCATCCCCACCCCAATTTTACCTTTCAAGGGTTTTTGGGTAACCAAAATTATTGTGTTATGAATACTCTCATGGATGTTGTTTAGTATGTTAGCTATTTTATTATGATCAAGTATTGTTGATGCTATGCAAAATTTTTATTCAATTCAAAATGGAATAGTAGGTGATATCTAATTCACCCCCCCCCCCCCCTCTCAATATAACTTTTCCTAATTATATTTCCAACAAAAGTTTCTTTTTAACATGACCTTCTAGAGGTTCTCTCAAAATCCACAATGATTACCAAGGATGGAGAGCATTTCATGGACATTTGTGCATGATGTGGAGATGCAGTGTTTCCAAAAAGGGGTTGGTCATTATTTTCATATTTCTATCAAAAAAGGGAGGAACCTATCCCTAAGTACAACCCATGGGTATTGGATATGGCCAAATTTATTGTACTAGATGTTTTGATTGAGGTTGACTTAATCAAAAATCTAGCACTTTGATATGATCCTACATCTAGAATAGTCAGGAGTGTGGGAAACTATGTTAGTGGTTCTATTATCAATGAATGCTTTGGGTTGATTAGACTTGCATTAATGGAGATTGATAAAGATAAAGTTAAGGTAGACTTCGGTAGGAAGAAGAGGACATACAAATAAAAATAAGTGTCATTGTTCAGATTGAAGGATTGGAAGGTCAAGCCTAATCCTATTCCTTCTTTTGAGGTAGAGATTTTTTAGGAAAAGAAAATTGAGCGTTATTTTGTTAAGACTTATTATGTCTTATAAAAAATATTATGCATTGATTTAAAGGAAAAGGTCCTAATATTGCTGATACTAATGGCCATGAGAATTCAACATAAATATGTTAATCTAGAGTATGACTTTGCATCATACATTTCTAAGAAAAATCATGAGGATTTACAAGGGATCAAGAAAAACAAAGATTACGTCATTCAACCTACATACTACAATGCAATAGATAAATTGATCTCAATATATTTAGCCTATTCAAAGTTTTTAACAGATGTGAGATCAATCATGGATGGAAAATGTAAACAATCTCCAGGAAGGGTAAAAGCCATCAATGTATTTAATTGGCCTACAGGATTTACAACACACAATTAGAATAAAAGGTATTTCCAAGTGGAGTAAGTAGACCAAGAGAAGAAAGAAGAAGAAGAAGAACAATAAGGATACAGTGTTTTTAAAGTGATCAAGCATTTTCCAGGTCATAGGTCACGATTTTTTTGTGAAGGTTGGTTATTATTAGAAATTATTAAAAATGGTAGTAAGTTGTGCTCATTCACCTAGGAGGAATATTTAGTCATCATCTTTCTTATTCAACTATAGTAATATTTTTTGCCTCATCAGCTCCACTACCTTTCTGATATGCATGCATCCTTTAGCATACTCCAATATTATTTTCAATGCAAGATCTTTTGTAGAGAGTGGAGTTCTTTTCTGTTATGATTTTGAAAATATGCCTTTGGGTATATTCTATGGGATGTAATCATTTTTTGACATGTGTCATCAATCAAAAACTTATTTTTCCTCTATGTTTTTATAAAGAAAATTCATGGTTGATTGACAAAGGATTCTAAAACTTCTGGGTTTTGTACTAGGTAGACAATAGTGAATATACATTAGTTTGTATGAATTTTGATAGATTCATATGTTTAATGGATTGTAGATTGCACATTTGAATGAATTAATGAAAATATGCCCATGTTTTGTCTCTTGCAATCTTCTTTCTTAATTATGTGAATTTTTTTGTTAAGAATACACAAATTCATCTTTATGATTTTCGCATGAATGTGTAATGCATAATTAGTTTTATTTCAAGGATAGGATTAAAATACTTATGGTGGGTTGCAAAAATTACTTGAGACATGTACTGATTTATTTGAAGTATGACATGCGGTGTAAGAAATTTGAATGTTTGAGTAATACTTGAATATTTAGGATTATAGGTGCAACTATAATCATGGTTTACTAAGAATTTAGTTTAGTCTCAATGGATTAAGGCATTGGTCTAAATCTTGTTGATTTTTTAGTAACCATCAAAAATAAAATATCTTTTCATTTATGTGCATAGGAGTAGGATTAGAAGAGATTCTTCACTCTCAATGTGTTGTGAACTGCTAAAATATCAAGATAGAGCCAATTTTGTGTATTATTAATATGTGTTCTAAGTTGTTAAGGTTGAGAGTAATATGCTAAATCTGCAATATTCACTGTTTATTTTTTTATTTTTTTAAATGTTTCAATAGGCGCATCCACTTGGGTTTTAGACAAACCAAAGTGAAGAAGATAATCCTTATTTCTAAGGATTTATTGAATAGTTGGCCACTAAACTGGGATAGTTAATCCTATGTGAAGGCAAATCCTTAGGCTCATCCCAAATATCAGTTAGAAACACCAACAATACCTACTCATATAAAGGTGGAATTGGTTGTTGTTAAGAAGAGAATTACAAAAGATATTGTAACCAATGTCATATGATATACATCTTTATCTTTTTTGTTCCATAATTTGATATATTTCTTGATATGTGGTTATGTTGTTAAGATGATTGATATAAACAGGGATATGGGGTTGTTTCATTAATTATAGAGTTTCATTTGATATATAAGTTGATTTTTTTTACCACTAATTCACCCCTCCCCACTTCTCTTAGTGGTCTGGGGTATTCCAACAATTGGTATTAGAAAAGAAAGCTTGTATCAGAAGTCTAAATTACTTGGGTTGATCTTGGAAGAGGAATACCATGGGTAAAATGTGTAGAAATAAAGTTTTTAAAAGGGTGAAAATTCTATCTAACAAGAAAAAGTTGTCTTTTAGTAAAAATGATCAGTTTCTTGACGGTCTTGATTCTAAAGAATGTCATTCATAAATGCTTGAACAACCTCAGCTTGTGGAAGTTGTATATGAGCATTAGATTGATCAAGAAACAATTGAAGAGGAAGGAATTGTTAATATTGAAGGATACATTTTTGTTTCCCTAGATGAGATCAAGAATCTTAAACAAGAAAATTAAAAAATCAAGGTACACGTCTTCAAGAAAGTATTGAGGTCAATAAAGTGATTGTACAAAATTATAATGAGTCTAAAAAGATTATTGAATTTTTTAAAATGCAAGTTGAAGAAAGGAAAAAGGCTAAAGAGGAAATAGGAGATAAGTTAAATGACAAAGAAATAAGTTATAAAATAAGATTGCCTCATTAGAAAGGAGTATAGAGGAGAACTATTATTAAAAGATAGATTTAATGATTCAGACAATTTGATTATTAGTCTAAAAACAAAAGTTGAAGAGAACAAAAAAATTGCAGACATGACAAAATCTGATTTAGAGGATAAAATATTTGAATATCATAAACTTGAAGAAGAAGTAGTATCTCTGAGAAATGAAATTGAGAAATATAAATCTCAACCCATGAAATACAAATCTCACCTAATAAATTTTAGAAGTTTGATAGTAGAAAAATCATGTTGGATGAAATGTTGAGTAAGAAAAGACATTCCAAATTTCCTATTGGCTTAGGATATGAGATAGGGAAAACCTTTGTTATTGAAGAAGGGTTAAAAAATTAGATAGTATTTGTATCTACAAAGACAAATGGAAAGGGATTGGTTTTTAAGGTTAGAGAGGCACTAAGGAAGAAGATAGATCTAAGCTATCATGTTTCTACCCCTGAGAGTGAAGACAAGAAGAAATGATAACTTAAGATTGTTGATAGAAGATAGTCCAAAGGATTTAACAAAGATAGAAGAAGATTCCATATGTTCCTTGGATGTCCACATATTTGGCAAGATCAAACAACTAGGTAAAACTATTCCTTTTCTGGTTATTTTTATTCATACAATGGTTGTGGTCATAAGGTTGTAACTTTTAGATTTTTTGATAGGAGATGGTTTGAGTTGGCGAGTAGAAAATATTTTGTTCCAAGAAATCAAATGTGTTGCAATTATTACAACCATGGTCATAAGTTTTTAAATTGTAGAGAACTTCTTAGAAGATCTATAAACTTTGTCAAAGGAAGCATGTTCCTAACATATAGGAATATAAGATTCTATAAAAGTAGATATATTTTGAACCCCCTAGAAATTAGAACAAGAAGGTAGATGCCCTAATCAAGCAAAGAAAAGGAACTATGGAGGTTTAGAAAAGGAAGCATGCACAAGAAGAGGAAGAGCCTATGCTTGTGCATAACACACAAGAGGAATCAATAACAACATAAGAAATGGTATGCATTCAGGAAGTGTATAAAGTATTCTAGTTGTTTGAGAACACTATAAGAGGTGATAATAATAGTACTAGACATTTTTCAAAATAATAATAAAGTAATGAATCTTTTATATGAGATGTTGGGAAAAGGGAATAGCCTGAGAACTATCACCTATAACATATTACTTCATGGACTTGGTAAAGCACATAATATGCAGAAGATAGAAACAGTGACTAAAGAATGTATTTCTACATCATGGAGAATAGATCACCTTTAAAGAGCATACTTCTATAGGTATGTGGTGTCTTTTCCATTCAAGAAACAAAAAAGTATTAAAATAAGTAAGAGTTTCTTGAATAGTATAGTGACCAAATCAGTGATTCATGACCTCAAATAAAAGCATTGTAGTAGTCAAGAATATATTGAACAAAGGGGTATTAATGGTGAATACATATCTAAAAGGATAAGATGGACTAAATCTATGAATGAATAGGTTATTAAAGAAATGTTTAGAACCGTAAAAAAATGGATAAAGGTCCAAGTGTCTAGAAGAAAAGATTATATGAAATGACATTGAATATTAGCAGAAAATAATGACATAGTTGTGTTAGTACCCTACAAAAAATTTCATGGCCCTGGCATCTTTCCCCTGGTCTCTGTGTCTGTTTTTCATGTTTCCGGCTAAAGCCCTAAGTAGAATATTCAAAAACTAGCTGTTGCATGCAAAACCCTTTGTTTTTACCCTGGCCTTGTTATAATTTCAAGTTAACTTTTCAAGCCACTTAAAACCTTTTATCTGCATGTGCTATTTAAATGGGTTCACTTTATGTCATGCGGTTAGGTTTCATGTGTCGGTGGGTCCCCTTCAAATATTTCCTAAGTCACCGGTTAATCTTTCCTAAGTTCCCAGTGCCCTACAAGTTTTAAATTTTCCTAAGTCCTGAGCTTTAATTTTTCCTATGTTTTGGCCTTAGTGTTTTCTGGGCCCGGTCTTCTGACAGCATTTCCATCCGATGGTCAGCGTAAGTTCTCATAGACTGTGTCAGACGCTTGAGATCTTACGCTGATCATTGATTTTTCCTGATGACGTTGCCTTTCCTTTTATGCGGGTCCACTACCATGTTGGCATAGTTGGCATTCTCTCATTGGTTAGTGTGTTACTGAGAGGGATCCTAAATATGGGGCCTACAGTGAAGGATTTTCAATCTACAGTCAGCGCATGATCTTAAGGAATATTCTTCCCCTTTGAGATCATGTGCCATCCATTGATTTCAAATCTTACTTGGACATGTCAGTGGGACCTAATTTTCCGATGGGTCAGAGGGTCCTGACATCCGTAATCCATCCAATGACGGGCGTAAGTTCTCATGGAATCTGTTAGACCTATGAGATCTTACACTAGCCGTTGATCTCATTTATCTCAAATGTATCTTTGGTGGTGGTCACGGTGTTAGGTGGAGCTGATTCGGAGTGTTTTGATTGGTGCACGTAGTATGAGGTGGAGTTCTGTTAGTGGGACCTAGTTTCTAGATGTGTCAGTGGGTCTTGATCCTGTTAGTGAATCGACAAATGGCGTGTAATCTTATGGGTTTTGTCAGAGGCTTAAGATCTTGTCATGGCCATTGATTTTGTTTCTTGTTAGATGTTTGTCAGAGATGGGAGGAAATTCCTGATTGACGCTTGGCATGTAAGCGCATAGAATCTTCCAAGACTTTTAGATCTTGCGCCAGCTGTCCGATCTTCCAAGTGGCTTAATATTCTCAGTGGGGCCATTTGCCAGGTGGTGCAGGATTGTTCAAATTTTATTGGTTGACGTGGATGATACTGCAGTGTGGGGCCATTATCATAGAGATCAGTGATGAGGGCATGATCTACAGTCGGCGTAAGTTCTCATGAGTTTTGTCAGAGCTATGAGATCTTACACCTCTCATCCGATTATAAGGCTTAGGTGGGTGGGTCCTATGTCAGTGGTGACCAAGCAGCGACAACCTATGATGTAGTGACAAATGGCATAAGGTAGGCCCAGGTAGGGGTCTAAGGTCTAGCAGTCTAGATAAATATGTTTAGCGGCCCGACAAATTTCAATGGGTTTTGCTCGTTCGCGAAGAAAAGTGGCGGTGCTCCAAGTTGACTGGCAATTCAGCGAACAAGGTCGTGTAATCGCTAAATCATTTGGTGGTGAGATAAATTTTTCTGTGAACTAGAAAAGGTCTTTAGTCACCAGTTCGCTAAATATGACTGGGGTCTTTTTTAAAAAGTAAAATATAAAAGACCGCAAAAGGGAGAGATCTAACGGTTGCGACTTAAAGTTGATCTAATTTTAAATGTAGATCATTGATTTTCTACCTAAGCCATAAAGTAACCATTGTTGTTCAAATTCAAATCTTCTGAGGGTTTCCTACGACCAGAAGGACTAAAATTCAATGCAGAAGTGACTGGTACTGGTGGGAGATGATCTGTTTGCCATTGCAGTGTGGTCCGGGGTGTGCAGTGTTTGTTTGCAGGGTCTGTGCCATGCGGTTTAGTGCTCAAGGTGTGTTGCAGGTGGACTCAAAGGGTTGACAATTCCAAATTTTCATGATTTGTAGTACTTTCCCAGAGATTTATCATGAGTGCAGATTTTCCTCAGGAATGGTCGGTTGGTTTTCTTCCCCTGTAATAAATTTGTAGCCATTCCCAATTGGTTGAGTTGTTGAAACCCTAACCCTAGTCACCCAAAGCTTGATGCATCCTTTTTGAGGATTCCAAGGTGACTAGGGGTATAAGAAGTAAGATGTTTTATTTTGATGGGGTTCTGATCTTGATTAGTTCCGGGGAGTTGTAGCAGGCGATATCATATTGTATTAGATTGAATAGAATTTCCTTGTAGTCTTTTGCAGGTTATTGAATTGGTTTTCTCTCTTCTCTGCTTTGAACATGTACATGATCCATTATACTTAATACAATTATTTCAAGTTTTCAAGTCTCTTTTCGGTGTCAATCTTGTCAATTCTAGATTTTCTAATCTATTGCATAGGATTACCTTTGTATATGTTCTAGTCTTCAATTCTTGATCTAGGATCAAGTGAAATATACTTTGGATAGGACATAGATTCACTTTGATTTGTCTGCAGAAGGATGTTATAAGTAGTGGATGGGCTAGAATATTTGTATTTATGGCTATGAGTCTTAGACAGTAGTTGGTTCATGTTCAATGTCTGTATTTGAGATTTGCCCAATGGATAATGGCACTAATCAGGGATTAGTATATTTAGTTGAGTTCAATGCTTGATTGGCTCTTTTTTACTTCTTTCCATCTTCATATATCAACACCTTTTCAATTTTTAACTGTACTTGGTTGATAGTAGTAACACCCTATAGTAATGGAGAGTCAATGAATGTGAGGTTAGCATTTAGCACTTTCTTACTATCCAATCTGTTGTTTGGACCCAGTCTTTGGTGTGTGAAGTATAGTTTTTGTTTGGTTAGGTGCACCCACCTTGGTTTTGTAGAGCCAGAAGTGAAGAGGGTAGTCTTGTCCCTATAGTTGGTCCAGTTACCCTAAGATCCTTATACATATTGGAACTAACCAATCCTAAAATCAACCTGAGGGTATATTGGCAGCCTGAGAGCATAAGCATCCATTTTGAACACCAACAAGATGGCGAATCTACTAGGGAAGTGTTACACAAGTCTATAGTAACCAGTAGGTCATCATTGAAAAATAGGGTTATTCTTGTCCCTTATCTTATAGTCTCATTTGGGTATTTGTTAAGTGGTATTGTAAGATTCCCAATATACTTGGTTGGTGACTCAAACATCTCTGTAGCAGTGTTAGTTAGTAGATTTTTATCAAATGAGTTATAGAGGTACTAGGTCTTGAAGGAACGAGCATCCTGAAAACATAATGGAAGAAGGTATTCCAAGCACTTCTAGGCCTAGTCAGACAAGGGGAGGAAAGAAGAAAAGAAATCTTTCTCATACTTGGAGAAATAAAAAGGATACAAGACAAGAAACTCAAACCAAGCCCATTAGATCAAGGGTTGAGATTAGATGCAGACCTTGAGAGGGCTAGAAAAGAGAAAGAAATGTGGGCTAAAGAACTAGAGAAGGCAGAGTTGGAGGCTACTGCTGCAGAAATGAGGAAGAAGATTGATTTTCTCAAGCATACCTCAGGACCTTCAAATGTTGCTGCTTCTTTCTTGGGGCAAGGTGGAAATCATGGTAACCTTGTAGCTCAAACAAATGGCATTCCAGGTGCTGCTAAAATTCCTGATGGTTCAAACACAAGGACATCTACATCTCAAGGAATGGATCTGCCACATGGAGTTCCTGTTCATGAAAGGTACAAACAACTTCTTCTTTTTTGGTATTCTAGGTTATCCTAATGTTATTCCTGATGAAATTAGAAAGAAACTCCCTAAGTTTACTGGAAACAATGTCATTACATGTGAAGAACATCTAAAAAAATTTATGGATGAAATAGATGATTATAATGTTGAGCCTGATGATGTTGTAATGAAGTTATTTGTACAATCTCTGACCGAGGATGCTAGGTATTGGTTTAGAGGATTGCCCCATGCTAGTATAGGATCTTGGAATGAATTTAAAAATTGTTTCAAAGAGCATTATGGAGATAAAACAAATGAGGGTTTTATTTTGAATGAATTCAATAACATAAAAAAAAAATCAGAACGAAGAGGTCCTTGAATTTAATAGAAGGTTCCAAAAGGCTATGCATAGGCTACTGCAAGTTATCAGATTAGATGATAGGGTGTGTCTTGTGATGTACTTAAATGCTTTTGATGCAAAGATGGGTTACCTCTTAAGGGATAAGAACCCTAGAAATCTTGGGGAGGCTTACCAGTTGGCTATCAACATAGAAAGTAATAGAAGGATATTAGGAAAATTAGGGAGAAGAGATGATTATAGGCCTCAAATGAAAAACAAGAAAGAAATGGGAAGGTCTACTAATTTTAAGCCTAAGGAGGAGGACAATCTAAAGCAGATTCTAAGTGCTTTAGAGAGTCTAAAGCCTGATGAAAAAAGAAACAATAAGGTTGCAACAAATGACAGACAAGCTTCAAGTAATTTTAGTAGGCAACCAAGAATGCAGAATTACCCATACAATACTCAGTGGAAGGATGGCAAGCCCATTTTTCCAGTTAAAAGGGATAGGCCTGATGATAGGATTCTTGATCCTTTGCAAAGAAATTTAGTTAACTTGAATGATGATATCCCATGGTGTACTATTTTTCAGTCTCCTCATAGTCTAGAGCATTGTGTTATTGCTTTGAATTTACCTGATAACCAAGAACAAGATGAGCAATATGATAGGAGTGGTTGTGGAATGACTTCTTCACATGCATGGGATGAGGTTGACTCTACTGATGATGAGGAGGAAGAATTTGATGATGTTGGATGTGGTGCAGTGAAGTGTGAGGAACATGTTTCCTTAAGGAGACCCTGTGATGAGGAAATTGCACAAATCACTGCAGACATGGTCACTCAAGCTAGGAGCAATTACAATTTGAGAAGCAAAATAGTTGGAGGCACAAGTGGTAAACCAGGTAGCATGTTTATCAAGAAGTCTGAAAGGAATGCACAACAACATGAGGAAAAGGAAAAGGGTGCTGGTGTTGTCAGTCAGGTTAAAATAAAAAATAAGAGTGGGCCTACTGCAATACCTAAGGGTAAAGTAAGGACATCAGAAGTAGTTGTCCCCATACCTCAAAAGGAAGATGAATTTGTACAAAAGAGTAACTCTGACTTGATTGTCCAAAAGGGGGATAAGGGTATCTCTAAGATTAAGGAAGATATGGGCAACCATTCTTATGTTCCCATTGATATGACTAAATTGCTTTCACAAATAACTGTCAAGGTTCCATTGTTAGAAATGATGAGAATAGAAGAGCACAAGGTCAAGGCCTTGGATTGGGTAAATGGTGCCTCTTCCATAAAGGTCCAAGAAATGAACAGAGGTGACAAGCATGTGGCTACTTTAGATGACACAGCTAACAATAAAAATGAAGAAATTGTCTCTGAGATTCCTCAGAGGTATTTAGATGCAAACATTGTAAATACTGCATCAGGGACAATTGATCCTTTTTTCTTGTCCCTTATGATAAATGGAAAATTATTGAAGAATTTCATGATTGATTCTGGAGCATCAAACATTGTCATGCCTACAGAGATCATGAAGTCACTGGGACTAAAGTTTGATACACCTCATGGAAGATGCCAAGCTATGGACTCAAGAGAAGTGCCAGTTATTGGTACCATTAAGGCTTTGCCTTATAAATTAGCCACATTTCCTGACAAACAATTAACTATGAGTGTTCTTGTAGTCGACATCCCCCCTCAATATGGAATGTTGTTATCTAGAAAGTGGAGTGCCTCCATGGGAGGAAGTATTCAATGTGAGTTGTCCTTTGCCACTTTTAGCATTGAAGGTGAAAGTGTGAAAGTTTCAAGGGAAGCTAGAACTCCACATATGATTGAGGAGGATGAAGAGGACAATATGAATTGTTTTGTGGACACTGACATTGGTTCTTTCCAAGTTCAGGAGAGAGAGATGCAAGAGAAGGTCAAGCCTATCTTTTTGGCTGATGATAAAAGTAACATGGCAGAAGGTAATGTATTATGGACCCTGTATTTTGATGGAGCAAGTTCAAAGGAAGGTGCTGGAGTAGGAGTGCTATTGATATCCCCAAGTGGTAAGACTTTTAAGTTTTCTTTCACTCTCTTGTTCCCTTGCACAAATAATGTTGTTGAATATGAGGCCCTACTAATTGGTTTGAGACAAGCATCAAAACATGGGATCAAACATCTTAGGGTGATTGGTGACTCTGAGTTAATAGTTTCTCAGATTAGATCAAAGTATGCATCAAAGAATCAAAGGCTGAAACAATATAGAAATGTTGTTTGGGATGAAATTGAAGGTTTCAGTGCCTTTGCTATTGATTGGGTGGATAGAAGCCAAAATAGGATGGCTGACTTACTAGCAAACATAGCATTAAGGCCAGAGGATATTACCTTTGCAGGGATATCTAGGATTGAGTGCAAGTCTCGGCCTTCTATCCTAGACAATGTTGAGAATTGGTAGGTATTTTCTGATGATCAGGATATACTAAGGTTTTTGCAATGTGAATCTCATTTTGATGGTCAAGAGATGGATTTCAGCACTTTTGTTGACACCAGAGATGGAAAAGAGAATGTTCTTGGGAAGGAAGTTTTGCAATTAGAATCAAATAGGATCCCAAGGGGACTGGTTGCTCTTGAGAGGGCATTTGATGATAAAGAAAGGACTTGTTTTCCTAAATTTGTTGATAAGATAAATGATTTGGAGGAAATAAATTTAGGAACAAGTCAAATGCCCAAAAATGTTTACATAGGTAAATGTTTATCCCAAAGAACTAGGAATAATCTGATTGATCTTTTCAAAAGATTTAGACATGCTTTTGCATGGTCTTATGATGATTTGAAAGCCTATAGAGAATATTTATTCCAGCATGAAATACCATTGAAGGAAGGCACTAAACCTTTTAGGTAGAAATTAAGGCCTGTGAATCCTACTTTGGCACCAAAAATGCAAGATGAACTTAAAAAGATGATGGATGCTGGCATTATTAAGCCTGTCAGACATTCTACTTGGGTGTCAAATTTGGTTTCGGTCAGGAAGAAGAATGGTGACATTAGCTTATGTGTTGATTTTAGGAATTTGAATGTCAATTCTTTGAAGGACAATTATGGTTTGCCTAATATGGAGAATATGCTGCAGAAGGTTACTGGATTAGAGTTAATGTCCATGATGGATGGTTTCTCTGGATATAATCAGGTCATGGTCAAGGAATTAGAACAATTTAAGACTGCATTCACTACCCCTTGGGGAACATATGTTTATGTTAGAATGCCTTTTGGTTTAACAAATGCAAGAGCTACTTTTTAGAGAGCTATGGATGTAGCCTTTGCAAACTTTATAAAAAAATTTCTAGTGGTGTATCAGGATGATCTCATAGCATATTCAGCTAAGGAAAGTCAACATTGTGAACATCTTGAGAAAAATTTTATTAGGGCCTTGGAGTATGGGATCTCTTTGAACCCAAAGAAGTGTTCTTTCGGTGTTGTGGAAGGAAAGCTCTTAGGACATATTATGTCCAAGGATGGAGTGAGAATTGACCCTGAAAGGGTTATGGCTATAGATAAACTTTCACCACCTAGAAATGTTAAAGGAATACAATCTTTCTTTGGGTAGGTAAATTTCCTAAGGAGATTTGTTACAAATTTTGTAGAAATCAGTATCCCTATCTCTAGGATGTTGAAAAAGGAGGCAAAGATTGAGTGGAATGAAGAAGCAAATGAATCTTTCAAAAGTATCAAAAGGGTCATCAAGGATGCTCTAGTTTTAAGAACACCTGATTATGGTAAGCCCATGCAGATATTTTCTTTTGCCTCTTATCATACAGTTACAGCAGTTTTATTACAAAAGAATTCAGATGGATATGAACAACCCATATCATTTTTTAGTAAATCCTTACAAGCAGCAGAATTGAAATATGATATTACTGAAAAATAGGCTTATGCCTTAGTCAAAGCAGTCAAGGCTTTTAGATGTTATCTTGTAGCAGCTAAGGTGGTTGCTTATGTTCCTAGTGCTGCAGTTAAGGATATATTGGTGCAACAAGAAGTTTCAGGAAAAAGATGTAGATGGATCAATAGGATCCAAGAATTTAATATTGATATCCAAATTACAAAATTGGTAAGAGGCTTAGGTCTTGCAAAGTTAATGGCACAAAGCAATTTAGTTGCAAATCATGTGAATGTGTTAGAAGAAGAACAAAGGCCATACATTTGTGATATGGATTATTGTGATTGGTACAAAGATGTTATTGGCTACTTGCAAAAATTGGTCTTTCCCCCAGAGATGGATGAAAATAGAACGAGAACTATCAAGTTGCAATCTGCAAGGTATGCCATTATACATGGTAAGTTGTGGTGGAGAATCAATGAAGGAGTATTGCTAAAGTGCATAGACCATGAGAGGTCTAAGGCTTTGTTAAAGGAAATGCACCAAGGTGTGTGTGGAGGACATTATATGGCAAGACCACAGCCCACAAGATCCTTAGGTCTGGATTTTGGTGGCCTACAGTTTTTAAGGATACCCATCAGTTTGTAAGAAAATGTGATGCATGTCAGAGATTTGCTGGAAAGTTGAAGTTTAATGGGAATTTACCACTCAGACCTGTTGTAGTTCAGGCTCCATTCTAGAAGTGGGGTATTGACTTCATTGGGGAAATTCCAAATAAGTCTAGTGGTGGACATTCTTACATACTAGTGGCAACAGACTATTTTACTAAGTGGGTTGAAGCTATCCCCACTAGAAAGGCTACTAGCAGAGTGGTGACAGATTTTATGATGCAAAACATCCTTACCAGGTTTGGTTGCCAAGAGGTAATTGTGGTTGATAATGCAATGTGTTTTAGATCACAGGATTTTAGTAATTTTTGTCAGCAATATGGGATACACATTTCATTTTCTTCTCCATATCATCCACAAGGAAATGGCCAAGCTGAGTCTCGTAATAAAAGTCTGATTAAGATTCTCAAGAGAGTGTTGGACAAAAATAAGAAAGCCTAGGACTCAAAGTTATGGTGGGCACTGTGGGCTGATAGGGTAACTGTAAAGAGGGCCATAGGTTGTGCTCCATTTGATTTGGTATATGGAATAGGTGCTAGATTGCCTCAAAATAATCTATTGCAAATGTACAAATTTATCCAAACATATGATGAAGACTTGAATGATGAAATGAGAGTAAGAATGGATGAAATGATCCAATTGGAGGAGGTAAGGAGGGATGCACATGAAAGAAATGAGGCATTGTAGAGACAATGTAAGAATTTTTTTGATAGGAGGGCCACCCAAAGAATTTTTTAAATTGATGACCTCATCTTGATGTGGAATGCAAGGTTGGAAGATAAGGGGAAGCATGGAAAGTTTGATCCAATCTGGTTGGGCCCTTATCTTATTGAAAGCAAACGGGGGATAGATTCTTATGTTCTGAAAGATTTAACTGGTGGTACTTTGGAATTGCCTATTCATGGACAATTCCTAAAGTTTTACTTCTCCTGAAGTATCTTTTCCATGAGCAGTAGTTTAGGTTTTCCCTTGTGCAGTCGTTTGTTTTTGCTTTTTGTGTGTCGAAGTTCTGAGTTGGTCTGCTCTTCCAAGAGATTCTAACTTGCTCATTATATCTACAGGAGATACACGTCCCCAAGCATGAGCCACTATTAGTACCCTACAAAAAATTTCATGGCCTTGGCATCTTTCCCCTGGTCTCTGTGTCTATTTTTCATGTTTCCAGCTAAAGCCCTAAGTAGAATATTCAAAAACTAGCCGTTGCATGCAAAACCCTTTGTTTTTACCCTAGCCTTGTTATAATTTCAAGTTAACTTTTCAGGCCACTTAAAACCTTTTATCTACATGTGCTATTTAAATGGGTTCACTTTATGTCATGCAGTTAGGTTTCATGTGTCGGCGAGTCGCCTTTAAATATTTCCTAAGTAACCGGTTAATCTTTCCTAAGTTCCCAGCGCCCTGCAAGTTTTAAATTATCCTAAGTCCTAAGCTTTAATTTTTCCTATGTTTCGGCCTTAGTGTTTTCTAGGCCCAGTCTTCTGATAGCATTTCCATCTGATGGTCAGTGTAAGTTCTCATAGACTATGTCAAATGCTTGAGATCTTACGCTGATCATTGATTTTTCCTGATGACATTGCCTTTCCTTTTATGCGGGTCCACTGCCATGTTGGCATAGTTGGTGTTCTCTCATTGGTCAGTGTGTTGCTGAGAGGGATCCTAAATATGGGGCCTGTAGTGAAGACTTTTCAATCTACGGTTGGTGCATGATCTTAAGGAATATTCTTCCCCTTTGAGATCATGCGCCATCTGTTGATTTTGAATCTTACTTGGACATGACAATGGGACCTGATTTTCCGATGGGTCAGAGGGTCCTGACATCCATAATCCATCCAACGACGAGCGTAAGTTCTCATGGAATCTGTCAAACCTATGAGATCTTATGCTAATCATTGATCTCATTTGTCTCAAATGTATCTTTGGCGATGGTCCCGGTGTCAGGTGGAGTTGATTCAGAGTGTTTTGATTGGTCCACATAGTATGAGGTGGAGTTCTATTAGTGGGACCTAGTTTCTAGATGTGTCAATGGGTCCTGATCTTATTAGTGAATCAACAAACGGCGTGTAATCTTATGGGTTTTGTCAGAGGCTTAAGATCTTGTGACGGCCATTGATTTTGTTTCTTGTCAGATGGTTGTCAAAGATGGGAGGAGATTCCTGATCGACAATTGGCATGTAAGTGCATAGAATTTTCCAAGCCTTTGAGATCTTGCGCCAGCTATCCGATCTTCTAGGTGGCTTAATGTTCTCAGTGGGGCCACTTGCCAGGGGGTGTAGGATTGTTCAAATTTTATTGGTCGACGTGGATGATACTGTAGTGTGGGGCCATTATCAGAGAGATCAGTGACAAGGGAATGATCTACGGTCGGTGTAAGTTCTCATGAGTTTTGTTAGAGCTATGAGATCTTACACCTGTCATCCGATTATAAGGCTTAGGTGGGTGGGTCCTATGTCAGTGGTGACCAAGCAGCGATTGTCTATGATGTAGTGACAAATGGCATAAGGTGGGCCCAGACGGGGGTCTAAGGTCTAGCAGTTTGAATAAATATGTTTAGCGGCCTAACAAATTTCAATGGGTTTTGCTCGTTCTTGAAGAAAAATGGCAATGCTCCAAGTTGACTGGAAATTCAGCAAACAAGGTCGTGTAATCGCTAAATCATTTGGTGGTGAGATAAATTTTTCTGTGAACTGGAAAAGGTCTTCAGTCGCCAGTTCGCTAAATATGACTGGGGTCTTTTTTAAAAGGTAAAACATAAAAGAACACGAAAGGGAGAGATCTAATAGTTGCGACTTAAAGTTGATCTGATTTTAAATGTTGATCGTCAATTTTTTGCCTAAGCCATAAAGTAACCATTTTTGTTCAAATTCAAATCTTCTAAGGGTTTCCTGTGACCAGAAGGACTAAAATTCAATGCAGAAGCGACTGGTGCTGGTGGGAGATGATCTGTTTGCCAATGTAGTGTGGTTCAGGGTGTGCCATGTTCATTTGCAGGGTCTATGCCATGTGGTTTTGTGCTCAAGGTGTGTTGCAGGTGGACTCAAAGGGTTGACAATTCCAAATTTTCATGATTTGCAGTACTTTCCCAGAGATTTATCATGAGTGCAGATTTTCCTCAGGAATGGTCAGCTAGTTTTCTTCCCCTGTAATAAATTTGTAGCCATTCCCAGTTGGTTGAGTTTTTGAAACCCTAACCCTAGTCACCCGAAGCTTGATGCATCCTTTTTGAGGATTCCAAGGTGACTAGGGGTATAAGAAGTAAGATGTTTTATTTTGATGGGGTTCTGATCTTGATTAGTTTCGGGGAGTTGTAGCAGGTGGTATCATATTATATTAGATTGAATAGAATTTCCTTGTAGTCTTTTGCAGACTATTAAAGTGGTTTTCTCTCTTCTCTGCTTTGAACATGTACTTGATCCATTATACTTAATACAATTATTTCAAGCTTTCAAGTCTCTCCTTGGTGTCAATCTTGTGAATTCTAGATTTTCTGATCTATTGCATAGGATTACCTTTGTATATGTTCTAGTCTTCAGTTCTTGATCTAGGATCAAGTGAAATATACTTTGGATAGGACATAGATTCACTTTGATTTATCTGCAAAAGGATGTTATAAGTAGTGGATGGGCTGGAATGTTTGTATTTATGGCTATGAATCTTAGATAGTAGTTGGTTCATGTTCAATGTCTGTATTTGAGATTTGCCCAATGGATAATGGCACTGATTAGGGATTAGTATATTCAGTTGAGTTCAATGCTTGATTGGCTCTTGTTTACTTCTTTCCATCTTCATATATCAACACCTTTTCAAGTTTTAACTGTATTTGGTAGATAGTAGTAACACCCTATAGTAATGGAGAGTCAATGAATGTGAGGTTAGCATTTTGCACTTTCTTACTATCCAATCTGTTGTTTGGACCCAGTCTTTGGTGTGTGAAGTATAGTTTTCGCTGGGTTAGGTGCACCCGCCTTGGTTTTGCAGAGCTAGAAGTGAAGAGGGTAGTCTTGTCCCTATAGTTGGTCCAGTTACCCTAAGATCCTTATACATATTGGAACTAACCAATCCTAAAATCAACCTGAGGGTATATTGGCAGCCTAAGAGCATAAGCGTCCATTTTGAACACCAACAAGTTGGAAGTGAAAAGAGTGTAGGAACAAAACAGTAAGGAGATATGAAAAAAGTATTGATCAGAATAGTGACATCAAATGCAATAGATAAATGATCTCAAATTATTAACGAAAGAAAAGATAGTGTTTTTTTCATGTATCAAAGGATTTTAATGGAAATACTTTCAAGAGGCATATGATAGAAACTAGAAAGGTATGATAGAACAACAATAATTCCAATATAAATTTTAGTGAGGACCCAATGGGAAACACCCTCAAGAAGAACCATAAAGCCAAGACTATAAAGCACAAACAAAAGGTGAGAAATTACAACACTAAATAGTGATAGACTTGTAAAATTATAGAATTGAATCCATGTTACATAGTGAAGTCAACAAACACATTCATGAAACCAATGCATGAGTTGTTGACAAAAAAATGCATTCATAAAAAATAGTTTTTCATGGAACTTTATGATGCGGTCATGGCAGGAATTTCTCCAATGGAGATGGTCCAAACCATGCAACATGAGTTACATAACAAAAAAATCAACACAAGACACCATAATTGATAATCTACATCCTATAATAGATCTTTGTATTATCACAAAATCACAAATTTACATCACATTGCTCTGCAAAATGCAGCTTAAAAACTTTTGGTACACACACCTAATTACAACAAAATTCCGAATCCTAAACCCTAGAATCAACCCCCAAAGGTTATTCTCCTTATTTCTTCCTAACAAAGATCAAATGCCTTAATCTATAGTCTTCACAACTGATATGTTGGCTAGATCAATTACATTTTCCAAGAACAAGAAAATGTAATACATAAATATAGGTTAGGACCCAAATCATAAGAATCTCAATGCCAAGTTTTTGAAATGACACACAATCCAAGAAAGATGTCATCCAAAGATCAAAGAACATTGTGAAATTAGCTACAAAGCTTCACCAGTTGGTAAATTGCTTTGCAAGGTTGAAAAGATCCAACTGATCATTAGAACATGAAGAACACTCGAGCCCAAAATTAAATCCAAGATAAATCCACTGTGAAGAGTCAAAACAAGGTGTGAACCTAGACATGAGTCAAACATGATGTCTAGAACCAACCTTGAAGTTTGTAATGGAAAATGATTTGAAACCAAGGAATGCAACCGAAACCACAAAAACTAGAAAACATGAACATAATTGAAAGGAAATATTTTTGGGTGATGCAAGATTGTCAAAAACCCAAGGATGTTCCTACATTAGACATACCCCTGGTGAGAGGAAGAGGTTCCATAAGAGGAACTTATGAACATCTTACACAATTAGGGACATAAATCCCCTTCTCATTCTTGACCCACATATCCTCTTTATCTGCATCTTTCCTTCTTTGCACTTCTGCTCTTTCTTCAGGAAAATCCATCAATTTACTCTGCTTTGCACTTACTTCATCATGTCTCACATCAACATAAGATAGTAAAGAACTCTTACCACTACCTCCTTTCTTTTGCACAACTAATTAACCTCTTCTAAAAGACTTGCTCTAATCCAAATTCTTTTGTTGGAATACATTACCCTTCCTATTGTCTGGTACTAACTAGTTATCATATCTTCCTCCAAGATCTTTCTTCAAATCCATATCAACCTCTTATATAACCTCTACATTTTGATTCTCAAAACTCTAATTCTTCATAATGCTCAGATTCATCACACATCTTCCCTCTTCCTTGCTCAAGGGAAACAAAATTAAACTTATGTCCATCCTTCTCTATTTTGACCAAGTTTCTTCTGCAATCATGGATAAATACCCAATCATATTTCCAAGTTCTACCTAATAAAATATGGAAAGAACTCATAGAGACCATATCGCACAATACCTCATCCTAGTAAGGTCCAATGTTGAATTTCACCAAACATTGTTCTTTCACCTATACCATATGATCATCTTGAAACCAACTTATCCCATAAGGACAAGGATTTTTAAGCCTCCTCAAGCCAAGATTCTTCACCATCTCTTCTAATACCAAATTATCAATACTACCACTATCCATAATAACCTTACAATATTTACCTCATGATTTTCATAGAGTCCTAAAAACCTTCCTCCTTTGCATAGGTTCAACTTCCTTCTTACTCAACATGATTCTCCTAAGCATAAGATTTTATCCCATCTCATCTTTTGTCATACTATCCACAAGCTCATAAATAGTTTTCTCCTCATGTACCACAAGATCTTGTTTACCCAAGATTTTGCTAGAACCCTCAAAACATTAAAAGTCTCTATGTCCTACCTCACCACATTTGAAACAAGCACATCTAAAATAATTTATCATTTCCTATCCTTTATATCTTTTGATCAAGTTCTACTTCAATGGTTTGGTTCCCTTTTCAATGATTAGTCACTTGCTTCTCTTTTCCTCTAGGATTAATTTATCTCCGCTTTAAATTATCTTATGTCTTCAATGCATATTGATAAGCATCATCAACACTAGAAATCTATAACATAATTATCTCATCCTAAATATTGAACCTCAAACCATTAATATATCTATACACCTTCTCCTTAGATATCCCTTAGTGTCCAAAACTAATTGTCATCTTGTAAAACTCCTCAATATATTATTTCACACTCATGTCTCTCTGCTTCAAATTCTCCAACTTCTTGAATATTTCTAATTCATAATCCTCTGGAATGAATTTACCCTTTAATATAGAAACCATAACCATCTATCTAGTGACCTTCATTTCACCATTCTCATCTCTATCTTTTTGCAATTATTTCCACCATAAGGAAGCATGACCCTTCAATTTAGTCTTTTCTAACCTGACCCTATGTGGATCTCTAATATCTTCAAGCTCAAATTAATCTTCTAGTTCACCAATCCAATCTATCAAATCCTCATAATGTAACAAACTAGATAATTTAAAAACCTATTTTTACGTAATCAAAACAAACTAGATAAATTAGAAACCTTCATTGTATGACTTTTACCTACTTATGTCTTAACCCTCAACAATATTTCTTCATCTTCAAGTACCTTTGTATGTACAGTCTCAAGATCTTCAATAGCTTCCTCATAATCCTTCGTGGTCTCATGATTCCTTCCCAATCCATTCAATGAATTATGGATCTCATTCCTCACTTGATTATTAAAATCCTCCAACATTTGTTATATCCTTTTAGGGTTCATCCTTCTAGGAGGCATCTTTCCAATCCTTAGGTGAAACTACTTCAGCTTTGAAGATCTGACTGCAAGATGTCAATTACCTTTGAATAGTCAATCTATTGAGCTCACTTACAAACTACCTCCTACTATGGACATGTTCACCCTCAGAATACCTCAATCAACCTAACCATATTATCAACTAGAAAAAACTCCTTTTTTATCCCCTTGTGCAAGTCCTCTGCAATTGTGATGTAAATCCAAAATCTACCATCTCTCAAAAATTTCAACAAAGGCCTTGCAAGATCAAGATATCAAGTCTACTAACACAAGAACATCAACCTGCTCTGATACCAAATGATGCAGTCATGAAATTATTCTCCCCAATGGATATGATCCAAATCATGCAACATGAGTTACACAATAGAAACAATAACCAACAAGACACCAGAATAAATAATATACATGCTCTAACAATTCTTCACACTATCACATAATCACAAATTTACATCACATTGGCCTACAACTTGTAGCTTACAAAATTTTGGCATACATGCCTAATTACAATATAATTTCAAATCCCAAACCCTAGAATTAACCCCCAAAGGTTATTCTCCTTATTACTACCTAACAAAGATCAAGTGTCTTAATATATAGAGTTTGCACAACTAATATGTTGGTCAGATCTATGACATTTTCTAAGAACAAGAAAACGTAATATAGAAATATAGGTCAAGACCCAAATCATAAGGACCTCAATGCCAAGTTGTTGAAATGATGCGCGATCCAAGAAAGACATTGGCCAAAGATCCAAGAACATCATGACATGAGCCACAAAGCTTCACCAATTAGGAAATTGCTTTGCAAGATAGGAAAACTCCAATTGACCATTAGAACATGAAGAACACTCATGCCCAAACTTAAATCCAAGATAACTCCACTATGAAGAGTCTAAAAAAGGTAAAAACCTAGACATAAGTCAAACATGATGTCTAGAACCAACCTTGAAGTTCACAACTACAAATGATCCAAAACCAAGGAACGCAACCAAAAACACAAAAATTGGAAGACAACATAACTGAAAGGAAGTATTTTTGGGTGATGCAAAATTACCAACAACCCAAGGATGCTCTTGCATCACTTTGAGGCTAATAACAACCATTGATGGGTAGATCAAAGGTTAAGGAGAGAGTAATATATTCAATGCAAAGAAGTTTATGACAACATGTTCATTGAAGAGAAAAGCAACTTATAGAAACGTTAGTGTAGTAGTCCTTGACAATGAAAAATGTAATAATGAATCAATTAAAGACTTCAAGGGGACTTAAGGAGAGAATATTGAAGGTGTTGAGAAGCTTTTTCATAGTGTTAAGTTGCCAAGTTTCACAATACCCCCATTGCTCAAGAAAATGTGAGCTTTGTAATCTAGTAGACATATGTGCAAAATGTGAAGGAGGAAACCATGTGCATAAATTGTTTAACATAATGTCTTAGTGAAGCGGCAGAGAAGAGGAGACATGATTTGATTGACAGAATTCTCGAACATAGTTAGTGGGTATGCATGTAAAATGTGAAAGAACAAACAAATCCCATAAACAATTTGATAGAGCACTTTGAAATACCATTTCATGTAATGTAATGATTGAAAGGTGCGCACACATTGGAGTAGTCTATCGGCATATGTTGAAGAATAAGGCATAGATACTTTTGTGACTTGTTGTGGCTACAAATATCTTGGAAGGAATAATTACTAAAGCATAAAATAAAGAATGTGGTCCTTGGAATCATATGCATGTAGAATATGGAAAGGGATAGGGAATATTAACTATTTGGTGTAATGCCTCATAAAAACTTGGTTTCGGGAACCCAATAAATGGTATATTTTCTGATATGCATAGATTATTTGTTGAAGAGATTTTAGAGACTTTCAAACAAATGCAACTGAACTATTTTTGTGTGATCTCTCGGGGAAGTATGGTCACGTGAAATTCCATGAATTAAAGAATTTTCAGATAATTGTTTGTTGAAAAGGCTTCTCAAACTCTTGAGCAAACTGCACACATTAAAATTGTGTTCCATACTCCTTGCCAAAAAGGTTCTCCCTGCTAACTTGACACAAGAATTTTTTGACAATGCATATGCATCCTTTAAAGCATGAAGTCATGGAGGAATGGAATGAATGTTGTAGTGATAGGTGCATTACTAAATATGCATGTAAATCAAAAAATCATTTTCAAGGTGTTCATTGGTTAATAGAATGCCTCAACTTGATATTGTCTCATTGAATGTAATGATTTTAAGACTTCAAGAAAATGATTTTGTTGAGAGGGTTTTAAAAATGAAAAATAGGTAAGTGTAGAGAACTTATGTGAAGTGTTTGATATAATGCTTCAATAGTGGTGTTATAGAATGTGATGCTCGAAAGATATGCACAAAATGAGTTTGGTAAAAAGGCTTTAGAAAATCCAAATGAATATCCTCTCTTCACGCACCAAAGTGGGAGTTTAGGAACAGCGTATAGGTATCCATCAAAGCATAAACAATGTGTGTGAGTTGTTTAATGAAAGAAATGTCATGGTAGACATGCATGTAAAATGTACAGTTAGAAGATGCACATGAATTGTATAGCAAAAATTCATTATAACAGTGTACAGCAGTATAAAATCTATTGATAGTGTGAGTGATGTTTAGTAGTATTGCAACTATTAATAGCTTAATAAAGGCTAATGCTTAGGAGAGAAAGAAGATAGATAGTGATATAGTTTTAGCAGGTAGTCTGGCAGCGATAGTGCTCCTAACAAAGAAGTGTGTCCCTTTGTCATGTGTTATCAAAAGGGGGAGAAAGGAGAGAATTTTGACATCAATGCCAAAGGGGGGATTGTTCATCTTGGCATGTTTATCTTTTGATGTCAAAAGGTGGTGTCACACAATGTTTTAAATGTCTTGGGCAGTGTGTATTTCAAAGGTGTTCATGGTAATATGGAAACATGGTGATGGAGAGACAAGATCATTTGATATTGTTGAGTTAATGAAGTTTGAGGCATTTGATATTGACATGTTTGTGATGAAAAGTCAAGATCATTAGATGTTTGTCAATGGTGTTGAAAGCTTGATGAGTTTTCCACACAATGTCTTTGTTGTTGAAAACAAGACATGTTGATTTATCAGCAAGACAAGAGTGCATCACTAAGATATTTTCTTGAGTTTGTATGATATATTTTTGTTGTTGAACACACAATGTGTTTTCCACACGAAACATTTTTCATTGATGTCAAACTCCAATGACTGAACAAAAGATGACTGGATAGTTATTGACTACTTTCAAATACCAAAGGCTAACTACTCAACAAAATTTGAATGGATAAGATGTCAATTTAATTATAAATATGATATTTTTTCATTAACTAATAAAAAAGAAAGGGATGAGTTTCTAAAGATTATGGCGTGCTTAGATATAATGTAGATTTAATTGTGATTTTTTGGGAAGTTAAAAATGAAGGGACTTGGAATGTTTTCATATATACATATATATGCAGACCAAATAGGTTGTTATCATGAAGGGAAAATAAAATAGAGAACATTTGCAAAGATATATTAAGACATAATAAAGAAATGAATTTGTAGATTTGCACATTGAACACAAAGCACAATAGACATTATGTTACAGTGATATACAGATTAGAAGGAGAAAATAAGAAATCAATAATTCCATAATGAGATAAAAGTATGTATAGACACATTGACTGAAGATTAATAGTGATGAATTTTTGAAGAAAAAAATGCTAGCATAACTTGTAGACAAAACGAATAATGAGAGAATGAATGTATATCAAGATACCCTCTCATATAAAGGTGGAAGTTGGTTGTTATTGAGAAGAGATTTACAACATATATAATTTTTTAATGAGAGGAGATTGTCTGAACAAAAATAAAAGTGTAAATAATTTTGTACAAAGCTAGGGTAGATTAGAAAATCTCTCTATGTGTGGTGATGGCATTATGAAAGGTGTTATGTTGATGGATAGTTTGAAGTGTGTGGTACAAGGTAATTATTCTTAGAGTTATCATTGCAGATTTTTTTTAGACTTCAAAATGTTTAGTTTGTGATGATGATTTGTAGAGAAATCGAGTAACCCTTTGAATAAATATTGTTTTGAGATTTTGTAAGGGGTTGTTTCTCCTTGGAGTTGGTTCTCCTAAAGTTGTAAGGGGTTTGTGCCCTCAATGTAGTCAGTGAGACTTTTGTATTGATAGTGAGGCTTGAAGTTGGTGCTCCTAAATTGTTTCTAGTGAGGCTTGGAGTTGGTGCTCCTAAATTGTAACCAATGAGGTTTCCTGTGAGACTTAACAAAATTACCTTTCACAGTATTTTTCACCCCTTACAGGTTTTCCACTCAAATACTAGTGTCATATGATGTACAACTTTATCTTTTATGTTCCATAATTTGATATATTTCTTGATATGTATTTATGTTTTTTATTAAGGTAAATACAGGTTTTGAAGGGGCCCCGAAACCTTGTACATCATGGTCACAAAAGATATTCAAGAAAGCCCACTAAACAAAATAGGTCAAGACCAAAGCATGGGTTTTACAATAGGCACCCACAACCTAGATGATTCAAAGCATGAAACAACCTTCATGCAAACCTTAGCTAGATAGAAATCCAAAATTAGGATTTTCCTATAACACCCTTCTGATGGGAACGAAGAGTCATATCAAACGAAGAGGAGGACTTCTTAAATTTTTTTTCCTTTGACAGTAATCCAACCCTCTTCAACTCTAGCCGCCTCAACCTGCCAACGTAGAGTATCATCAGCCAATCCAGAGAAATACTAGCTACTAGCAGAGGCAGCCACAATACCAATAGACCAAACAAAAGAAGTGACCACGGAATCATTAGCAACCACAACCCCCACACTGCTAGGTAAGGACAAAGGCATTGCCTCCCCTGCCAAACCAGCAAGGAAGAAACTAGAGAGATAGGAGGACAAACAAGTGTCGAATCCTGACCAACATAAGAGGGAGGGGGGACTAGCGGAGCAACCTGGGAGAAGCTTTTTGGTGACTTCTTCTCCACCAAATAGTGATGATCTGAAGCACCCTTCCACCATGATGCAACATATTTATTTTTACCCAATCCACATTGAGAAGCCATATGCCCAATTTTAAAACATCTTCGACATCTGAAGGGAATCCCTTCATAATCCATGGTCTGAGTCCAGCTTCCTTTGGAGGAGTTGATCACTATCTCCACAGGAAGACCCTTAGAAGGATCAATATCAACAAGAATGCGAGCATAAGTAGAATGGTACATATCAAAAGAATCACTATCCACCAGCAAAAAT
Source organism: Chamaecyparis obtusa (assembly GCA_027943335.1). Classification (NCBI taxonomy): domain Eukaryota; kingdom Viridiplantae; phylum Streptophyta; class Pinopsida; order Cupressales; family Cupressaceae; genus Chamaecyparis; species Chamaecyparis obtusa. The sequence goes on along the minus strand of BSBK01007238.1, from coordinate 296,187 downwards.
TCCCCAAGAGCATTTCCAATCCCCTCAAAAAGTGAATCGATTCAAAGATGCAGGGGAAGATAAGGAAGACGAACCCAGATAGGGAACCGAGTGAAAGAGTCTGAGACAAGGTTAAAATTAATATGCCAAGGTTTAACCATGAGCATAAAATGATCCTCGCAACTGAAGAAATGATTGTACAGCAACTTATTCATGTCTGAAACATCTCCAAACTTAGCAATAAAATATGCCTTAGCCAAGGGAAACATGTGCACCATATCCTCGAGGATAGGCTCCCAATGACGAGAGATCTAATCATGAAGCTTTGGCAAACTGGGCCAAAAACCCTTAAACCTAAAAATTGAGGCGTATGAAGAAAAAATAGAGATGTTGTGATCTAAATCCTCCTCTACATCTCGATCCACCACAACGGATAAAGGATTAGAGACAGGAACAGGCCCATGATCTACCCCCATATTTAACAACACAACATCCCTAGAAGCAAAGGAGGGCTTAGCAAAAGCCACCTATGGGCCCTTCACCCCACCCACATGCTTAGGAAAAGAGGCCTTCACACCCGAGGTAGGGGCAGCATCCACACCCTCAGCAGAAGTAGCCAGAACAGTCTTGGGAGATACTGTAAAGAGAGCCCTAGGCGATGCACCAATCACATCCCCAACAATAGAAGAAGACACACCGCAGGAGGGAAAAGACTCTCGTCCACCAACATGAGGGATTAAAGCAAGGGAGATGCTTGGTGAAGTAGCTTGAAAAGTGGTAGTTGTGGGTGACACGGCGCCAGGAGCCCTAATCACATGAGAAGAAGCTGTAGGAGGCATCTTAAAAAATTAAACTTTCTTTGATATGTATTTATGCTATTAAGATGGCTTCTATAAACAAGGATATGGGGTTGTTTTATTAATTTTTGAACTTCATTTGATAAATAAGTTCTTTTTTTTTTAGGAAGGATTGCATATTATAGGCTACCAATATCAAAAGGAATGATATTAATTCAAATAAATTCATACATTATGCAAGGTTAGCTCAGGTTTTAAGTGGCTATGACCATGAATTCTCAATGCTAGACTAAATTAGAAATTGTCTTAATATTGGTAGTGTAAAGAGAAAAATAAAAATATACAAGAAAGCATAAAGAGGGTTGAGAGGTTAATGATGCAAGGTGATCCTACATATAGGGTTTCTTCAATTGAAATGAAGGATCATGTGAAGAGAGTTGAATTGGTGATAATGAATAAGGCAACTAGTGTTGAACTTGCCAAAAAGGGTTCTAGTATCACAACCTCCAAGAGCTTCATAAGTTTTAGGAACCTCTTTGAGGTCCATCAACCCAAGATGTGTGAATTCATTGCACCAAGTGTCACCTCAAACCACTTATAACTCATATTTCTCTACTAATGAAAATGATGGTTGGGACACGTAAGAAAATGTTGAAGTTTTATGACAACTAATAGTTGTGGTAAAAGATCCACTAATGTCAAGGACTAAAATAACTTTTGAGACATATGACCAAATATTAGATTATATTAGTGAAAAGCCATGCCATGTCTTTATGGTAGATGATGAATTCATCAAGTCTTCATAATTTAAAAGCTTTATCTATGAGATGAGGGAAAAGTAATTGAAGAAATGTTACAAGGAGTAACCTAGGAAAAGCATCATGAGCCATCACCCAATTTTGGGATGAGGTTGGAAAAGAGATGGAAGATTTGACAGTAGAGAAGACTAAAGATGATGTGAGGAATGCAAGATGTGTCTTATTTATTGGGCGAGACCTATCATCTACCATTGCATTTGATAATCTTAGAAGAAACCAGAATATAAGCATCAAGCTTAATGAGGATGGTCTTGATAAACTATATTTTGGATCAGGATTTGATCCGGACTCCAATGTTCTTTTAATTTAGTCAATTTATCCACCTAATAGAAGGCCAATTGCTATTTAAAATCCCAATAAAATTGTAGGAAATCTTGTTGTGCACAAGATTGAAGACACCACTCCAAAGGAAGCTACTCAATTGGTCCCTCATGCAACTATGTTTGAAGCAAAAGTAAAGAAAATGTATGCTGAAATTCAAAAAATGGAAAAGATTACTCAACTACAAAATGAATGAGACATACCCCCCATTCCCGATTGAGCCTGTAGTGTACATGCTCCCAAAGAAGTTTGAAGAGGAAACAATTGAGAAATGGATATGAAAAAAGAAAACCCTTGAGGTGAGGAAAATGGAGCAATATCTTATTATAGAAAAAAAAGTTAATAAAGTTCAACCTCTTTGTGAGCTTAATAAATAAGAAGTTTGCAAGGTTGACAAAATTTGGGAAAAGGTCCTTACCATGGAAGAAACTTTGTGGCAACAAAAGTCCATGGAAGTTTGGATACAAGATGGTGCTAGGAGCACTAAAAAATTTCATAAAACTGCAATTACTAATAGAAGCATAAATAGAATCTATGAAATCTTGAAGGAAAATGGAGAGATATGGAAAACAGGGAGGGAGGAGTTAATAAAGAAGCAGTGAACTTCTTTGAAAACCTATCGAACAAGAAAGTAGTGAACGCCATAGAAAAGGAAATATTGTTGAGAAAAATTCTAAGAATTACCAAGCCTGAGTAAAATACAGAGTTATACAAAATTGTCATATAGAAGGAAGTAAAGAAGACAACCTTTCAACTCAATCTAGAGAAGGTGTCGAGTCCTTATGATTTTCCTATAGCCTTTTTTAAAAAAAATTTGCAATCTTATTGGTATGGATGGGTGAAAATAGTTAATGAATCCATGCAAAAAAGGATAAAGTTAGGAGCATTGAATCATGACTTTCTATCTCTCGTCCTAAAGAAAAAGGAGACTCATCTAATGAGTGACTATAGGTTGATAACTTGATGCAACACAATTTACAAAATAATCACAAAGGTAATGACAAACAAGTTAATGAATGCATTGCAGAATATTATCACCCTACAATATAGCATGTTTTCTCCAAATAAGTCAATAGTTGAGGACATCGTCACAACTCTTGAGGCCATACATACTACAATAAAGACTAGAGTTTTTCGTATGATAGTCAAACTAGACATCATCAAAGCCTATAATATGGTAGACAAGCAATTGTTGCTTGAGGTTCAGAGGAGGTTTGGCTTTCAAGAGAATTGGATTCAATGGATATATAGTTGCATATCAATGCCAAAAATTCCCAGTGCTTGTCAATGGGTCACCACAATGGTATTTTAATTTCAAAAGGGGTTCACAGTAAGGGGACCCCTTGTCCCCTTTCCTCAAAATCATTATTGTGGACGCTCTATGGGGAAATATGAAAAAACAAAAAATTATATATATATATATATATATATATATATATGGGGAATAAAAGTGGCTACTAGTTTTGTAGCAGTAACTCATCGAAAGTTTGTGAATGATACCATGCTCTTTGGTTGTGAAAATAGAAGGGACGCAAGAGTGATGATGTTAATTTACTTGTATTGCACAACCTTGGGTCAAATAATAAATTGGAGAAAGATTGAGGTCTTCTTTCTCAACACATAACCAAGCCTGTAAAATGATATAGCCAAAAATTTTGACCTAGGGTTGCTAATTTTCTGGATGTCACTTTTTGATGGAACAGATAAAAAGAGCTACTAGGAACTATTAATTAATAACTGCTTGGAAAGGTTGGAGTCATGGAAGGGAAAATGGCTCACCATGGTAGGAAGACTAATGATGTTGAAATTTGATCTATGTCTTTCCCATATACTCAATGTCATGTATGAGAATTCCTTGAGAAATATATGAAATAATAACCCAAATCGTGAGGTGATTCTTCTAGAGTGGTGTGGGTAAGAAATCTATATTTCCTTGATTGTCTAGGACAAAATTTGCATAATTAAGGAAGTCGGTGGTACTATGATACATTAGATGAAAATAATGAACACAATCATGAGAGTAAAACTTATTTGGGTCATGCTAACCAAAGAAAACCAAAACTCGATCACTACTCATAGAAGAAAATATTTGGATCCTAACCACCCATCCAAAATCATCACAATTAGAGACCTTCCAAGAGGATAGATATTATAGAATTTCATATTGAAATGTAGATATATTGTAGAAAAACATGTGATGTAGGACATTTCAAATGGATGGAGTGATTCATTTTGGAGTGACTCTTGGGACACATATCCCCCTTTGGCAAACAATTTGAATCTAGCGGCAATAAGAGAAGCTACTTGCAAAAAAATTTGATTAATTGAAAAGCATGTTTTGAAGGAGCCTTGAAACTCTACAAAAAGGTCACTAAAGATATCCAAAGGCAACCCACAAGAAATGGATCAAGACCAAAGCAAGGGTTTTAACATTAGGCTCCCTTAACCTAGAACAAAAAATGCATGAGAAGAACTACATGCAAACTAAAACTAGAGAAAGAATCCAAAATCCCAACCTAAACCAATGATTATCCATCATTAAGATGTACATTTGGCCCCCATCTTGTGGGACTGAAGGGTCATATCAAAATAAGGAAAAGACCTCTTAGGGTATTTACCTTTTACCGACCTTCTTCCACCTTTACAGCCACATCCTTCCAGGCCACTGAAATCCTGAAACCCATGGGGGGCAGCACTTTTCACTGGAGCAGCCAACTGAGAGCTAGGGCTAGCCATAGCTCCATAGACATCTAGAGTCAAAGGGACAACACTAGCCAACTGATTAGCAGTAACCCTATCAAAATCCATTACAAAAGCAACAAGAGAAAAAACCACTATAGGATCAACATTGGCTAAAGGGACAACACTAGAAGGAAGCTTATCATAATCCAACACTGAAGCAACAAGAGCTTATCAGTAACCTGCAACTCTTTGACAGGAATATTCTTCTCAACCACTTGGGATAAACTCTTTTGGGAAGAGAGCTTGAATATTGTATAATAATGAGAAGAAGCACCTTTCCACCATGAAGAAGGCTTCTTCAATTTCACTTTCTCTTTATCATATTTAGCACAACATGCCCTAATTTGAAGCACCTTCTACACCTAAAGGGAATCCCTTCATAGTCCAAAGGTTGGATCCAACTACCCTTAGGAGACATAAGTTTAATTTCCATAGGTAGCCCCTTAGATGCATCAATATCCACCAGAATGCGAGCATAGGTGAAGTGAAAAATATCAGAAGACTCTACATCCACCATTAGAAAATCACCAAACACCTAACCCACTTCGTAAAGAAGTGAATCGATCCAAAAATGAAGTGGGAGGTAAGGGAGTCTGACCCAAACTGGCATCTTGCAGAAAGTTATAGAAGGGTTGAAGTTTGGATACCATGCTTTTACCATCAACGAGAACAATCTACCTAGGTGAAAAAATGATTGCACAGAATACACTTTCTATCTGTAGCATTTTCAAATTTGGTAATAAGAATCCCTTGGCCATTGGAAAAATATGGACCATATCAGAGATGATGGTTTCCCAGTGATTAGAGATCCAAGCATGGAGCTCTAAAAGATTGGGCCAGGAACCCCTAAATTTGCAGATCACCGCATTGGAAGAAAGGTCTGAGGTACCCTGATTAATCTCTGCCACCACCTCCTCCAAAGAAACAACAATAGATTTACAAACAGAAAAAGACCTTGTATCAACAGAAGTCTTCTCAGAATCAAAGGCAAAACCCTTGCTCCCACCAGCAGCCAAGAGACCAACATAGGAATCCCTAAGATCCGCAGTAGAATCCCCAGGTAGCATCATCGCAAGAACATACCCAGTTAGGATTAGCTCAGCACACTCAATCTAAGAGGCACTAGAGTCAAGACCCACAAGCAAGGGAAAAATTAAAACCCTAGTTGTAAAAGACAAGGGACAATCCCTGATGGCAAAAGATGAGAGCTTCGCAGCAAAAGAGGCATCGCCCCCAAAAGAGGTCTCGTGCTAGAAATAACCATGAAGGATAGAACAACAACATCCTTCAACACAACAATGGAAGATAAACCCATTGTTGGGAACATTTTCAAGCTACTTGAAAAAGTTGGAGACATAAGGTTAGGCATGTATCTTGATGGGTGAAAGAAGTGGGGTGTGGGATTAGTGTTGAAAATCTCTACAAAACATTGAGACCCCAGAAGAACAAAAAATTGAATTCAGAAGACTATTAGAACTAAGAACTCTTTCCCTATCTAATGATGTGGATGTGATCTTATTGTGTGGATCTAAATCCAAAGAATACAAGGTAAAGTTTCTAAATAAGATATAGGAACTAGCGGTGGACAAACAAAATTGGCCCCTTCATCTTTTTTGGAACAAGAAAGTGTTTCCCAAAGATAGACTTTTCACTTGGGTAGCCTTCCATAAAAGAATTCTCATAGATGACAAACTCAAGAAGCTTGATATTCACACTTCAAGAAAGTTATTGCAAAGGAAGAAATGGTTGGTCATTTTTTCCTTTTGTTTATATGCAGATTATTGTTGCAAGACATACATGAATAAGTTAAACTAGTAAAGCCCCCTTCAACAAGATATTAAGGAACTACTTCATATGTGGTGAAAGGTGAGATATAAAGCATTATTTGGTAGCATTTGGATTTCACTTCCTTCAAATCTCATATGGGAGATCTGGAAAGAGAAAATTATGAGAATTGTTCATGACAAAGAAATGAGGATAGAGGCATAAATCCAAAATATTGAGGTGGCAATGGCTATGGTGGAATTGTGTAACTCAGTTGTGCACAATTATAACATCAAGAAAAATGAATTAACTAAATAGAACGATGATTTAATGAACAATGTCACAAGTCTTAGAGTTCCCCATGTTCATGGGCCTAAGAAGATTGATCTTCCCCTAAATCCTCACATTGAAGTCACATGGTTTGCTCCAAAGTAGGATTAGATTGAGATTAATTTTGGTAGTGCCTATAAGAGGAACTCAAGAATTAGTTGGTCTTGTGTTCCTAGAGATTATACAAGAACAATTCTTGCTAAGAGGTCAATGAATCTTGAGGTTCTCACTAACAATAATGTTGAATTGAGAGTGGCACTGATCAACTTAATATGTGGCAAGGATATAAAAGCAACAAAAGTGCATTTAGCAAGGGACTCTTTAGTGATTGCTAGTGATATCCAATAAAAATATACACCTAATTGGAAACTTCAAAAATGGATATTGTCGATATGCGAGTTGGTAGAAACATTTGAAATTTTAAAAATTTATCATGTGTACAAGGCAACAAGGTTGTGAACAAATTGGCCAACTTGGTCATCGCCACTCCTTGATGGATTTCTAAAATAGCGTGTTAAATGATGTCGGGTGGTGAAGTGGTGTTTCAAAATATGACTTTCTTGAATCAACTCATAAGTGTCGTATGTGGACGTGACAACTCTATCATTATTTCCACAACAAGTACTCTAAAGTGAATGTACAAAACAGGATTTGATATCTCCATTTTGGGCTTGGTAATAGATACATGGTGTTGGCTACGTGTGGTTACTCTCACACATTTGGAAGGTGGCTAATTTCAATTAGATTTTTCTATGATTGAGCGAGTTGGGATATTGTACAAAAAAGATGAAGATTTTTTCTAATCTTGACACAAGGAAATCATTTTATTCCATGATTGCCTATTGGGTCTTCATCATGATTAAATAGCTCATGATAGTGTTGTGGCATGGGTAGGAGTCCTTCAAAAAATGTAGCAATTGATATTTTGTCTCTACTTTGACACTTTGTTACATCTTTGTACTACTTAGTGTGTAGGATAGGATGGCTACCCATGTCTATCTAATCTGTAGGAAATGCCAGATTGCCTTTCTCCACAAGGTGTCTTATAAGAAGCTCAAATGCATACTCCAGTCGACCTAAGATTTGGTGGTGCATGCAATGTGAATGGTGCTAGGAAGTTATTCTTAAGAATGAATCACAGCTATTGTGTCAACACAAATATTTCATCCACATTTTTGGCATCCCTAATCAATACAAGTGAAACTGAGGAGATGGGCGATCCTCTATGCTAGGGTATTTTCAAGAAAATGTGAATGGTGCTAGGAAGTTATTCCAAAGAATGAATCACAACTATCATATCAACACAAATATTTCATCCACATTTTTGGCATCCCTTATCAATACAAGTGAAACTAAGGAGATGGGCAATTCTCTATGCCAGGACATTTTTAAGAAGCAATTTTTGGGAGAGATTGGCAATGTTTTTGAGAATGTGGTGTTAGATTAGAGCATAGGAGGGCACATAAAGTGGAGAAACTTTTGCTTGTCACTTTTATTGTCCCAAACTCCTTGCCTCACTATAAGCTTGTGGTGGAGAGATGCATTGGTTTTCTTAATAAAGTACAAACGTGTACTAAAATAAGCACTTAAAGTTCAAACATACCAAAGTACAAAAACAATCAAAAAATGAAGAGCATTGTTATTTCAAAGACACAATGAAAGCAATGTTAGTTCTTTCAAGAACATTCCACAAATAATGAACATAAAAGTTCATTCATACATATCTAAAATTCTATTTGTACACAAAAAAGGAATAATATTAATTCTTTCATCCCCATTCCACATAGAGTAAAAGTAAAAATTTAGTTATACACTAAAAAAAATGATAGCCAAGTAAAAATTAAAATATAGTTATACACAAAAAAAAATGATAGCTAAAGTTGATTTGTACACAAAAAAAACCAAAGGTCATGATTCTTTCAAGAGTACATTAGACACAATAAATTAAATTTTTAGTTCATGCCATAAAAATTAAATACAAAAATTACTTCCAAACACAACAAATGAAATAACTTGTAAACTTTCAACCACACACACAAAATTCACAAGTAAAATGTGAAAGCCAAAATTCAAAGATACTTGTTTCATACATAGTACAAACAAAATTTACAAGTAAAATGTGAAAGCTAAAATTCAAACATACTTCATTCACACAGTAACAATATGCATGAAGTGAACACTTCAATTCAAGTAAATGTTAAGAGTTATAAAACATCTTAAATAGAATGGAAGCCAATACACACAAATAATAATTCAATTTTAAAGTTAATCCTATCACATCTGATACACATAGAATGACTAACAAAGTTAGTTCATACCCCTTTCGCACACAAAATGAATACCAAAATCTCACTCCAACAAATGATTGGATGTCAAAGTACACCACAATAAATAGTTTAAGATTGAACACACTTTGCATAATTAATAAACAAACAAAATTCAATTGCACTTTAAACAAAGAATAAATGGATGCTAAACTTAAATATAAAAGTAAATACCAAAGATCAAACTTACAAATGATAAATGCAACCAAAGAGAATTCAGTTTTAGGTTAGTTCATACACAATTCACACACACAATAAATAACAAAGTCATTGCATGCACATATCATTCACACATAGACTGAATAACAAAATTAATCCATACATATTTCACAATTAAAATGGATACAAAAAGCTCAATCAAACTTTAAGTGATGCCAAATTTCTAATAATTGATTGGATGCAAAGTCGAACAATAAGTGCACAATCAAGTGTCTACTATTGAGGTGGATGAATCATGTCATGATTTGCCTCTTGTTGCTCCTATCGGGTTTTCTATGGCTGCTAGTTCTAGTCTTGTTTCTGTTGGATCTAGACCTGTGCTTTCTTTGCTGGATGATACCAAGCTTTCTATTGGTGGCTCTGAGGGCGTTGGTTCTGATGAACTACAACTGATTTGAATACATTGTATGACTTGAAGCTCTGTGATTTGAGATCACTAAGTTGTTGATTACATATGTAAGATGATTAAATCAGTAATATGTTGTCATTGATGTCAACTAGTTTTGACAGTACTTATCTTGTAAGTTACTATATCCAAACATCTGTAAGAAGAAGAAGAAAAAAAAAGAAAAAAAACATATATATCTACATGGTGGAAGATGGACATGACAGATAAGAATAAGGAACACATTGAGTAACTTATGAATGAGTCTATGACCTTATGTTATTGACTTGATTATGTTGCATTCATCTATGATAAAGGAAAGAGCAAAATGCACAAAGCAGTGTGGTCGGTTAAAGAAGTATTTCAGTATACACCAACGCAGTGTAGTGTATACCGAGCATAGTATAAAATGAGCTTGTGTTCACCGACGCATTTTTATATTAACAGAGCAAGAAGAAAAGAACTAAATGATTAGTTTAGCTGACAAGGATTGATGAGCCGGAAAGTACCTCGAAATCAGAGTTAACAGATAATATTTGTTGCAAAGATCGACGGCTAGCATAATTCAAGGAAGATCTAAATGACAAAACTGAAACGTGTTATTGACACATCAGTCAAGGAAGGTTAAAGCGGCAAAATCAACAAAGGAGATTAAGCGGCAAAATCTGATGGAGGGAATTAAAACAGTTTACTCGTCTATTTAAGAGACCAAAGTTTCACAATGAAACTAATGCCAGAAGACGGAGACTACAGAGATATCGCATGAACAAGTTTCATGCAAGCCTAATCAAACTGGTTAAAGAGAACCAAACTATAGAGATTACCGAGCATCAGAAAGCTATAACCGAGTGACAGTAAGTTACTGAATATTGATTGAAACAGAATTGATATAATGATCAGAAGATTTGAATGAGCTTAAGAATGGATCTGATAATTTGCAATTGAAGTTGTGTTGTATTCAGATCAAATTGTTGTTACAGTTTAACCATTGTAAACAGATAAATCTCTTAACAGAGTGGACTAGAAAGTCTTGTAATGTTATTCATAAAGTGTACATTTGTTATCTTGTCAACCCCATAGTGAATGTTGGTTGGACGATAACGGTTGGTCTAAAATCCTCTAACAAGATCACACCTCACAGTGTGTTTGTAACTTTTAACAGGGTTGGGTCTTCACCGACCTCACTTTAGAAGAGTGAACAGTTTTTGGGTTGCCGGTCCCAGGTGGTTTTTCCCTTAACACAGTTTCCACGTTAAATCTCTTGTGTTATGTGTTGACTTTGATGATTGTTTTTTGTCATACTTTACATGCTGCATATTGGATTTGATCAATAATCATTATATGCTATTAATTGGGAATCGGTAAATACACAGATAGAATACTATTTTATGTTACCGAGCTGCAGAAGTTTTAGTAATTTGTTTTTTGGATATACATTTTGAGTTGGGACTGTGGATAATTGATTCACCCCCCTCTCAGTTATTCTAACAATTGGTATCAAAGCATTGGTTGCTTGGAACAGAGTTTTAAGGACTTCAGCACAAAGATTTTAAAATGTATAAGAGAGAAGTGCCAAAGCTTAATAAGGATAACTTCACAATATGACAAAGCTGAATGAAGCTGCATATATCCGGAATTGGGAATTCTGCCCTAGATCTTATGGAGAATGGATACCTTGCACCGTCCACTGGTCCATTGACCCTTCATCAACTAAGAGACAAGCATGAACATAATGTTACTATGATGGAGATTCTTGCTGCCTATACAGATGTCAAATTTGAAGATATCAAGGATTCTACTACTGCTAAGCATATGTGGGATAAACTTGCTCAAGTTTATAGTGGTGATGCGAATGTCAAAAGAGCTAGAGCTGAAAGCTTGAGGGGAAGATTCGATGACATGAAGATGAAGGAAGGTGAAAACATTGTGCAGTACACAAATAGAATAAAAGAGGTAGTTCACTCTATAAGAGGATCTGATGGTGTTATTGACAAAGAGACAGTGGTAAGCAAAGTTTTAAGAACCTTATTGTCGGTTTATACAATTAGAATATCTGCAATACATGAGACAAGGTCTGCAACTGGTAATACACTTACTCTTGATAATTTGATCGGTAAGCTTACAACCTTTGAACTGAATAACTTTGATAACAGTGGTGTACCATCTGTTGAGTCTTCTTTTATGTCTTCTCTGAAGATTGGTAGGCCTAGTAGCAGAAATAAGAATGATGATAGTGATAGCAATACTGATGATGAGCTTGATGAACTTGAAGCTCTTATGGCCAGAAGGTTACCTAAAGGTAAAGGAAGATATAGAGGTAAATTACCTTTAGCATGTTTTAACTGTAAAGAGGTTGGTCATATTGCTGCTAGATGTCCACATAAGAAAGATGATGACAGAAACAAGGACCGATCTGGTGAAGAAAACTATGGAAGAAGAGGCAACAGAAGTTACCGACACTACAACAGAGACAACCGAGACAAAAATGATAAAGGCAAGAAGGTGTACTACATTGCTGAAGAAGAAGATATCACTGATACCGACACTGATGAAGATGTGGAGGTAGTATTTGTTGTAATGAAGGATGATTCCGAAGAAGATGAAAGGTATGTAGAGATGACACTTATCTCTAAGGTTAAAAAAAATGATACATGGATCATAGATAGTGGTTGTACACATCACATGACTGGTGATGAAGAAAAATTTGATTATCTTGAAGAATACAATGGAGGATTTGTAAGAATGGATAATGATGCACCCTATATGGTTAGAGGAAAAGGATCCGTGATGATAAATGATAAAATTAAATGTGACAATGCTTATTGGGCAAAAGGATAAAACTGTAATTTGCTAAGTGTGGCACAGTTGAACAATTCAAGCCACCGAATTGCTTTTGAGAGCAAGAAAGTGAAGATATTTGATGATGGAGGAAGACTTGTTGGAACTGGTACACAATCCAGAGGTAATCTGTTTTATCTTGATAATGATCAATCTTCTTGTTTAATGATGAAAGATGAAGATGTATGGTTGTGGCATAAAAGGTTGTCATGTGAATTTTGATAACATGATTAAGATTAGCAAAAAGAAAAAGGTTAGAGGTCTGCCTAACTTATCTAAGCTTGATCATGTTATGTGTCATGAATGTTAGAAAGGTAAAATGACTAAATCTAGTTTCAAAAGCAAAGATTATTCAACAAAGAAAATACTTGAGTTAGTGCATACTGACCTATGTGGTCCTATGAAAACTCAAAGTTACTATGGAGATAGATACTTTATCCTTTTTGTTGATGATTATACTAGATTAATGATAGTCATGTTCTTGAAGGAAAAATCAAAGGCATTTAAGATGTTCAAATGGTATAAAGCAAAAGTTGAGAAAGAAACTGGTAAAGAATTGAAATGTTTGAGATCTGATAGAGGTGGTGAATTTATCTCTGATGAATTTACTAACTTTTGTAATGAGCGTGGTATTAAAAGACGGGTCTCAGCACTGAGGACACCTCAACAAAATGGAAAATAGCTGAAAGGAGAAATAGGTCAATTGTTGATTGTACGAGGACATTGATGATACAAAAGAATGTTGCTCAGATATACTGGAGAGAAGTTGTTAGCACAGTAGTTTATGTGCTAAATCGAGTACAACTAAAGAAGGACACTAATAAGACACCCTATGAGTTATGGTTTGGTCACAAACCCACTGTAAGTTATTTCAGAGTTTTTGGAAGTAAATGCTTTATTCTGAAAGATGAAAGAAATGGAAAATTTGACTCAAAAGGTGATGAAGGAATATTTCTAAGATATTCCACTAAAAGTAAAGCATACAAGTGTCTTAACAAAGTAACTAATAAGATGATTAAGAGTACTAATGTTCGAGTTGATGAGTTTGATGATAAGAATGCAAAGGAAAGCACAAAGGAACTGGAAGATTACGGTAGATTCACTTACATTGAACAACCAAAGCACCTACCGACACTGCAGATAGTGACAACTAGTCAATAGAAAAATAATACTGACGGATAGGAAGGAAATACCGACGAGCAGGAAGGACCTACTGAGCAAGCAAATGAACCTGCACAAGATGAACAAGAAAGAAGAGATCGGATACTGGCAAAATTTGTCAAAAGACATCATCCTGAGACACAAATCATTGGAGATAGACAAGCCGGCATGCAAACAAGGAGTAAAGCAAGGCAAGGTACATGTCTAGTTTGTGAATATGAACCGAAAAATGTGAAAGTTGCATTAGAAAATGATGAATGGGTTAATGCAATGAAAGAGGAAATAGAACAGATAGAGAAGAACAAAACCTGGAGTTTAGTACCCAAACCTAAGGACAAGAATGTTATCGGTACTAAGTGGATATTCATAAACAAGCTAAATGAGAATGGAGAGGTAACAAGGAACAAAGCTAGATTAGTATGCAAGGGATATGCACAGGAGGAAGGAATAGATTATGGTGAAACTTTTGCACCTATTGCTAGATTAGAAGGAGTCAGAATGTTACTTGCATATGTTGCTCACAAGAAGTTCAGAGTTTACCAAATGGATGTTAAATCTGCTTTTCTGAATGGAATACTTGAAGAAGAAGTCTACATAGAACAACCTGAAGGGTTCATTGATCCAGATAACAAAGATATGGTATATAGATTACATAAGGCTTTATATGGTTTGAAGCAAGAACCTGGTATGAGAGGTTGCATAACTATTTGTTGAGTATTGGATTTGTTAGAACTAGTGAGAATAGCAATCTGTATATGAAAGGAAATTATGATGATACTATCTTGATTGCTGAGATATTTGTGAATGACATAATATTTGGAGGACAAGATCAAATCTGTAAGTCATTTGTTGGTGAAATGAGAAGTGAATTTGAAATGTCTATATTTGGAGAGATTAAGTTCTTTCTAGGATTACAAGTGATTCAGTAGAATGATGGTATATTCATCACACAATCTAAATAAATAAAGAAAGTATTGAAGACATTTGGCATGGAAGATGCTAAACCTATGGGAACACTGATGGCTACTGGATGTAAACTGACTAAAGATGATGGAACTACTGAGGTAAACGAGACACTGTACCAATCCATGATTGGTAAGTTAATGTATGTAGTTCACAGTAGGCCTAATATACCGCATGTTGTTGGAATAGTTGCTAGATTTTCTGCAAACCCTAGAGAATCACACATGGTTGCTACAAAGAGAATCTTAAGATACTTGAAGAAACCTAAAGATTATGGACTATGGTATTCTAAGGAAGGCAAGTTTGAACTTAAGGTATACACCGATGCTTATTGGACTGGAAATGTGGATGATAGAAAAAGTACCACCGGAGGAGCATTCTTCTTTGGCGAAAGATTTGTTACATGGACAAGTAAGAAACAGTCTTGTTTTTCTCAGTCTACAGTAGAAGCAGAGTATGTTGCTACTGCTAATAACTATTCGAATATTGCTTATATCAAGCAAGTGTTGGAAAGAATGAATGAGATAATCACTGAGCCCATGATCATATATTGTGACAACACTAGTGCAATTAATATTTTAAAAAATCCAATGATGCACTCTAAAACAAAGCACATATCTATCAAGTATCACTACTTAAGGGAACACGTACAGGAGAAGCAAGTAAAGCTAGAATTTGTTACATCAAAAGAACACTTTGCTGACATATTTACAAAACCTCTACCGAAGGATACATATGAATACTTGAGGACTAGACTTGGGGTTCGTCCCCTATCTACTGGTCACTAAGGTGATCTAGAGGTTGCATCAGCCTAATCTTATCAGAAGATCATACATGTTGATGCAGCAGAGTTCACACTTTGGATTTTTGTCCAAGGTTGTAAAAAATTGAAGAACTGGAACAAATTTGCACATCAGTATACCGAGATACAGAGAATGCACCAGATAACAGAGTTACATGGCTACTACAGAGCTATATGTTTTTTTATTGTTCTTTGGCATTGTTGTCAAAGGGAGAGAAATTTCAATATGAAACACACATGAAGATACAGTCAAAGGAAGAGATGAATATGAAATGAACAATATGAAGAAGCTGGAGAGAGATTTCAAAGGGATGAAACACACAGGGAGAGTATTGAAGATCAGTTACTGAAGAATAGAAGAGAATCTGAGAGCACTGAAAAGATCATATCTGCAGAAGATAGTCTACACTTGCAAATGTATGTATGTTTTTATGTAGCATAGTGATTAAACATATTAAGCTAAGGGAGAGCTTGTACTGAGTTACAGCATTTGTTGACAGAGTTGTAGAATACATGTTTGGTATGTGTATGACATGTTTCATATTGCTTGTGTTGTCATCAATGCCAAAGGGAGAGATTGATGAACTACAACTAATTTGAATACATTGTATGACTTGAAAATCTGTGATTTGACATCACTAAGTTGCTGATTAGATATGTAAGATGATTAAATCAGTAATATGTTGTCATTGATGTCAACTAGTTTTGACAGTACTTATCTTGTAAGTTACTATATCCAAACATCTGTAAGAAGAAGAAGAAAAGAGAAGAACATATATATCTACATGGTGGAAGATGAACATGACAAATGAGAATAAAGAACACATTGAGTAACTTATGAATGAGTCTATGACCTTATGTTATTGACTTGATTATGTTGCATTTCATCTATGATGAAGGAAAGAGCAAAATGCACAAAGTAGTGTGGTCAGTTAAATAAACATTTCAATATACACCGACGCAGTGTAGTGTATACCAAGCACAGTATAAATCGAGCTTGTGTTCACCGATGCATTTCTTTGTTAACTGAGAAAGAAGAAAAGAACTAAATGATTAGTTTAGCCGACAAGGATTGATGAGCTAGAAAGTACCTCGGAATCTGAGTTAACAGATAATGTTTGTTACGAAGATCGACAGCTAGCATAATTCAAGGAAGATTTAAAGGACAAAACTGAAACGTGTTATTGACACATCAGCCGAAGAAGGTTAAATCGGCAAAATCAACAAAGGAGATTAAGCGGCAAAATTCGATGGATGGAATTAAAATAGTTTACTCATCTATTTAAGAGACCAGAGTTTCACAATGAAACTAATGCCGAAAGAAGGAGACTGCAGAGATATCGCATGAACAAGTTTCATGCAAGCCTAATCAAACTAGTTAAGGAGAACCAAATTGCAGAGATTACCGAGCATCAGAAAGCTATAACCGAGCGACAGTAAGTTACTGAATATTGATTGAAACAGAATTGATATAATGATCAGAGGATTTGAACGAGCTTAAGAATGGATCTGATAATTTGCAATTGAAGTTGTGTTGTATTCAGATCAAATTGTTGTTACAGTTTAACCATTGTAAACAGATAAATCTCTTAACAGAGTGGACTAGGAAGTCTTGGAATGTCATTCATAGAGTGTACATTTGTTATCCTGTCAACCCCATAGTGAATGTTGGTTGGACGATAACGGTTGGTCTAAAATCCTCTAACAAGGTCACACCTCACAGTGTGTTTGTAACCTTTAATAGGGTTGGGTCTTCACCGACCTCACTTCAGAAGAGTGTACAATTTTTGGGTTGTCGTTCCCAAGTGATTTTTCCCTTAACAGGGTTTCCAAATTAAATCTCTTGTGTTATGTGTTGACTTTGATGATTGTTTGTTGTCATACTTTACATGTTGCATATTGGATTTGATTGGTAATCATTATATGTTATTAATTGGCAATCGGTAAATACACAGACAGAATGCTATTTTATGTTACCGAACTACGAAAATTTTAGTAATTTGTTTTTTGGATATACATTTTGAGTTGGGACTATGGATAATTGATTCACCCCCCTTTCATTTATTCTAACAGGTTCTACTAGCCCTGCTAGTGCTTTGGTTTTTGTTGACTCTGGTTTTGTAGATCCATTATTTGATCGCTCTTTGGCTGGGTCTAAAGTTGGCCCTGCGCTGAAAGACTCAATACCATTGATGGGTGTTGGTTCTTCAGCTTTGGATCCATTGTGCTGGCAAGATGAGGCTACTAGAGTTAAAGATAGTTGGATCATAGTTAAAGGCAAACATTTTAAGAAGACCTCTCCTTTTGACATGACCCTTCGGTTCCATAAGAAGGGGACAAAAGGATAGTTATACTTCCTTCTAGTGCTGATTTCTAATGGTTTTTTTTGTGTAGCAGCTTGGGCATTTTTTCTCTAGGTTGTTCCTTTTCTTGGCAGTGTTCATTTGTGAGTTTCTTGGGGTTACAGGTCTTTCATGTTGGCTGGTCAGTTGTGCTTTGGGAATTCTTAATGCTTTATCTTTTGTTTAATTTTTATACAGGATTTTGGGGCCCCTTCAAAACCTATTTTTTCATTTATTCAAAACAGTAAGTGCACAACATGTGAATGCCTACAGATCAAACAAACTTGAAACAAATAATTACAGAATCCTATATCAAAACAAACTTAATAAACATAAATATCCAAGTTCAAACATACACTTCATACAAACAATAAACGTGACCAAAGATAATTCAATTTTAAACATACAAAGTGAATCAAATATAAATCAGTGTCAAAATTTGAACCCACACTTAACACAAACAATATAAGTATATCAAATAAATTCAAATGAATGTAAAAATTCAAACACATTTTAGTCAAACAATAAATTGATTCTAGAAATAATAATGCAATGCTAGTTGTTACAATATTTTATTAGACTAAAGAATATTGTGAAACTTATTTTTATTGCTCCATTTAAAATGATTGCGTCATTTTATATGATTAAAAAAAGTTAATAAAAATTAAAAAAATATGATAGATTTTATGAAATTTTAAAAAAAAAATAAAAACTATAAAAAAATGCTAACACAAACAAGGCTTGAGGGATAACCAATTGACCATTCAATTAAACCTTTAAAATGATCATGGTCAATGCCTATTCCTCATAGCCCTACGAAGGGGGAATTTCAACCCCTTCCAAATAAAAATCATTTGCATTAAACAACAAAACAGTTTACATGTTACATTTATTGAAGTAAACCAACTTCAATAACCCATTGTAAAATTCAATTTTTTTATAAAATTTTAGATTCTAAATATTTTCTAAGATTTTATAAAATCTCACTGGAGTAAACTAGAATAGTTTACACATTACACATTACTTGACATTGTTGTCAGTTTCAGTAGAATGATTCAAAAAGGACTGTTTGTGGTATTTTTCAAAAATCGTGCAATGCAAGAAAAAGTTCTAAGTAAAAGCTTTTGGAATGTTGGGCAAACAATGTTCAGAGCCCTACCTTGGTCCCCAAAAGAGAATCTTGATGATGTTGTTTTACAGGCCTCTCCTTTTTGGATGGAAATCAAAGGAGTTCAACCAGAGTTCTGGCCATTCCTACCGCATATGCGTAAACCCCTTGGGTCTATTCTGCAAATTGAAGAAACTAAAATTACCCTTCCCCATCTTAATGCCCGTGTTCTTCTAGCCCCAACCTCGAGGATCTCTTTTCCAAATAATATTTATGTTAAGTTTGAAGATGATCTTTTCATGTGGAAGGTAGTTAGACTTGGTGACATTGAAGCATGCTTCCACTATAAGTTAAATGGACATAATAAAAAAGAATGTATGTTGCTTAAAAACATATCTAAAGACTTTCAGGCTTCTAATCTTGAAGGTAGACACCAAAACCCTATTCATATTAATGTTATTGTTGATACGTAGGCCGATGGTTTTGTTACTCTAAATAATCCTCTGTTTGAGGAAGAATATGAAGTTAGACCTGTTGTTAACATTAATTCTGAACCTAGAGAGAAGAGCTCTACTACACCTTAGTATATCCCAATTCCAAGGGAAAAAGATACTGATGTTAATAACCTTAAGAAAAATGCCCAGCAGATTGCTTTGGAAAAAATTAAAGTTGTTGCTAAAGAAACTAACTCTGCCTCAATCCCCATATCTCCTCTGGAACATAGGAATGACCCCACAGTGGCCACACCTTTACCACAGAGCAGTGAGAGACAAGCATAGGTTGAAACCAATGTTGATACAACACTTACCAGTGATGGATTCACTAAAGTCCTATCTAAGAAAAAGAAAAGGAAGACATATGATAGAAGCAATAGCTTGAAGAATAAGGATAGAGTTAGTAAGACTAAAGGGAATGAGATTCTGGATTGTTTTTCTAGGCTATGCAAGATCACAACACCCTCTAATTGTTAATGATGAAAGTAAAAATTCATAGCTAGAATGTTAGAGGACTGGAAATGACAGATAGGAAGTATATTGTTAGAAGATGGTGTAATAACCTTAAAGGAAAAGACATTATTTGTTTGCAAGAGGTTAAAGCTACTGGATATCAGGCTTTTAATGTGCTGAAATTTATATGGGGCAACTCCAAATGCTTCTACTCTAACCATGATAGAGGCAAAGGAGGTATAGCAACTATTATCAACTTCTCATGGAGTGATAAAATCATTGCCAATGGGTTGTCACCCTGCAACAGGGCATTATGGATTACTCTCAAGTTTAAAGATAAAACTATAGGGGTATGTAATATCTATGCCTCAAATGATTATAGGGAAAGAGCCAATTTGTGGAAGTGGCTTTCATTCAATCTTCCAAATGCATCTTGGACCTTTGTTGGTGATTTTAACATGATTGAATGCCCTAAGGATAAATCGGGAGGGAGATTTGAATGGAAAGGAAATGAGCACTTCTTCTGGACTAGCTTCAATAGACACTTTGCTATTTATGATCCTCTAGAGGGACTCAAAGGCAGCCATAAAGGAATGTGGTTCACCTAGTGTAATAATCAGGCTAATAAGGCCAGAATTTATTGCAGACTTGACAGAGTGTACATTAACAAACATGAACTTGATATGGTTCACAACATAGGACACTACCCCATTAGTGTCTTTCCTGCAAGCATGTCTGACCATTCTCCCATCAGTTTTTGTATTTGCTTCAAAGATAAAGACAATCAATCTAATAGCAACTCTAAGAGACATCTATTTAAATTGAATATCTCTCTGCTTAACAATGAAGATAATCCAGATGCTCTCAGGATGATTACTATCCTCTCCAAGTTTCGATGTGCAGACTCCTCACTTATTGATAAGTGGAATCAACTAGTAGATTCTTGGAGGAAACTGTCTCAAACTATAGGAACCAAAGAAGTCAAAGACAAGAATTTTGAAGAAAGGCCCCTCAACTCCAATCTCCTAAAAACTGAGATAGAGCTCCAAAACAAGGGGAGTGATGTGGCTCTAGAAAGTAGAAAGAGAGTTGATTGACACAAAGGAGAAACTTAGAACTATTCAGCAATACAAAATTCAGGGGCAGAAAGTTAGAGCTAAGGCCAACTGGATCAAAGAAGGTGATAGGGGATCTAAGTACTTCAACATCATTAGAGACAAACAGTGTAGAGAAGAAATCAATGGTATTCAGACTGAGGAGGGGTTCAATACCAATAATCAGGAGAGCATGACAACTTTTGTTGAATTCCATAAAAGACTTTTCACATCTGAACATAATGAAGGCAACCAGTTATGTATGGAACAATGCATTAGTATCATTCCCAATAAGGTCAATAAGAAACAAGGAGATATGTTGGGCAAGGAAATTTCCATTCAAGAGGTAGAAGATGCCATAAGGATCACTTGCTAATGGGAAATCCTCGGGCATTGATGGCCTGCCGGCTAAATTCTATAAAATCAACAAGGACTGGATCTCTACTGAACTTTTTGAACTATATAAATTTGCTTTTGATAATGGGACCTTTGGAGAAAATGTTAACAAAGGGATAATCAGGCTTCTCCCTAAGGAAGGAGACAAAACCCAGGTCAAAAATTGGAGACCAATCACTCTCCTAAACATCTCTTATAAAGTGATAGCTAAGTTACTGGCTAAAAGGATTGTTGAGGTTTTGAATGAAATTATATTAGTAACTCAAACCGGTTTCATCAAACGTAGATTTATCTTAGAGAATCTAATTACTAGTTGGGGGGCAATGCATTGGGCTAAGGCAGAGAATCAGAATGTGGCTATGATTCTTCTAGACTTTGAAAAGGCATATGACATAATGGAGTGGCACTTTGTGCTTGCTGTGCTTAAACAGTTTGGCTTCCCAGAATATTTTTGTAATTGGGTAAAGATTTTGTTTAAAGATTCTAATACAGTTATTGAGATTAATGGAGAATTTTCTGACCCTATCCCCTTGGGTAGATCCATCAGGCAGGGCTACCCTCTAGCTCCTGCCCTTTATGTGATTGTTGTTGATGCTATGACTTACGTTCTTAAAGCTACTGATTTTGGTCCACCTATCAAAGGTATCTCCCTTCCTAATGAAGAAGAATTACTCATTGAGCAGTTTGCAGATGACACGGCTCTTTTTGTTGAACTCTCAGGACATAATTTTGATAGAGTTGTTTGTAGAATCCAGTTATTCTGTAAAGCATCTGGTGCTAAGAGAGCCCCACATAAATTTGTTATTCTTGGTTGGGACAACACCCCTCCCTTTTGGCTTTGTGGCAAAGGGTGGCAATGGTCTGGGGGCCTAACTTCATTGTCAGATACTTGGGTATACGTTTTTCCCTTGATCCTTCTCTTCATGAAATGTGGAATTGGATTTTTAAGAAAATTGAAAGAAAGCACATAAAATGGCAAACGCATATGTTATCTCTAGCAGGAATATTGCAGATAGTTCAAAAAGTATTATCATCTCATGCCATTTATTATGCTTCAACTTGGTTGTTTTCCAATCACCAAACAAATAAGCTTGAAAAGATTCTTAGAGATGTTTGTGGTCAGATGGTATTGGTAACAGGAAAAGGCATAATGTTAAGTGAGAGAGGTGTTGTACCCCAAAAATACAGGGAGGTCTAGGAATTAAAGATCTTAAAAAACAAGGTTATGACACTAGCTTCCAAATGGATTATCAAGGCAATTTCAGGTAATGAGCCATGGAAAGTTCTGATTACAAATAATATTGCCAAATCCACTATTAAAAGGGGAAATCTTGGAGCAATGTTCCCTTTCTTGACATCCTCCTAGGTGACTTTGATGTGAGAATATTTGGATCTAAAGTCTTCACTACTCTGTGGAAGGCATGGAGACATGTTAAACCACTCCTATGCTCCAGAAGTGCTATAGGGAGAAATCCTTACTTTTCAGTGCTAGACGGATCAATCTGGTGGGGTATATACTTTAATGATAAACCCCTTGCCTTTACTCAATGTTGTTCAGCTAAGAGCTGGAATAACAAAGGCATCTCCCTCATCAATGATATTCTGGTTGATAATAGAATCTCCTCTTGGGCAAAATTAAGCAGCAGATTTGATATTCTTCCCTCTCAACAAAAAAAAAAACTTATACTCTTATTTCAAAGGCAGTGGGTAATTAGTTTCCTGGATTATGCATTGATTCTAATCAAAACCCTACATACATTAAATGGAGAGATGGTAATCTTTTTGGCAATTTTTCTTGCAAGCAAATTTATAAAATGCTTAATAACAAGGACAATATTTTCAATGAAATCAACCAAGCCTAGGGCTTGAACTGGTCTTGCAATAAGTGGCATCTAGTCTTTGAATTGTTATGGCATTCTCATGTTGAGCCCAAAAAAATTTGTTTTAAATGGATTTTTCTATTGAAAAAGCATGCTATTGGTTCTTTTGTGTTTCAAGGTGCAAAAAAAATATTTTTTGTTCTGTTTGCAATAGTGTTGAGTCGTAAGAGCATTTATTCTTTGAATGTTAGTGGGCTGTCAATATTTGGTCTTCTTTTTTTGATAGTAAAGTCTTGGGGAATTCTGCTTTGAGTCTGTCTTGGCATAAAATTTTGGCTGGTTATGTGGAGAATTTTGACAGCAAGCTTAATGACTTCTTGCTTACCTTTACTACTAAAGTTCTATGGCTTATTTGGAAGCAGAGAAATGAAAACATCTTCAAAGCAAAGAGGAGGGACCTTACTGAGTTTAATTCTAAACTCACATACTTCTATATCTTGTCATAGGTTACTGCTACCATCCAAATCCCAAGAGAAAGATTCCAAAGTCTTGTGAAAGAAGGGGTTACAGTTCTGTTTGCAAAAGACATTCAGAATGTTACTGTCCCTGAACTGACAAATAGAGATATTCAGAGAGCTGAAGAGCACATTGGTGGTGATCCCTCAAACCCCAGCAACCAAGGAACTCTGCAACCACAAGAACTTAATGACAAAGATAGAAGGAATGAGCTGGACAGCAATACAGATGATGGAAACATTGCAACAGTGAGGATCAGTGGAGATCCAATGAGTACAACCCAAGTAACACTAAAGATGGCTGGCAGGAAAAATGATGGGACTGATATGTCCAAGTTTGATTAATCATGTTTGTTAATAGTGTATATCCTTCAGAAGGGATTTTGTAATGTATTGATTATAGAATGGTTCAGTCCATATACTGCTGTGTATTTGATCTTTTGTAATTTTGATAGACACTCGGCATGTAGATCTTATGTAAAGTTTTGACAGCCAGTCAAAATCTGGTTGTGATTCTCGGTTGTACTCAGTTGTTTACAAACAAGGCTTGAGGGATAACCAATTGGCCATTCAATTAAACCTTTAAAATGATCATGGTCAATGCCTATTCTTCACAGCCCTACAAAGGGAGCAATTCAACCCCTTCCAAATAAAAATCATTTGCATTAAACAACAAAACAGTTTACATATTATATTTATTGAAGTAAACCAACTTCAATAACCCATTGTAAAATTCAATTTTTTAATAAAATTTTAGATTCTAAATATTTCTAAGATTTTATAAAATCTCACTGGAGTAAACCAAAATAGTTTACACATTACATTTTTTCAAGTATACCAACTTCAACAACCCATTCTAAAATGCAATTTTTTTAACAAAATGTTAAATTCTAAACATTCTCTAAGATCTTATAAATCATTTTCATTGCAGTCTATCTTGATTTAGTTCATCTTTTAGAAAGGCCAAAAACATAGAAAAAGTAAAATGAACCTATAGATCTAAGCAAAAAGTAAACTTCCTGAAAGATTTGAAATGGAGTGAAATAGGGTAGCAACCTAAGTGGACTTAACCTTGGAGAAAACTTCAGGGTTAAGCGCACTTGAGTTGGAGAAGTACTAGGATGGTATGACCTCCCGTAACTTGCTGTGGAAAAATATCTCCTACTTATCAGACTATAAGTTTACTTAATTCTGATATACACAAAACTGATTTTGACAAAGACTCCTCCCATGTAAATTTAGCAAGACAAGTAGAAGTAGATGACAAATGACAAGCCATTGGTATACAATATCATTTTCTATTCTTTATCTGGTCTAGTATAATAGGATATGACTAATCTATTCTGACTAACATAAAATGATACACCCAACTTTCTTTTAAAATGAAGTAAACTAGCACCTGCACCATGAAAAGTGGTTTTAGCTTGAAACAACATTTTCTGAACTGAACTTTCTTGGGCTTGAAAGCACACAGGAAAAAGGATATCAACTAATTATCTTGTTCACAAGCTGAAACAAATCAAGTTAATTTTGTGAATAGAAAACTGATTTTTAGGTGAGAGACCACCTAAACTGGCCAGTTTGCTAACTTCAATCGATCTTTGATCTCATACAATGACTCATACTGCACATGCACCATGCACCATCTAGTACTACATTGTGTGGCAACATCAACAATTTTGTATCTTTGTATAGCTTAAAATTAGGGTGTTCAACAACTGAATTTTCTTTCCTATCCATATTAAGGTGAATAAAAATTTATCCATTAGGCACTAGAAATTGTGTAGGTTTAACAAAAGACAGTTATGAAAAAAGAACAAACTATAATGTAATTAGCTCTGTGCTCTCACATTATCCCCATACTGTTGTATTCTTTAAAAAAGTATCTAACAGAACATTCTATCCAATATTATAAGATGGAAAACACAGAGCAAGCCTCATTCTCCAGCTACACCCATTAAAATAACTTCAATTTTGTACCAAAAGAAAAAGAAAAAAACATAATAAGGTTCAATTTTGTGATGAGTTTTACCTTGGACTGAAAAAGCGAATAAAAGAGCTACTTGGAAACCAAAAACCAGAGCAGGAAAATAACATTCGCTTGATACCTGGACATACATTGAACAAGCCCTTCTCCAAGGTGATTGAATGCTACTGTGATCTTGGGTGTTGTTGTCATGTGGCCAAGGAACATCATTTGTAACACCAAATAAATCAGGGTTTATGAGTAGTATAGAAATAAAGAATTAGTTTTTGTGTTTGTTTCCTATTGGTCTTTCTATTCTTTTCTAAACTATCATTCATCTGATCTAGGAAGTAGCAAGATAAAATAAATCTGTCGGTCTTTATAATAGTTGAGTTCAATTGATATTCAATCAACACTCACTTCCATGGTATCACAAGTCAATTGAATGCCTCCATTAAACATGTATTATTAGATGTCAGCAATGCCTAATATACCGATAATGCTCCAAAAAACAAGGGTGCTGCTTTTCTTTTTTATGTAGAAAAGAAAAGAACAATGAATATTGGTCTACTAACATTTATTTCAATGTGATTATAGATACATTATTGATGGGGATACATAAAACCCAATATACGCCTCCTCAAGTTGTAGCTTTTGTCTTCTTTTAATCATTGAGCTCCTTGAGCAAGATTTTACAAAATCTATTATTAACAGCACTAAAAATGTAGGACACAGTCTTTCTGAGTATCACCAAGCAGGGTGTTGAGCTTTCTATTCAACCTACAGCCATACAAATTATGTTTTAACACCTTTTATCTATTGAATCTACAAGCTGATTCCAACTCTTCAAATGAGGCTCAAAACAATTATTCATAGCACAATGAAAAAACTATTTTTGCATGAGTATCAAAGTTAACAAGAATCCACCTCTTATTTTTCTAAAGATATAGACATTGACTGGCCCAAGCACCCAACAAGGGCTGCAGAGAAGCAAAGTTCCTGTTAAAGGCTGGGAAAACAGTTCTATTGTTGGTGTCATGTGATATGTTTGTGTATACATGAAACTAGAAGTCCTTGTAAGTCAAACAACTGCTAGCTGAGTCTGGAGTATTTATATTTGGAACATAATTATTATGCCTACCAATAAATAATCAAGCATAAATAATGTTGCCATTAAATTAGTTGTAGCTGTGTACCAAATAGAATACATAAGTATAAACTTCTGCCTATGGAAGATATCCAGTTTGTTGCAAAGAGACTAAAACTACAAATAATTTGAGAAATGTTTGTAAATCAATCTTGTAGAATGTGAGAATATAATAAAATAACATTTAAAGATACTATTTCTTAAAGATTCTGGTGCTCCAACATGTTACACAAAGGGGATCCAAACATCTGACAACTCACCTTTTGGTAAAAATCATTTACTACAAATATTTCCACAATCCCATTGAAGAGACCTTTCTTACCAACTAGCATTCTAACTTCTTATCTGTAGCAAAACGTAACAAATCAGGAGCAGCATTGTTGCAAACTGCTGTAAGGCACCACTACGCACACTGGTAGGGGAAGAAAAATTATTTCGGGAACATGGTTGGAATGGAAATATCTATTTGTACACTAGAGTTGAGGGAATTACAAAACTATGCAAAGGAATGATCATAATAGGGAGGAACATAATCTAAAAGCCAGTCAAACAAGTATAATTTGATTTGTTCTGAACATGTATCTGATGAGATAAAGCTTACCTTGTGGCTTATTTTTGGATTAGAGAGATAAATGCAGTCATACCATCAATCAAATTTAACCTTCAACCCATCACCCTTACTGAAAAATAAAAGCCAACAGCACTCAACTCCATCGGTTACTTTATGCTTCCAAAAATGAGGTGTCTCAGAAAATATCTCAGTTATGACATTATGACTCCACAAATAATTTTCAAACATAATATAATGAAGTACATATCTCTAGGTAATATATATTCACACAGCAACCATACAACAGAACTGATAAGAAACGTAGTCCTGCTATTTGATATTTATAATAAAATTAATAAATATGGTTAATGAACTATATACTTTATTTTAGCTATCATAACATGGTTGGAATGGGAAATCTCTATTTGTACACTAGGCTTGGAGGAATTACAAAACTATAATGCAAAGGGATGATAATAATAGAGAGGAACATAATTTACAAGCTAGTCAAACAAGTATAATTGATCTGTTCTAAACATGTATCTGATGAGCTAAAGATTACCCTGTGGCTTATTTTTGGATTAGAGACATAAGTACAGTCATACCATCAATCAAATTTAACCTTCAACACATCACCCTTACTGAAAAGAAAAAGCCAACAGCACTCACTTCTATCTGCTACTTCGTGCTTTCAAAAATGAGGTGTCTCAGAAAAATCTCATTTATGACAGTTATGATTCCACAAATAATTTTCAATTTTTCAAACATAATATAATGTAGTCCATATCTCTAGCTATTATAGATTCACACGGCAATCATGCAACAGAACTGATGAAACGTAGTCCTCCTGGTATTTGATATCTATAATAAAAAAAAGAAATATGGTATAATAATCTATATACTTTATACTTTGCTATCATAACTGGCAGAATGGATTATACACAGTTATCATAAAAATGACAAAAGTAATAAACCATGTAATGGTTGTTTATGTATGTCTATGAATACATTGCATATCTGCATATACATACATATACCTTTAATGAATTAATCTTAACTCATATCTCAAGAACACATCTCATGCACAATTAATCTTAACTCGTATCTCAAGAACATATCTCATGCACAATTCATAAATATTCATATAAGTGCACAAACATATTTTTTTCTGAATATGTGGGAACACCTATATGAGTATATATGAATTTTTTGTTTCAGAGAAGTGTAGATATTCCAATAATTTATCTTATAGAGTTTACTAAAGACTCAAAGTCTACAAAGTTCACCAACATTGGGAAATCCTAATTTCAGTAGGACTGCACTAAATTCTTTACTTAGTTGCATTAAGATAATTTTGTCAAATAACTAAAATTTGATCCATCCCTTAAATCCTTATATAGTTCTAATGAATCTCTCCTTTCTCCTATTATAGGGCAGAAGAATAATTTGTACAGCTGTGACTCTTTAAATCCTCTAACGGTGGTCCTATCTTCAATTCCTCTTAAAAAAAAATTGTAGGAATCCATTACTGTTTTATCCAAGGGGACTCATCATGCTCTTTTCGTGATAATTAACCTCTGCTTGCACATTTATATGATGTGAAATAATACTGTGTTCCTGAATCTAATTCGTTGTTGTTTCCTCTTTTGCATTTAGTTTTGACACTCTATAGATCATATTCCAATATTTGTAATATATAACTTTTAGTTTTGTTTGACAGAAAATATGGACTGAGACAATGCAACCAAGGAGATGTGGAAGAGCGTAATTAGCTTAGTTATGCTTTTAACTCCATCTGAAAATGTTACAGAGTTTTAGCCACAGCTGAAAAATGTCATTGATCAGTCTATGCATATAGAATGCTTCCACGTGCAGCCAAAACCATCCCATATGAGCTTCAAAGATCTGTATTTTTGGCTCTATTTTCTGTATTCTGGCTCTGTTTTGGACATGTATGTTATTACCGGACAATCTTTTTGTTTTTCAAAGATTTGGAATTTTCCAGTGTGAAAAAAAGCATGTCTAATGGTAAGGAAGCAGGACTTTTCGAAAAAAATAAGTCAAAAGTAATTTAAACTTTTGGAGTGTATATATAGCTAGATGTTCTTCAGGTCTTATATTCCATGCCAGGTGATTTAAACTAATGCTTGATTATAGTGTGGAGAACTCATTCTTCTCTACATAGTGTATTGTCCGTATGATTATGGTTGGAGACTATACTGGTATTTTACTTTCTTTTCATGTTTGCGTAAATAATAGTATTCCAACATTTCTAAATGTTGATGGAATGAAAATTAAATTTCATAGTTGTATACTTGCACGTATCTGATCAAATTATTGCCTGGCAATCGTGCTTCTATAAAAATGATATAGTTTGGGACAATATTCGTGCTTTTCTTAATTAAGTATGGGCGTCATGTTCTAACAGTAGATAGTTTTTATAGCCATTGGTTTTCTTTTCAGATTCATTGTTTAAACCAAAACTTGCAGTATGGGCTTGAAGGGTTCATTAAAGAAATATCTTAAAGATCCCATCCAATCTTAGGGATGAATGAATCCCTTACATATGAAGCAACCACTTCTAGGTGGTTTGTAAACACACCTTTACCGGATACCTTCTTAAACCTTTTGGACAATCCAAGAAATTGGTCTATCAAATCTGATAAAGCAGGGTGTTTGAATAATTTGGAAGATATTTATGAAGAAAGGATAAAACTAGAGTTTTGATGACCACAAATATTCATGACACAAAAACACTTATATATAGAAATGGAAAACAAAAACCCTAAAGCCTTTAGATATATGAATTCTTAAAATTAGGCCAGACTCCTTTGCGGCCCAGATGCAATGATTCACAAGCTCAGATAACAATGCACCATACAGAGGCCTCTCTCTTATGTAAATCACCTGTCAATTGGGAGAAGTTTTGCGCTGTAGCAAATTGTGGATAGCTCCATGATCTACATTCATAAATTTTCACACCTCTCAGAAAAATATAAGTATTTTGATTGGAATCTAGTGCCTCAATGACGTATTTGAATGCAGTTGATATCACACATGGCACTTTGAATTTATTCCATGAATGAAGGTAAAGAACATTTGCACACAAGAAACATAGCACTTAAATGCTGGATATGATGGCTCTGCTAAATTGTTCAAAATTGGTTTAAAAAGGCATAGAGAACTTTGTGATATAAAAAGGGCCAGCAACAGAATAGGGATTCGCCACACAGTCTCGTTTTGAAGCATTTTATTGAAGAAGAAAGTAGAATTTAAAATTTTCTCTAATTTAAAAAAATCCACCTACATTTTATTTAAAAATTGCAAAGCAAACTGATGATCAGCTAATCTTATTCTTGTCTTAAGGAGCTAGACAAAAGGTTTAAAAGTAGGCTACACTTTTCCCTGGTGTTAGTAAACCCATTTCCTGAACCAGTTGTACCTGAAGAAAGATTATAGACTGAATTTCCATTCACAATGGCATTGATTGTAAGATTCCTTTATTCTTGCTGTGGAAAAACTCCTAGATCTCATATAATTTCAGTCACATTTTTATGGGGTGAAAATAATGGGACTCAAGTTTGTTTGTTTGCAAATCATTTACAGAGATCATGGAATTCAAACATTGCACATAAAAGAGCAATACAATTACAAAGAAATCCTTTCAGGCACCTTATTCATTCATTTACATACGAGGTTGAATGAGGCTCAGAGCATTTATTCAAAGCACAGTGGAAAAACCTGTTTTGCATAACTAGATCAACCTTTTGGGAAGGGAATAACAAGAATCCACCTCTTATTTTTCTAAAGATATTGACATTGACTAGTTCAACTACCCAATAATTGATTTTAGGGAAATGTGGATATAAAGGAATCATTTGCTTAGCAGAACAATGAGAATGCCAAGTTATTAGGAAGAGAAACCTGTCATAACATCCATATGATTCTTTGTGCCAGTTTTGAAGAAAGAGGGTGACAGAGATATGATTTTGTTTTCTTGTATTTGCATGGACTTGGGCAACTTAGATATGAGCCTTGCTGGAGGAAAAGTGAGCTGAAAACAATAAATAAATAAACACAGTTTATGGGAAAAAGTGTGTTATTAATGGAGGGAGTTAATTCTAGTTGTGTGCCCCTATTCTATTCTAAACTATCTATTAATATAACTATCCTATTTTTTCAAATGTCAAACACTGCTCAACTAATAGCCGGTAAGTGAAATGTTTTATATTAGCTGTTCCTTTCAATCAATCTATGTTGGCAGAAAAAATATTAAAATAAAATTATGAAAGAAAAATTAAAATTTAATAAAACTACACCAATAGTTGCCCAATATTGCAAAATCAATTAGAAAGACCAAAAACCTTTCAAGGTGAGGAAAAAAATAAAATCAGACCATAAATCTACCTAATTCTGCTATGCAATATATCAGAATAATAATTTAGACAAATTATCCGCTAATGTAAACAAATTATCAGAATAGTAATTTAGATAAATTATCCGCTAATGTAAACATATCTACATGAGTAGAAATAGATGGCCAGCCATCTATATACAATATCATTTTATATTCTTTATTTAGTCTAGTGTTAATAAACCAGGATGGCAGGATGTGACTGACCTATTCTGACTTCCACAAAACAATTCACCCAGCTACGTGTTTCTAATATTTTATCTTGTAATATGAACTTGAAGTAAACTAGCACCTACACTGTTAAGAGTTGGTTTGCCTGAAAACAACATTTTATAACTGAACTCTTTGGGACTTGAAAGCCTACAATAAAAGGTTATCAGCTAATTATCTTGTTCACAAACCAAAAACAACTCAAGTTATTTTGTGAATACAAAACTGAGTGATGAGTGACCACTTACGTTTTGCAAACTACAACTAAACCTTTGATCTCATGCAATGACTCATACTGCCCTTGCACTTAAGGTTAGTTGGACACATATAAAGTATCATCTAGTTAGTACACTGTGTGGCACTGAATATCCACTCTTCTATACACTAGCACTTGAAAACCACTTTATGGTCAAATCAAAATTTACTCTGTGAAACTTGAAATCAGGGCATTCAACTACTGAATCTTCTCTCTCCTATCCATTTGAGGGTAGAAACAAATCTTACATGTCCAACTACAGAATCTTCTCTCTTATCCATTTTAAGGTGGAAACAAACCTATCCATTCGACACTAGAAATCGAGTGAGTTTAACAAAAGACAGCTATGAAAAACAAAAACTATAATGTAATTGCATATGCTACTACAGTATTGAATAGTGTTGTATTCGTCAAAACGGTATCATGTCATGACCCATGAAATAAATAACAAGTTGAAGCCAGAAAATGGTCAAACAAGTGCGATGAATTTATTAGACTAATCCCAGTCAACAAAATTTAAATAGTGATAACACAAGAAACCAATTAAAAATTAATTAATATGCCTTAATCAAGTATTACAGTGAGTAGAGGGATGTCATATGAGACACGTCTCTCTAGTAAGCAACGGTGTATAGGGAGGGCAGAAAATCATCATACAGAGCAGAAAATCAGTGGAAGATACAAAACGATTGAATAAGGAAATCTCAAACTCATATATTCACTTATATTTAGATATATCGATACTCAACAGAATTAATATCGAGTCATATAAACAGCGGCAGTTTGGTATGGAGATTTAGATTACTACGCACAGAATTATGGATGCAGCTATAATCCCTCTCCTTCTAATCTCTGCATACAATTTATGTTAATAGATAATTGCAGTAATATTCGCAGTTAGCTTATTAAGTCATCTCTGAACCTAAGCATACTGTAAATTACATAAAAGATAGTTTTATGAATTATCAATGATATGTTTTAATACCAGAGTATATAGGGATATATATATAATTTAGATCTGATTCCATAATCTGTACCGCCAACTGTTACAACCTGTCATGATAGAAACGATAAATCAAAATTTACTCTGTGAAACTTGAAATCAGGGTATTCAACTACTGAATCTTCTCTCTGCTATCCATTTGAGGGTAGAAACAAATCTTACATGCCCAACTACAGAATCTTCTCTCTTATCCATTTTAAGGTGGAAACAAACCAATCCATTAGACACTAGAAATCGAGTGAGTTTAACAAAAGACAGCTATGAAAAACAAAAACTATAATGTAATTGCATATGCTACTACAGTATTGAATAGTGCTGTATTCGTCAAAACGGTATCATGTCATGACCCACGAAATAAATAACAAGTCGAAGCCAGAAAATGGTCAAACAAGTGTGATGAATTTATTTGACTAATCCCAGTCAACAAAATTTAAATAGCGATAACACAAGAAACAAATTAAAAATTAATTAATATGCCTTAACCAAGTATTACGGTGAGTAGAGGGATGTGATATGAGACACGTCTCTCTAGTAAGCAACAGTATATAGGGAGGTCAAATTCATTCAAGGGAGAATCATCATACGGAGCAGAAAATCAGCGGAAGATACAAAACGATCGAATAAGGAAATCTCAAATCGATATAGTCACTTATATTTAGATATATCGATACTCAACAGAATTACTATCGTCATATAAACAGCGGCAGTTTGGTATGGAGATTTAGATTACTACGCACAGAATTATGGATGCAGCTATAATCCCTCTCCTTCTAATCTCTGCATACAATTTATGTTAATAGATAATTGCAGTAATATTCGCAGTTAGCTTATTAATTCATCTCTGAACCTAAGCATACTGTAAATTACATAAAAGATAGTTTTTATGAATTATCAATGATATGTTTTAATACCAGAGTATATAGGGATATATATATATATATAATTTAGATCTGATTCCATAATCTGTACCGCCAACTGTTACAACCTGTCATGATGGAAACGATGAGAATTCTTAAACAGGGGAAACGGCAATGAGGGCACTTTCTAAGAGTTTTTATGAATTATCAATGATATGTTTTAATACCAGAGTATATAGGGATATATATATATAATTTAGATCCGATTCCATAATCTGTACCGCTAACTGTTACAACCTGTCCTGATAGAAACGATGAGAATCCTTAAACAGGGGAAACGGCAATGAGGTCACTTTCTAAGCACCTCACTCCATAAGGTGGCTAAGGAGTCCCATGGAACCAAAGAGGGATAAGATGGACTGCCTTTGGGCTTGTTGTGACCTAATCACACATCGCCCATCAAGGATGGGGCCCCTCTCGTTTTGTCCGCTTGTCCCTTTTGACTTTGTCTCGGTAGCTTTGGTGACTATCTTCTAGGTTCCTCTTGTTCCAACTTTGAAGTGATGGTCTTCTTTGCGTCTAGAATCAGCATTTTCTCCTACTTCTTGATTCATAACCATATAGTGAAGTGTCAGTTTCAAACTCCTCAAATGACCAGGTCTCAAGTTAAATTTTGTTCCCTGTTGTCATAGTCCCCATTTTGAGATATTTCCTGTCTAGTGAAGTCCTGAATTTTGTCTCCTTTGAAAGGTAAAGTACTTTGGAAAAGAACCCAATCCCATTAAATGAACATAATGGTTGAGTTCGAGAAAATGTAATTTGAAGGGAGTATTGGAGGAAGGAGAGAGCATCAAACTTCACAAAAAGGGGAGGGAAATTTTCTTGGTTTTATCAAGGCTCTAGATTGATGTAAATGCTCTCCCTAGTGAGATCAAATGATGCAGACATTAATAAAGCAAAGTATTGAGAGGGGTAGTAGCTGATTAACACTCAAAGTGCATATGCATGAACACACAAAAATTATTTCGAGTATGAAAGTTTTTGAAAAGCCCCAAATCATGCTAGAACGCATTCCTAGCAATGTCGGGGAATGAAATTTTCTTGTTAATATCGAATCTCTTCTACCTGATCTTTCCTACACCCAAAGTGGAAAGTGGAATGGAAGGGAGCACTTCAAAACAAAAAAGTTCATATGAGCCCAATCCCACCAGAATGAGGAAAACAACGAAAAATAGGCTCCCTCGCCTATGCTGTGAAAGGAAAGTGTGCCCACCATACATTGAAAAAAATAAATATAAATAAAGTCTGTCAAACACTATAATTCGCGCCCAAGCACACATCTGGTTAATGAATAAATGCAAAACAAAGAAAATGGTCCTCTACGGAGGCAAGCGCGCACTTGAGCAAAATCTAGTGAAGGAGACCCGTTCATGGGGACAAATCTTCCACAAACATCAAGAGACCTGAGAATGATGAAGGAATTCGACAAGAGACCGTCGGCTGACTTAGAATATGCATTTTGCACAAAACACAAGTAGTAAAAGCATTATTATTGAGGACAATCCGTGTAATGCCCTCGGATGCACATTAAGCGGGGTTTTGATCATGTCTATGAATATGGTGAGAGGAAAGAATTTACCATGGATATAAAGAACGCTTCATAATGAATGATATATGTGCATTGCAAAATTGGGCCCAACCCTAGGACCAATTTGCAAACATTATCTCACAGGAGCTACAATTAGTGGTCATGCCTTGTCCCTGATTTGGAGTTGGGAAATCTAAAAGTCTTTGCATGTTCACAGGAATACTCGTCCTGCAAGTTACTATCCACCATTGAGACTCCAACATGTTCAATGCACATCCAACTCGATCATTAAATGTTTGGAAGCAAAAATAATCCACAGGAAGTTACCATGTGCGCTCAAAGATCAGAACCCGTCAGTGAATAACAAGAAATATGCACAATGTGACTTGTAGCAGAAAAGCATCCAGTCCATATGCGCTTCAAACACGGAAGAAACCAAATCAAGAAATGGTGAATAGAGGATGGCTCGCCAAATTTTCCCTGCTGTCCACAAAGGAAAAACATTGAGGTGAAGAATCTATGGATTTAGAGCACTCGCAGCATAGTAAAATCACTAATGTGATTATCAAGAAGATATGGAGCGTGACTAGAAATTTTTTCTTCTGACGCACTTCTTAGAGTTTTGGGCTCATGGGATGGTCAAAAAGAAAAACAATACGATCTTGACGCATAGATTGCACAAGCACTAGATAGGATTCCGTGAAAATTGATAAGGCACATGATGGGGAGATTGAATTAAAGCTTTGTTGGGGAAAGAAGGTGAAGAGCTTTTCTGTAGAAGAACCTTCCAAGCCACCAAGGAAAGATTGAAAGAGCTAAAATCTGTTCACCAAACGCACTGCACCGCATATCATGGCTAGTCACAAAACTTAGCAAATGAATCCACACCATCTGCATGGTGCAAACAAAAATGAAGGGATCCGCTCATATGCTCCAATCGCGCCCAAGCGCATATCTGCATTGATGGAGGAATGATGTGAAGCATGAAGTCTGTAAGTATGTTTCAACGGTGATGAAGGAACATTGGAAAAGGTCAAACTATCCTTCACTTGTCCCAAATCCCACTTTGATTTCCTCTCAAGTGCAAAATACACTCGGTGGAGGAATGTTAAAACAGAAGAAATCCTTCACTTGTCCAAAATCCTGCCTCATCCCTCTCTCGAGCACACTCTAACCTTGCACACGGAATTATTCCAAAAAACTAAAAATCCGTGACTTCTCTCAATATGCGCTCCATCACAAGTCAAAGCACAAGTCAACGGTAGTGAAGGAATTCCTAAATTAAAAAATCTCCCACTAGTGGGGATATGCACTCAAGGCACATTTTCACGGGAGTGAGGGAATGGACAAAAAATAAAATCCCCTAGTGGCCTCCAAATTGTGCTCGAAGTGCAAAATGACTAATGTTTCGAAATGTCAAAGAAATGGAAGTTTATTTATTTTAGTTTTGGTCTAAGTATGGTCACAAAGAAAGTACTCTAGGGGGATTTTATTCTAGAGTGGAGTAAAAGGAAGTCGTAACGACGAAATAATTTGGGGGTATGCGATTGGAACTCAGAAATGCAAAGTTTGAGTCAAAGTGGAATCAATTCTTTGAATCAAATAAATCTCAGAATCTTGAAAATCTAAAATTCAGAATTCTCAAATATTGAAAATTGGTGAAAGTTGAAAAAAATTCAAAATTTGCAAAATTTTGGAAAATCCCAAAAATTTAGAAAGTCGATAAAAGCATAAAATGAAATAAAAGATGCAAAGTTCACCAAAATTGAAAATTGCTTTTTTTATTTTAAGTTTTAAAATTTAAAATTAATTGAATATTGA
This sequence comes from Chamaecyparis obtusa, assembly GCA_027943335.1. NCBI lineage: Eukaryota > Viridiplantae > Streptophyta > Pinopsida > Cupressales > Cupressaceae > Chamaecyparis > Chamaecyparis obtusa. The sequence continues at coordinate 258,710 of BSBK01007238.1, read as the reverse complement.
TTTTATTAGTATTTAATTAATTAACTTTCAAAAAATAAAAATAAATTAAAAATTTGGGAAAATTGAAAAAATCGAGTTAAAGTGCCAAATTTGGCAACTCCATTAAAACGAGGAGAAAAAACTAAAGCAAGTAGCGGAAAATCTTTTTTGAAAGCGGAATCTCATGTGGAAACTAAGGCAACTGCTTAATTTTAGTGCGCGGTCATTATGGAAGTTTTGAGGTTCGAAGTCTATAAAAGAAAACCTTGCTCATTTCTTTCTCACACACAAATCGAGAAGAACGGAGTTGAGAGAGTTCTTGAGGATTCTAAAGAGTTCAAATTTTTTGAAGAGAGAGAGTGTTGCTTTTTTTTAAAAGAGTTTTTTTTTAAAGCATGAAGTTTCTAGGTGAAGGAAAGTTATTTTTCAGAAAGCATGAGTCAATTACTCTCAGTTGAAGGAATTTGGGGAAGATTGTGAAATTTTGAATTTTCTTCAATAAGTCAATAAAAGGCATAAATTCCTAAGGAGAAAAAAAATTAAATATTGAAAAAAAATGGAGAAATTATGGAAAAGTTTTGAAGAGGATGTTTCTGTTTTCTCGCTTTCTTCCATGCTCTTATGTATTTATTTTCTATTTTGCAGATGGCGGAGCCTAGAGGGACAAGCGTAAGCAAGAGACAGTTGATAAAGAACGAGCAGAGGGTATTCTACCCAGAATCCAAAATTGTCTCGAAGTGGACAGAAGTGGGGGACACAAACCTCGGATGCTTGGATTTGAGCGAATTCTAGAGGAGGATGTTTGGCTAGAAGGATCATCACCCGACACACCTGGCTACTCGGATCGTGAACATCGGAATTGTAGCTGAAGCCAAATTCTCTCCTGCTTTTCAACATGTTGAGTTGATCGTAGAGTGTGCAAAGCATTACTAGTCCTGGGACAGAACGATAAAGGACTTAGATGGAAATATCATCGTAGATCTCTCCCCGCTGGCCATTATTGAGGCATTTGGGATCCCTTCACCTCGGAAGTTGGTCTCAAAGACGAAGGAGCAGGTGCACAGAGTTTACACAGCTGGAGTTCAGCATTGCAAGAAAATCATTAACAACAAATGGATGAGGAGGAACAAATACCACTACTCCAAATTGCCTAAGGAGCTTGTATGGTTGGATTTCCACCGGGAGTATAGCGATTTGATAATGATGCTCAGCAAAATATTCGGCTTACCCCGCTCCTACCTGTTCGAGACATGGATGTGGTATTTTGTTCAATAGGTGGTGGAGGAGTTCAATCACATCAATTGAGCTGGATTGATTAGTGACAATCTCGATGAATAGTTGAGGAATTTGGAGCAAACAAGGAAGTTATTCATGAGCTCTTACATGATATATATGCTGGCATGGAACACAAGGTATGAGGGATAAAGGTGCAAGGGAGGCCTCGAAAGTGGAAACCCACGATTGAAGGTGCACGATTGTTATCCTCAGTTGTATCTACAGGCCATAGATGATTTCGTTCAAGTCGATGATGCATTTGCAATGCGCATCGTGAGGACCTTGCAAAAAAGATTGCACATGAGATTGTCTGTTGAGGCAATGAAGTTGGTGGAAGAGTTTGGAGCATGGTTCATTCAGTTTCCCACCTTCTCATACATTAGATTGCAAGGATTTTCTGCATAGCCGTACAAGCTTCCACGATACCCTACTGATAAAATGATCTTGTTGGAATTCACCTGACAGTTGATATCTTACGACAAAGTCCAGAAGAAGAAAGAGAAACTAGGACTGGAATTCCCACTTTCCATTGAGATGTGCCCTTGTCTACCAGCAGTTGAAAGGTCATCTAACGAGTTGAACTTCTTCCATCTACCACTCTATTCAAGGAGGCCAGATTTTGATCCATACAGCAAGATTACAGTAGTGGCAGGAACGAGGCATCAACACAGAGCACGCCTAGATGATTTATGGATGAATGCGGTTGATGAGAATGAAATTAGGAAGAGGATGTGCTCCGATTGCCATTAGACCTAATCAGGGCATGCAAGATTTTCCACGTACCTAATCATATGGACGAAAATCCAAATGTGCTCTAGAGAGGGTATAACATAGAAAAGGAAAAGGTTATTTGTCCCTACGACTGGCAGAGGAAGGAGATTGTAGATCTTGATATGTTGACAAAACAAGTCATAGACTTCATGAAGTGGTGGGTCGAATGACAATTCGACTGGATGATTGTACCAAGGGAGGACTGGACATACAAGTTGTTAGGTCATCCACAACTACGAGATGAGAGACCAAGGAAGCCATCAGGAGGAAGGATAGAAGAAGGGGACATCCCGTTGGGGAGTGTAGAGCATAGGAAGGAGAAAGGTGCGGCTCAAGAAATGCATACAAAAAGAAGATTGGATCTTCAGATTGAAGAACCACAACAGAAGAGATTGAGGTCTGAGAATGCACCATCCTCGCCTAGCCAGACTCCAATTGTGCAGGAAATAAGAACTTTCACAAGGCATGAAGAAGAAACAAGCGAAAGAAGAACGCAGCAAAGAGAACAACGCATGACAAGGCCAGTGCAAGATAGATTAAGCATCAATGCCAATGAGAAGTTCACGCGAGGAAGGAGTAGGGAGCAAGATGTCACAACAGAGGAAAGTCTCGGTGTGTTTTTTAGAAAGATAATAGAGGAAGAGGTTACTGAGACAAAAGAAGAAGCCCCTGCAGTGGAAGAAGAGATTCCCACCACAGAGACACTAGCTCCTGAGGTAATGACAAAGAGTCCTGGAGCCGAGGAAGAGATTGATATTAGAGCAGTCCAAGGACAAGAGCAGTTAGTAGTGCAGAAGGACCAGAGTGCCAACATTTTGGATTGGGTTAGGCAGAGGATTCAAAGAAGCCAAGAGAAGGAGGTTGACCCTGCAATTAAATTACAAGAAATTTTGGATCGAATTAACCGATCAAGAGAAAAAGGAAAAGCCAAGAAGCTCACCTAGGTCATAAGAGGAGAATCACGATCCAAATTTGTGCAGATTATGACTCCTGCAGTCAACAAGACCAAGGAATCAAATTGCTCCTGAGGAATATCATGTAACAAAAATTAATCTTGGTCAGGCTTCTCCAGCGCAGGTCATGGAGGAATTTGATGATTCAACACAAGTTGTTAAGGACAAGATGAGGAAGTTGGAAGAAAAATATCAAAGGCAAAAGGGGGGAGATCAGAGCCTTATGTGCATACATCAACAACTTGCCTCACCTAGTTCAAGAAGAGGGTCCATCTTTTGTTCCCCCACCAGCTATTCCAACCAAATCAATTGAGGCCATCAACGGGATTAGGAAAATTGTGCAAGGTGAAGAGGTCAGGATTAAGGGGATCCAGAATGAGGCCTAGAGGCACACCGAGGAATTAGTTCGGATTCATGACAAGGTACTAACCATCCTTTCCCGAACTCGTTGCATGGAGTAGACTTGGGAGGATGAGCATATTTATCAAGATGAGGTGATCTTTGACTTGCAGGAGCTAATGGAGACCCCTAGGAAGATCTTGGTTGATGGCAGAGTCATCGGAGGAGTGTATGACTTCCCTCGATGGTACGGTGCAGTTCTCATGGTGAAGGAAATGTTTAGACATTTCACCAGGGAGTCAGCTCAATTGAAGGGGATGACAGAGAATATCCGACAAGAGGTCTCCAATACCATTGCATCATTGTTGTTACAAAGGTTGGCCGAAGAAGAAATAACTATTGACAACATGAAAGGCAAATTGGAGGAGTTCTTCGGACTTAATTCTTTCACAAGGGATGATTTTGAGAACCTCTCTGCCTTCTCAAGCAACATGCATATAGCTCAGGATCTATTGCCAGAATGGGACGATAGCTTGAGAAAATCTGAGCGAGCAGTGGTGGCCCTAGAATTCAAGCAGGAATCGACACTGAGTGTTAGCATTGATGAGTTGGAGGCCGTATTGAGTAGGTTCTAGGAATTCAAATGTCGAGGTCAAAGATAGGTGCATTTAATGCATAGTGGGTGTATGTGTAGTGGCTATATATGGCACCCCTCTTTTTGAGCATGCATGCGTAGTAGGCATTTATTACCCACTACAGTAGTGGATTCCTTCTCGTATTAATATAGATTCCCTTTTTTGTTCCCTAACCCTAATTAGGGCTGATGTGGCAAAATCTGGGCAATCAGTCATTGTTTCAATCCGGGCCACTCATTTTAATCAAGGACCTAGATGGCCTTTTCTTCTCATTTGTAGAGAGTGAATTGTGAGATTGTTGCCTAAGAGCTATTGAGACAATAAAATTTTCATTGGAGTGGTGATAATTTGATGTGTCTTGAAGCTTGCTTGGTTTCATAATTACCTCATTTAGATTAAGTTTAGTAAATAAAGTGTTGAGATTGTATTAGAGAATATGATCGTGTTTTGATGAGTTCCTTTGGTTCATACTTTTGATGTTTTAGTGATTCTAAATCATTGTGCAAAGTTAGACTAAACCCGTATCTATATGTGCCTAAATTCTATCATTCGCACAAACCTTTGAAGATTGCACCAATTCACGCGTAGTTGTAGCTTGACTTGGCAAAGCGGGACTCGGTATTGAGGAATTTGTCCATTGGAGTACTTTTTTTGAGCCCTAAATCCCTTTTATTTCCACATAACCAGTAAAAATCCAAAAGGATGTTTCATTGCAAATCTTTTGATAGATCCCATTTTATATGATTTGAAATCTATTCAAGAAGTCAAAATGTAAGGCCCCTTGTGATATTCAGCAAATCACATGAGTGCCAAGCTTATCCACGAGTCGAGGAACCTTGGAGTCACCGTATGATCTTCTTGCAATCTTAGAATAGACAGTACTTTGTTCAAGAGAGGATAAGATATTTCGGTATTTTGTTCTACATTTTGGTGGGTCATAAAATACGCATCAACAGGGCTTAGAAAGAAATGGACTTTCAGGACACCCTGTAGTGAAGAATCCTTATAATTTCCTTCACGAGAAATAGACATCTCAATCATGAAAGGTGAGTTGAGGGTAGACTAGATAGAGGGAAACGGTGATAGGACGACCCCACACTAGGCAGCCCACCTCATATGCATGGCAAGGGCCACATGAGGCCAAGGGGGACAATGTATCCACTCTTGAGCCTAGAGTAGGAGGTTTTTGGGACACATCATCGAACCACCCTCATCTTATCGTAACTATGATTGGAGTCAAAATTAACTTTAGCAACCATGATTTAATCTACATTTATTACGTGTATTATTATTGGCTAAAGACATTATAGTTATGATAATCTGATTATAAGTACTAACAGTATTGCAGGGTTTCACATTATGGTAAACTCCAGTCTTACACTTATGCAATTGTGAATTCAGGGCAAAAATCTAAGGCAGAATCGAAAGGGGAAATTACATATCACCCAACACATCCTACCCAATGTTATAAGATGAAAATATATAGAACAAGCCTCATTCTCCAGGAAAACCCATTCAAAGAACTTCAGCATTACCAGAAAAATAAAAAGGGAAAGAAACATAATAAGATCAATTTTGTGATGAGTTTTACCTTGGAGTGAAAAGGAAGCGAATGCAAGAGCTACTTGGGAGCCCAAAACCACAAAGCAGGAAAATTAGACTTTATTTATACATGACAATATGTTGAACAGACCCTTCTCCAAAGTGATTGAAAGCTATTTTTATCTTTGGTATTCTCGTTACTGTGGTGGAGGAGCATCACAAGTAAATCACCAAATTATTTTGTACTATGAGTATTACAGTAATAAAGAATTAGTTTGTGCTTTACCTCTATTGGCCTATCAGATCATGTGTGAACAATAATGTTCCAGTTTTCTTTTTTCCCCTATTTTATTCTAAACTATTATTCATCTGTTCTAGGAAGTCATTACTAGCATATATATACAAGAAAAAAACATCAATGGTTGTTCCTTCCAATCAGTCTATCTATATATAGTTTAGGGACAATTTATTGATGCGTGGTTAGTCTACCTCGTGATTCTCGCCTACACACCACTAGGACCAAATAATGTTGACGATTCCCTTTTTATTCAAATTTTAACGGTGGAAGTTGTCTTCTGGGAGTTTGTGAAATGTTTCAGCCTATTCAATCAAGGAAACTCTTGTTGGTGTGTCAATTTGATTCTCACAAGTCCAACAAGTTATGTATATCCTCCACTATGCATAGAACAGATGGACCAGCTCTCATCTAATACAATGCAAAACTGGAGAAATAGTGTTTGCTTCTATCTTGGTCACTGTGCAATTATATATAAAATTGGCATATAGCTGGAATTCAATGGACCCTGTGTTTGTATATTCAATAGAAACAGTTACCTATGTCCCTCTGTACTTTTGGGGTTTGTCTATTTAACATCATAGAGAATCATGTAAGGTGCAATTATATATAAAATTGGCATATAGCTGGAATTCAATGGACCCTGTGTTTGTATATTCAATAGAAACAGTTACCTATGTCCCTCTGTACTTTTGGGGTTTGTCTATTTAACATCATAGAGAATCATGTAAGGTGCATAGATATTTTAACCAGAGTTAAATAAGACAAAATATAAGATTAGATTGTATGGTGGATTAACATCAAGCGATCTTCTTTTGGTTCTGCATATGGCTTACAATATATAGCAGATCGGTATTGGATATAGTTAGATCAAAGTCTACTGGTGCTCTTGATTTCTAAGAATACAGTAATGAAAAGTAAATTTGAAACAATGATTATGTTCATGCAAAAAAATATACTGCTATAACTTTATTACTGAAATCAAAATTAAACTATTTTTAAAGTTTTTAATCCCATAGTAAAGTTAAACAAAAAAGAAGGAAACGGGGAAGCAGATATAGAATAAAAACATGATGATTATATTAAACATCAGAGTGAAACAATACACTAGTCTGAGCTTGGGCTCTTTCACAGACAGTTACATTCTTCTTTCTCAACTCGCAACATTATATTTCATACTCAACTTACAGCTTGCATTTTACAGCTCTATGGAGATGGATTCTACTTAGAGACAGAAAATAAAATATACACCTATAGAGAAGAAGAAGAAAATAACATAGATAATATATTTCTTGCTACCCACAAAGAAAGTGAATTCTGCAGATCGGACAGTGAGCAGATTGGAGAAGCTAATGTGGAATGCATTCAAATCTATGGTAGGTTCTATCTCAATGTTTGTCTTGATAATGCAGACATGATGGAGGATACGGAGGCAACAACAGCTGGCATAGTTGTTTGAGTGTTTGTGGATTTTGATAATAATTTCCAGCAAAAAAGGCTCCAAATTGTATACAATCATGTGAAATAGTGACCCAATAAATAAGTCTAATTGTTAATGTTTAGTAGCTAGATCAGATTCTAGCTCTCATTGTTTTAATTGGGGCAATTAAAATAATGAATTAATTATTTTAATTAAGGACAATGGATTAATGGATTAATTATTTATTTTGGAGAAATAAATAAATAGCTTATTATTTAATTAGGAGAATTAAATAATATATTGAATTTGGGAGATTATGTATTTAATCTGGAAATTAAATATATATTGGAGAATTAAAATAAAAGTTAAATATTATTTATTTAATTAGGAAAATTAAATAAATAATTGTGAGTTAAATTATTAAGTTATATCTTTAATTTAACTTAATATATCGAGCTACTGTATTTATAAATACAATAAATTTAAATCGCCTAAGGGTTGGGCCCTTTTCCCTCTCACGTTTTCTTCCTTGGCGCTTAAAGAATTAATTCCAAGGTCGGCCTTGGAAGCCAACCTTCATGTATGTTTTGTTTTTTCCTCATATATATGGGGAATTTTGGATGTGAGTAATATAGAATATACAAGGCTGCTTGCGATTTTGCCTCTGCTACACTAAACTGAGAAGATCTCTCTGCCCTATTGCAATACAATTGCATCTTGTGTATTTCCTCCAGCTGCCATCAAACTCCTTCAATCAGTGAAGGCTGTGTATTCATGATCTAGAACTTCCTGCTCCAGCAGCAACACACTTCAACAGTGAAGATTGCAGTACATGGTTGTATCCCAAATGGCAAGCCCAAGACAGCAAGTTAGTGTAATCTGCTACAACAGCGAACATCAATCTGCATGCATTACAAACCTGATCTGGACTACATAGACTCAGATATCTAGACTACTGATTTGCATTTACAGAAAATTCATGTCAGCTAGCAAGTGAGTGAATCAAATCTCTTTCATAGTACAGCAACATATAAATCTGGGCATCTATTTACAAGGCAGAGATTCGATTGAGGAATCAAATCTGGGCTATCACTTCAATCTTCTACATCTGATTTGCCTCGTGGATCGGGGATCCTCAGTGATATTATTGTAAATCAATTGAAAAAGGTAATAACAATTGGATCTGAATTCTGGGTTTTTCCTCCTAGAGGTTTCCCAAGGTAAATTGTGTTGTCTTGTTTATTCTGAGTTGTTTAATTTTTTTTCTGTTCTGATTTAGTTTAGATCTGATTACTTAAAACGTAACATGGTATCAAAGCTTGGTTCTTGCTAACTATATCAGATCTAACTTGTATTCTTTAGATTTGTTGTCCTTGTGTGTTTCTTTTCTTGTGTCAAAATGGTGACAGGATTGAAGGTGGAAGATAGACTTGAAGGTGCCCTCAACTTCAACTTTTGGAAAGTGCAAATTTTGATTGTACTTGAAGAACATGACTTGCTGGAATTTGTTCAAAATGAAAATTTTGAAACACCTACGGATCCGGAGGAGCTTCGTCAATTCAAGAAGAAAGCTATCAAGGCCAAGAAGATCTTAATAGATTCTGTCAAAGATCATATTGTTCCTGTCATCTCCAGGATGTCTACAGCCAGAGATATGTTCAAACAATTGGAAGGTATGTACGAAGTAAACAACATGAGCCAGGCACTTACCTTGAGAAGAGACTTACTTCAAATCAAAATGAAAAAGGATGAGTCAATCATGGAGTTCTTCATGAGGATTTCAGAATTAAGATCCTCAGAATTAAGAGATAAAATAAGTGCTATTGATAGTGAAGTTGTAGACAAAGATCTCGTCATGCTTGCACTCAATGGTCTCCCTACCTCATGGGAGCCCTTCATTCGAGGTTTAAGCAGTAGAGGTAACTTTCCCTCATTTGATCTCCTTCATGCTAACCGCATTCAAGAGGAATCTAGGCTCATAACAAGAGGAATCAAGTCTACCCGTAATGAAGAAAACTTAGTTCTTGCTACCCAATCAGTCAAAGATGATCATTGGAAGAAGAACAACTTCAAGAGGAACAACGATTTCAGATCCAAAGATGCTAACAGCTCAAGGAGGAAGCCAAGAGATCTCTCTCATATCCAATGCTTCAAATGTGACAAATTTGGTCACTATGCCAGGGATTGTCAGGTTCAACTCATTCAGCAAAAGGCTAACCCAAGCGAAGTTGTCAACATTGAAGATAAGGAAGACTTTCTCCTTTAGTATTCCTTTTGTGTTAGATAGTTTAGAATCAATATTGTTTGAGATCTAACTATTTTATGTTGAACCTAACATTAGGGTAAGGATATGTGTTGTAGTTTTTTTTTCTTATTTGTGCAGGAGCGAGGATCAAGAGGGAGTCACACACTTTCTCATCATTTAAGTTTGGTATATTCAGATTTAAGAGGTAATAAGTGTTTGGCTTGGAATTCTCTTGGGTAAAGTAATCTTGAATCAATTTTGACTTTAGTTCATCATTTTGATTATGATTGAGCTAACTTGAAGGGATGAGTGTATGTTTTTCTTAACCCTGAGTATAGGAAATTGATTGGATCTATTGGAGTGCTTCTTCAAGAGAAGCTTTTGGGTTTGGCATCTCGAAGGAAGACCGAGTGCCTTGGAAGTTGCGTTGAAGTTGTGGAGGACACAACTACTGCTGAGAGGGAGTCTCAGCCTCTTTGATGTACCTGATTTGATTACCCACCTCTTGCGGGCAATGCAAGGTGGATGTTGTATCTTGGATCTTCTTTGAAAGAAGATATGTTAAAGTTCACCCTCTGCAGGCAATGCAAGGTGGCATTGTAATCTTTTGAAATCCACCCTCTGCGGGCAATGTACGGTGGCAAAAGTTCTGATCATTCTATGCGGGCAATGCAAGGTGATCCTCTTGAGGCTTGTCCTCTCCCACCCTCTATGAGTAGGTATGGTGGGTATGTTTGACTATCCTCTGTGAGTAGGCATTGTGGTTCCACCCTCCGCGAGTAGGTATGGTGGATATGCTTTGACCATCCTCTGTGAGTAGGCATGATGGTTCCATCCTCTGCGAGTAGGTATGATGGAAAGTAATGGTAAGGGCAAGTGTGAGGGAGTGTTAATGTTTAGTAGCTAGATCAGATTCTAGCTCTCATTATTTTAATTAGGGCAATTAAAATAATGAATTAATTATTTTAATTAAGGACAATGGATTAATGGATAAATTATTTATTTTGGAGAAATAAATAAATAACTTATTATTTAATTAGGAGAATTAAATAATATATTGAAATTGGGAGATTATGTATTTAATCTGGAAATTAAATATATATTGGAGAATTAAAATAAAAGTTAAATATTATTTATTGATTATTTATTTAATTAGGAAAAGTAAATAATTAATTGTGAGTTAAATTATTAAGTTATATCTTTAATTTAACTTAATATATCGAGCTATTGTATTTATAAATACAATAAATTTAAATCGCCTAAGGGCTGGGCCCTTTTCCCTCTCATGTTTTCTTCCTTGGCGCCAAAAGAATTAATTCCAAGGTCGGCCTTGGAAGCCAACCCTCGTGTATGTTTTGTTTTTTCCTCATATATATGGGGAATTTCAGATGTGAGAAATATAGAATATACAAGGCTACTTGCAATTTTGTCTCTGCTACACTAAACTGCGAAGATCTCTCTGCCCTATTGCAATACAATTGCATCTTGTGAATTTCCTCTGGCTGCCATCAAACTCCTTCAATCAGTGAAGTTTGTGTATTCATGATCTAGAACTTCCTGCTCCAGCAGCAACACACTCCAACAGTGAAGATTGCAGTCCATGGTTGTATCCCAAACGGCAAGCCCAAGACATCAAGTTAGTGTAATCTGCTACAACAGTGAACATCAATCTGCATGCATTACGAACCTGGTCTGGACTACATAGACTCAGAGATCTAGACTACTGATTTGCATTTACAGCAAATTCATGTCAGATAGCAAGTGAGTGAATCTCTTTCACAGTACAGCAACATATAAATCTGGGCATCTATTTACAAGGCAGAGATTCAATTGAGGACTCAAATCTGGGCTGTCACTTACTTCAATCTTCTACATCTGATTTGCCTCGTGGATCGGGGATCCTCAGCAAATCCTCAGCGATATTATTGTAAGTCAATTGAAAAAGGTAATAACACTTGGATCTGAATGCTGGGTTTTCCTCCTAGAGGTTTCCCAGGGTAAATTGTGTTGTGTTGCTTATTCTGAGTTGTTTAATTTTTTTTCTGTTCTGATTTAGTTTAGATCTGATTACTTAAAACTTAACACTAATGTGGGTGAATGGAGATCCATACCATATTATTGTGAGTGATAATGTAATCGACTCTACCTTCTCAAGGATGGGAAAAGTCTTGAGTTCCATTTCAACCAATGCAAAATTTCATACGGTTATATTCTGTAACTTATATACCTATAACTTACATGGTTGCAGATCCCCCCCAAGAGCTACTTCGGAACCCAAAACTACATGAAGGAGCTGTAAAAGATTGAGGAAGCAAAAATAAGTGCCCCTCAACTGCTTGGTTTAATTATTATTTTTCTAGTGCTCCACTTTCAATATTTTCATACATAGGGACAATATAACTAAGCGGTTTGATTTAGAGCCTATATTTCTTTCTTGGAGTAAGAGCATTAGGGAGATTTCAAATAATGTCTTCAAAAAAAAAGAAAGTGGATCTTAAGTTGGCTCTTCTCAAGCTGAATCCATCCTTGACCACAAAGAAAGTGCAGGTGATATGTCCCTTGTTGAAATAGGATTTATTAATAAATAATAATAAATTAAAATATAAAAGAATAAAAATAAAAATTTTGATATAATTAAAATTTATATAAGTTTAATGAATGGTCAGAAGGCATGAAATGAAAAGTTGACTCCCTTGAACATGAGATATAAAAGGGAGAGAAGAGAAGTTCATTTAGGGAGAATACATCGAGGAAGGAAGAAGGGAGCAAAATGATTTAAGGAAGCATAAATGGAAGAAGAAAGGAAAGGGCATAACTCTTTCAAAGGGGTGTCAATGATGAAGGGTTGTGACCCTTTCAAAGGGTGGTAATTGTGAAAGGTCATGACCATTATGAAGAAGTGTGACTCTCCCTCGCAATGGAGGATATAAAGGGGGAAGATTTCATTTGAGGAGGAGATCCAAGGGAGATCAATTTGGGGAATAATATATTATTCTCAAAGGCCACAATGAAAAGTGGCAACTCAATCCTTATGAAAGGCAGTGACCCTTCCACCAAAAAAGTATAAAGGAGGATCTATTCCAAGCATTGAAGGGGACTTATCAATCATCACTCACCCATACCTCAAGGCATCAATGAAGGATGATCAGGCAATTGAGCAATAACACTCATACAAGAGAGTAGAGATCAGCATCCAAAGAGAGAAAGTTAGCAGAGCATGATTTACAAGGTGCTTGGGAAAGATTTAGGGCAATCCCGAAAAGGGGACATTACAGTAGGCCCTACCAAATGACTAATGTTGTCAAAACTCAAGAGATTGATATGGTCACTTCATTGACCATGGTACGGTCATTTAATTGACTAGCCTTCTTTTCCCGCAGAATTTTTCCTAGAATTCCTTCATTGACCATGGCATGGTCAATTAAGTAACCAAGGGTTTTTACCAATTTATCTTATTAGACAAACTCAATGGCAAAAAATCCTAGGATGACCGGTAGTACGGCAAGAGCTAAGGAAATGGATGGACAGCAAAGAAATTCCATTGATTATTGATTATGGAACATTAAATGGAGAATAGGTTTTCATATTATTCCAACATATCAGTATCAAGCTATTAGCCTAATGAATTGCTCTGGAAGTACTGAAAGCACCTGATTTTATCCTTGAGACTTCATAAATTAGTGAGAAAATGAGAGTCGCGTCTATTGTATCATTTACATTAGATAACACAGAAGTTGAATCTCTATAATCTAAGCTATAGGAATGATACAGGTAGGCTTTTGACAATAACTTTCAAGATGGTGCTGACAGTAATAAATGTTACAAGTAATTCATCTAGATATTCTAATGGTGTTTATCTTGATTTGCACCAGGTACCAGCCATGAATCCTTGTTGGAAATTAGGTGGATGATGTCTAAAACCATTAAAAACATGATAAAGCCAAAACTGCTTGAAAACACAAAGCATACCAGTGCCTTCACACTTAGACTATTGCATTTATTTCAGTGCTTCCAAAATCTTTGCAACAAATCCGATTCATTCATGCCCTAATCTTTGCAGTCCATGTGAGCTTAGCCTATGGAAATTTGTGCAAAGTAGATAGAAAAATATATTTTAGATATTGTAAATGCGGTGATATGTGCAGTGTGTTGTGTATGGATGATTTTGGTAAAGTGAATGTCCCCAAGATATGCAAATCAAAAATAGAGGAAACAAGCTAAGGTTTTTTAAGACAGTAGAGAGGAGCTAAAAAGAGCTATGATGAAGTTATAGGCAGAAATAAAGAAAACTTTAGAGATAAAATGGAAGAAGCAACAGGGAGGCCATCAAAGGTACAAAGAGCTAAAAAGAGCTATGATGAAGTTATAGGAAGCAATAAAGAAAGCTTTAGAGATAAAATGGAAGAAGCAACAGGGAGGCCACCAAAGGTACAAAGATGAGCTAATGAACATTTACAAAGCAATAACAGAAAGAACTTGCAGAGTTTGATGATATATAAAATAAAATAAGCAATAATAAGGAACTTGCTTATTTGGACAAAATTGAAGTGAACTAGAAGAACATATTAAATGTTGTAGCAATATAAACAAGCTGTAACGTCAACTCCCATTATCTAATCGTTGAAACAAGGAGATGAAAATATATAAAACACTTGATTGACAACAAAGGAGAAATAGTGACAAATTTTAAATTTAATGTATTGACATTGGACAATAACAAAAAATACATTGGCAATAGGGGCTCAAAAACCTTGCAACTCACCGGCAATGGAGGAGGCCTAAACCCATCAGTCCCTCCGTGGATGCAGGAATGTATGCAAAATCTTAGGACGGACAAGGCATGTGTCCTGTTTTACAAATGCCAACTGAAAACAAAGGAATTTTCAATGCAAAATTTATAACCATGTCAGTAATACAACAAAAAGTACTACAGATAAAATAGACTCAAAAATAAAAACTAACAATAAAAGAAGTTGGGTGAGTGTCAAAGTTTACCTGATAGTTTTTAGCTGCAGCCACCGTAGATGTATAGTTTTCCTTGCCCTTGCATTTCTCCATGGGCCATCGCAAGAACAGGACAGTGAAAAGGAAAAAAAAATGCAGAGTAAATTGAGTAAAATACTAAGAAAATTGAACAAAATACCAAGAAACAAAACACAAATTCAAAACGAAAAGACAGAAAAGAAGCCATGGCACAAATTAGACAATGAAAGGAATGGAAACAAAACCAAAATACAAATTGCCCCTACATCTCAAATAAACTGCATATATATAAGTGATGAAATGTGTTTTTTTAAACGGTAATCTTGTGCTTTTTGTCAACGGAAACAGAAGAAACATTGTTTTTTTTTCTAACGGTAATCTTGTGCTGGAACAAGCCCTGCAGCCATTCCCTTAATTTGAGCTGCAACTTGAGTGTCGTTGGATGATAATAAAATCTGCAACAAAACCTACGCCTAAACCAGAAAAGAAAAGAAAAAACAAATTATTGCTGGGCAACGTCTATCGAGTCTCACTGCAGTAAGTTGAATCATGGATTGTCTGACGGGTGAAACTTCAAATGGATTGTAATATGAAGTTTTTGTTGTACACACATCAAACTCTTAGTGGTCAATAGGAGCCTCTCACTCAGCCCGTCTTGTCTCACATGGAGTGTTCTTCTTTCACATAAGTTCAATGATTTGGTGCAATTGCCTCAATAGTTAGTGATTTATTCAATTCATCTTTGCAAAACGCTTCTTTACTATGTTTGATGATCTACTCATAAATAATTACACTACTTCAATGGTTTTTTCTATAAGTTACCTCAAATCAATGATCTACCTAAAAGCTTGTATCAACCTATGAACTCAACTAAGAACACTTGCAAGATGTTTCAAGTTGAAAACTCGTTGTGATGCCATTTGATGCACGCACAAATGTAGGTTCTAGAGAATGGAGTACCCTTCTGTCTAGCCTTATAAATATAAATCACTATCTCATCTGAACATAGTATTACATATTAGGAATATATATATAAATATATCAATTCAATATACTAACAAGGACACAAAGTGTCAAAGTTTCTACCGAAGTTAAATGTAATTTGTTGAAAGCTAATGAGTAACGAATTGTAGCAATTGAAGTTTTAGTTTTGGACACGAGGTACGTTATAGAGTAGCAAATGTTAGAACATGACATTAATAACATATTTTATTTAATTAAGATTAGATGTCATTGAAGCATGTATGAAAATATGTTACATATACAATCTTAATATTGACCTGACTGTACACTAGAGCAAGAGCCAGTAAAAATAGTGGATGTAAAATATGAATGTCCACTTCTTGTTTGATTAACACGTATCTCTCTTACAGCCAGCATAACTTGTAACTTGATGTAGCAAGTAATAGTTTTCAAAATGACAAATGTCCATGAATTTTGTTTTTTTAATTTTAATCCAGCTTATCCTTCCTAACTACTAGTTTGTTAATGATCTTACACATACCATGATTAATGAGATACGTAGAGGCTAGTAGTGACCATCAACAAAGAAGGATGTAAGTAGTTGAAATATGAACGTCTTCATAATAATTGAATAAATTAATTTAGACATATTGAACATATATTCAATTTTCTTGTTTGACTCAAGTCAATATTTTTAGATGGGAGATTATTTTTATAGTTTGAAGTTGATCTAATTGATTTAAAAATCAAACCAAATATTGAGGTTATTGATCTTAGTGATTATTTTGTCTTAAGTTGACTTTACATACACAACCATACATTAAGGTTATCTTTATGTAAAAAAAATATAAGGGTAGTAGGTATTGTGTTTTTTTGTTGTTGTTGGAAGTTTCTTTAAAGAATTATATATGATATGTTTGTGCTTGACAAAGATCACTCTTCATACAAACATGTTTGTAATTAAGAAACGTATCATCATTTTATACTTAAGCTTTTGTAATTTGTTCAATACCACTATTTTCATCACATGTATTTAATAATCTTCGTTGTAATCTTTGAAGTTAAATGTTGAAATTGTGAACGCGATTTGGGATAGTATTTTGTGACTATTCATAAAAATGAAATGATATAAGGAAAAGTCTTAGATTTGGGTATGCTTGTACTCTTTTAACCCAAATTATCCTTCTAAACAACTAGTTTGTGAAAATTGATCTTAGACATACTAGAATTAATGAGATACTCAGAGGCTAGGAGTGCCTATCAACAAAGAAGGATGTAAATAGTTGAATATGGACTTTTACATAGTAATACAACTAGGTGTAGATTATTAGTATCACACCTCCTTCATATGTTTGGTTAGCTCAAAGTGTCAGATGGCCACATGACCTCCCATTCCCCAAGATTGATGATACGCTAGAGAGTCTATCAAATTGAGGAGATGATGACCTTCTACCCACACTAGACATTGATGGCATTAGTGTTATAGATGGTTTTGTGGCTTGGTGGGCCCAAATGGGCCATGATCCCATCCTCCCTATGGATGCACCCAAGAGATATTAGAAGGAGGAGATCCCTTAGTAGATCCTATGAGCCAAAAAGTGTGGTCACTTTTATAAACCCTTATATCCAAGAGATCCAATGAATTTGGATTCTTAGAAGGCATCTTATAGCTTCCTATCCATAGCATGCAAGAATCATGTAGATAAAGATAGTGGCTCTCAAATGAACCTAATAAGCAAGATCCCTGCAAGCTGCACTATAGAATGGAAGATTCAAGTAGTTATCAAGAAATGAGAGTGCAAGTATCCAAGATCTTCATGATGAATACAAATGAAAAGTAATCTAAGATGAGATGCAAGAGATGTAAGATTAAGCTAAGATGAAATGCAAAAGTGCAAGGAAATTAAATTTAAGCTAACAAGATGAAATATTACTATCCATGCAAGAAAGTAAATAGAAAAGCTAAGCTAAATGATGATGAAAGATCTCCACTAGAGATCAAGAAATCAAATGACAAATTAACAACATCACCTTAGCACAAATCAAGATGGTCTATCGCAGATGCCAAATGCAAGATGAGAGCTCCTATATGAAAGATTCCAAGATACAAGATAAGATAAGATGCAAGGATGAGCCAAGATGTAAGAAGATGAGAGAATGAGGAGAGAGCCTCCTTTTGAAGAAATTTGGAAATAAGTGGACGATCAAGATTAAGAGGCAAAAGAATGAGAAAGGGTAGAGATTACAATAGCATAGTGGAGGTTTCCAGCAAGTAGTTCAGATACCAAGGAGATTGAAGACATACTAGATAGTCATGTTGGCAGAAGCACAAGGAATAGGACATATGAAGAATATTTGGTCAAATAAAAAGGATGACCTATTGAAGATTCATCATGGCTAACAAGGGAGGAGGTTAATCGCCTTGGTTTTCCTCTTCACACCTAAGTCATGACAGGGTCACTTCTCAAATTACCCCAAGTGTCTAATGTAGGAGCATCCTAGGTGTAAGAGCAATCTTGCATCACCCAAAAATATTTCTAATTTCTTTTCAATAAGGGCTATCTTATGTGGAGCTGCTATTTTTGGAAAGTTACTATTTTTAGTAAGTTTTCCATTCATGCTCAGCATGGTCTATTTTTCTTCCCTGGAGGTTCATTTTGGTCATATCATCCTGCCAGTAAAGTTTCATTAACATATCAAGTCTAGCTTTGTAGATATTGAAGATTTTTGGTATTGGCAGCAGTGTACAAAAACTTTGAACTCAGTTTTGAAGGCTTTAGAGGCCCCAAATGAGGTCGATACTTTGGCTAATAGGAGCTTGCGTGAGTTGGGTGTTGTAGAGCGCTTCATACCCTTTCCAAAATGGGGTCATAATAGCCAATCAGGTCAACTGGTGATGACTTATGGTCTTCAAAAGTTGGGTCACCTGAAATGGAAGAAAATGATTTTCCTTCAAAATTTTTGTTTGGGTTTTAAAAGTTATTTTGAGCCTACTTTGATGTAATAAATTGTAAAATAAAATTATTCTAAGTTTGGTCAGCCTTATTGGCTAAAATTCTGGAACCTTCCTAGGTGGTGGAACATTGCCTATATAAGGAAGGTTGTAGTGTTGTTTTAGGCAGTTCGGAGTAGTTCAGAGTAGTTCTGGGTAATAGTTCGAGGTTTTGTCCCTCATAATATTGTAATGAAAATGCCTATGCGGCTTTGCACATTATAATTCTGAAAATTTGTAATTCCACATTTGTGGAGATAATAAGAAGCCCATTTTTTGTTCTTGCATATTACTGTTATTTCTCTATTTTTGTTATGTGTTTGTGGTATTAAGGGGAGTACCCTTCATCAAGAATATTTTGAGTATGAAGATATTGAGGATCCTGATCGAGTCAAGTTTGCGAATGCTAGACTTAAGGGTCATGCGAAGATCTGGTGGCAAGAGATTTAATTACAGCGAAATAGAAGAGGAAAGGATAAAATCACAAGATGGGATTAGATGGTGGATAAATTGAAGTGATAGTTCATTTCTGTTGATTATGAGCTTGATCTACTGAATAAAATGCAAAGTTTGAAGCAAGAAAGAATATCTATTTAGGAGTATACAGAGGAGTTCTATTGAATCCTCATCAGAATAGGCCATGTGGAACCTGATAAGGAGAAAGTTTCCCATTACCTTAATGGGTTGAGGCCGAGCATTCAGGAAGAGTTAAATCTGGTTTGAATGAAAAATATTGAAGATGCATACCAGTTTGCCCTAAAAGTAGAGGAAATGCTGAACAAGAAATTTGAAAACAAACAAAGTGGAAGAGGTCATGGCGGATGGTCTTATGGAGGCCGAAATGAAGATTCAAAAAAGAAGGATGAGGCTAGTAGTAGTCAGAATCAATGAGGAAACAATTCCAATCATTTCCAAGATTAGAATAATAGGGATCAGAGGGGAAGAGGAAGAGGACAAGGATACAGAATAGGAGGCTTCTGTGGAACATGTTTCATTATGGAGAAGAAGGTCGTAAGGCCTCTAAATGTCCTCAACACCAAGGAAGGACAGATAAGAGAAATGAAGGCCAGGCCAAAGTTGCACATGTAGATGAAGATGCCAGATCATCACATTTTGAAGATGATGAAAGATGAGAAACTTTGATTAATAGAAGAGTCCTGTTGAGTGGTGAGAAGGAACCTGAGCAAAGGAGGAGCTTGTTCCGCACTAGATGTTGTAATACCCCAAAAATGGGCTATAGGTTCATTAACCTCCTATATTGACACATCGAATGAAATCGACATAAAAGTCCTAACCAAAGGCACATCAGAATATCATTGAATCCTAATTGATTATCTCAAATTCTGCATCGGGGAATATTCCTAGTAATATTCCTATTTATCCTAATTATCTTTGATTTAATGATTATTTGGTGATAAATCCTATTTATCCTAAAGTTTGATTAATTGAATATTCTAAATATTTAATTAATTAGATTTAATTATGCCACTTAATTATTTAATTGAAGTTAATTCATTTATTCCTAAATTGTATTATTTAATTTTGACAATAAATCCAAAATCCTATGACTAATATTATTTTTGAATAAAAGTTTGAAAAATAATTGATTAACCCATAAATCAATTGTTTTATTTTTCAAAATCAGTTAAGTTGGAAATAAATCACTTTATTATTAAATTAATTCATAATTAAAACATGCACAATCACAAAAGCAGACAACTATCAATTATCAATTAAAACTAAAACTCTATTTTGAGTTAAACTCTGCTTTTGCATGTTTTTGTGAGTTAAATATCCTTTATTTAAAAATAACTCAAAAATCAACCTGAGTTATTTGAGTGATTTATGGCTTTTCTCATGCACCTCCAAAGCCCTGGATTTTTATAAAATCAAGGCTCAGGTCTTCACAAATCATCTCATGAATTTGCAAACTTACTCTGCAAGAATCATAGCATATCAAATTTGAAGAATTTGCACAATTGGAGCTTGAAGAATCTTGGGAATTCGAGTTTGTGAGATCATCATTATTTTACATAGCATTGCATATCATATTAGAATTTCATTTCTAGATTAGTATATCATTTCTTTTCATTTTGTCATGGTATTGCACATCATTCAAAGTTTGTAATCTAAATTTGAAATCATATCTTTCCTTAGTAATCAAGACAACAACCATGTCTAGTTGTTGATTCATCAAAAGACCTCATCGCTTGAGGCAAATCAATCATCACTCGGGGCATATCAGATTCATCGAGATCCATATCAATTTGGTATTCTCTTAATCTTGTAAATTGTATCAGTTTTTGTAACAATCGGCTCAATCGTGTTATTTCCTTGATTCTTCGGTAACTGAAGGGTTCAGATGTGATACCAATGTGATTCAATATAAGGACAATCAGGTCTGAAATCAGTCACTCACTTCTTTGCAATCATAAGGTTCGGAATCAGGCGTTTTGACACTTTTTCGCAATCATCGGTTCATTTGCTATTATAGTTAACATTATCTTTGGTCATTCAGGACCTATTATCTTCATATCAATTTCAATCAGCTTATGTCTCATATCAATTATCAATTTCAAACATCAGTTTCAACATCATACATAGACTATCTTTGAACCACTGTGCTTCACACAATAATTCAAAGAGGGGCAAAATGTAATACCCCAAAAATGGGCTATAGGTTCATTAACCTCCTATATCGACACATCAAACGAAATCAACATCAAAGTCCTAACCAAAGGCACATTGGAATATCATTGAATCCTAATTGATTATCTCAAATTCTGCATCAGGGAATATTCCTAGTAATATTCCTATTTATCCTAATTATCTTTGATTTAATGATTATTTGGCGATAAATCCTATTTATCCTAAAGTTTGATTAATTGAATATTCTCAATATTTAATTAATTAGATTTAATTCTACCACTTAATTATTTAATTGAAGTTAATTCATTTATTCTTAAATTGTATTATTTAATTTTGACAATAAATCCAAAATCCTATGAATAATTGATTAAATTTTTATTTAATTAATTAAAGCAAGTTGTCAATTTTTAATAATATTGTTTTTGAATAAAAGTTTGAAAAATAATTGATTAACCCATAAATCAATTGTTTTATTTTTCAAAATCAGTTAAGTTGGAAATAAATCACTTTATTATTAAATTAATTCATAAATAAAACATGCACAATCAAAAAAGTGGACAACTATCAATTATCAATTAAATCTAAACTCTATTTTGAGTTAGACTCTGCTTTTGCATGTTTTTGTGAGTTAAATATCTTTTATTTAAAAATAACTCAAAAATCAACCTAAGATATTTGAGTGATCTATGGCTTCTTCCATGCACCTCCAAAGCCCTGGATTTCTATAAATTAAGGCTTCAGCTCATCTTAATTCATCTCATATTTTTGCATCCTTATGCTGTCGAATTGGAGACTGAAGAATCATCTTTGCGAATCCAAGCTATTGTGAGATCATTCTTGTTTTTGAGTATTTCATATCATTTAGAATTCATCTTAGATCAATTCATTGCATATCAATTTCATCTTCGATTATAGATTCATATCAGTTTTCATCATATCATTGCATAGAAAATCAAAAAAATAGATTAATTGCATTCATATTTCATATCAGTTTTGCATTCAAATCCTTCGTTTAGGTGTCATCAAGGTCACTGATCTCGATACAATCTGAGAACATCATACTCACACCTATTAGAAGGCAATAAATCACCTGGTTAGTTTAGCTTTCAATTTATTGCACGATTTCAATTTCAACTAACCTCTAATGTTTTACTGAAGTGTTGTGTCTACAAATCAAGTACAAAATTCACACACATTTTTGGCGCCCACTGTGGGGCCTTGATATGGGTTTCCAATTCAATTCTATCAATTTCTGTCTTTTCTTCTTGATTTCTAAGCCAAAACTTTGATTTTTAAATTATGTTCGTACAATTTTCATACGAGTTTCTGACAAAAGTCATCTCAGACTATACCCACTGTCATACGATAGTCTATTGAATCATGCTAGACTATACACACTGTCATTTGGAAGTTCAACTGTCGTATCATCATACACCCAGTGTCGTATGAGTTTCTGGACTATCATCTGGAAGCAGACCCATTGTCTTATGAGTTTTGGCACCAGGTTTTCATTGTCGTTTCATTTTTCAGAGCAGTTTGTCAGATTTGATTTTCAGATTTTGACTAACGACTAATCTTAACAATTGAAATTCTCTATTTTTTATTGACTCCTACTGGTTTTGATTGGAAAAAGTGCAAGAATTGCTAAAAATAGGTTAAAATCTACTAAGCGTGTTGCGAGGAATTCAGGTAATCTTCTCAGTTGATAAGACTTCAATTTTGGATCTAAAACGAACATCTCATGTGTCTAGCTTGAGTGACTTTTATTGCTTTCCTATCATAGACTTCATTTGGGCTCTAAAAATGAACATAGATTTGCTTTCAGTATCTTTGTTACACATAGTAAATAGGCCCTATGAACACTATTCATGGCTCTTGAGAGAGTGAGTTTCCAGTGAAACTCTTCTCAATGAAGGAACCCTTGTAGGTAGGGAGGATACTGAGGGAGTCTCACATTCCACTAGATCCGTGTGTCTTCAACTTTTGATCAAGGCATTCTCTCTCTGGAGAGGATGATAGATCACAAGGGGTTGACATCATAGATCTTTGTGAGATAATCTTAGTCTTAGCATGTCGAATTTATCTGTCTACTTTGTTTGGGTTAAAAGTGAAAAGGCTAGGGGATTATGCTCTACTTCCTTTTTGGATAGTACCAGAAACCCAAATCCTTGAATCTGGAACCAGTCTCCATGTGGTATATTTTGTGAGTCACCTTTAGAGAGGGTTAACCATAGTGGACATTCCATTAATTGGCTCAACCATGTTGATGGAACCTCAAGCGGTAATAGCCATTTTCGTCATGGTAGTGACAACCGCTATATAAATGTCCTGTTGGAAGAAATCTCCACAGGTGTGGTCTCTTGTTGGGTTGTTAGATCTCCCTAGAAAATCCTAAAGATTAAGTTTTCAGACTGTGTCAAAACCCTGGTGCGCCTAGATTGGAGTTCACCCTCTTGGATCATAAAAGTTGCAGAGTCAAACTATTACTAAAAACCCTAGCGAGGCCAAATTTTCATTTTCTAAGAATATGTGCATTATTTCAAAACTTTTTGGAACATACACAATTAGCACTTCTAAGGATTAGCACAAATAAGTCACTTGATTGTTCATGCGCAAGGTTTCTTTTGCCCTTGTTCATTATTTTCAAATGTGCTTGAAATCGCTTGCTTGCTATTTTGCGTGCTTGTTTATCTATTTGGTTACTAAAAATGAACAAATCTGGTCTACTCTTCAAATCTGGACAATACCATTTGCAAACAATCCAAAACTGAAAACTCTAAATTTGCAAAATTTGAAGTGAAATTCCTTTCTAGAGTCAAAAGTCATCTCAAGAGGTCAGAAAGTCATACGAGTTTTTATCAAATGTCATTTCATTACTGCCCAACTATCGTATGGTAAAGAACCTAGTGTCGTACGAGTCTTTCTGCCAATCAAATTCAAAAATTCAAATCCTGCTAGCAACTATCATACGAGCTTTTCAATTATCATTTCATAGCATACCCACTATCGTACAAGTCTGTAGAGTGTCGTTTGGGAAAATTTTGAAAAGTTGTCAGAAAATTGTCAGAATTTCCAGATACTTAGCTTTTTCAACCTATTTCCAGAATCTGTCGAACAAATCACTATGTTAGGAACAGAGCAGTAGCTATTGAGAATCCTATCATTTTCTTAAAGTGGCCTTTTGAATCTGATTCAACCTTCTGTTTAATCGATTTGAGTCCTTTTCATCTTGTGTCAAAACCTTGTCATAACTATCAATCTTCTATCAAATCTTCAAAAATAGACTAAGTGTTGTCATCTCGTGTCTGCTATCTTTTGGGAAAATCTACCCATACATCTAGGGCATAGTATACCTCAATCACATCCAATCCAATCTTCAATCAATCAAATCTTGACAAGGTTGCATCATCGAATCTTCTTGAATCAAATCATTTTTCAGTTGTCTATATCTTATTCTTTTGCGTCATCCAGGGTTAATGGTGGAAACTAGAGCTTCCTCACATAAGAAATTGGAAGGAACATCTCATATCATACCTTTGACTACTCACCAAGGTCCCACTCTTGAACAACTTTACAATTCCGGTCTTTACAAAGACGACGACCTTGGCAATTTTCAATTGAAAACTGGTTACATACCTCCTCCATCAACTCACGGAGGTAATCAACAAACTCCACCTCGATCTATCCCAGGGAGTCCTAAAACTCCTAACATGTCTCAAAGAATCAGTACACATGAGGAAGAAGTTATAATCACCACTATGATGAAGAAGATGCATGCTATGCAAGTCAAGCTTAACAAACTTGAGAAAGAAAAGGAACCTAAAGAGTTTTCCATGGAAGCTCTATGCCCTTTTCCATTTGATAAAGACTTGTACATGTCACCATGCCCTCGGACAGAATATGAGCAATGTGATAATCCTTTTGATACTTCTTCCATAGAGAGTGACACACCCATCTTTGAAGACTATGACGACTATGATGATGGACAATATAATGATACCTATGACACCTCTATTCTTAAGATTCCTCCTCGTCATGTGTTCGTGATTACTAGAAATGGGACGTCACATTGGATAGATCATGAAGGGGATCCATATGATTCTGATTTTGAAAGAGACTTTGATGAGTTTTGTGAACAATACCTAGATGATACATCTACTTCTATTGAGGAAGAGAAAGCTTACCGAGCTAATTATAAAGGTGCATACTACAAGGATCTCTCCTCTAAGAACTCTCATGCTGAAGATAAAGATTATACTCTCAAGCAAGATCATGTTAATACTGACCCTTTGTCTTGTGGTGGTTCCCTTCCATCCCCTACTTCCTCTAATACTCATACATTTCCTAAAGTTTCCAAGCCTATCAAATCTTTCACAAGTCCTTCATCCACCAAAGGTCCTAATATGTTTCATGTGGTTTCCTATAGTTATCCTCAAGGGCTACCTCTTAAAGAAACTCAAGCTAACCTTCACTTGGCTGCAAATACTTTCAATAATGCTAATCCTAAAGAGCCTAAGCCTTTATATTCTATAATGCCTTTTTTAGCTAGTCCTCCACCATCTCTTCCAAAGTCTTCCATACAATCCCAACATGCTTCCTTGTCCTTAGAAGTGGCTCCATGTCAAGAGGACTCTAAAATGGATAAAGAAAATAGCATAAAGAAAGATCAAGATCAAGAAACCTCCATGTCATCCAATCCTTTTCATGATGTCTCTTATCCATTCCATGGTTCTTTTGATCCTACACACCCTTTTTCATACATTCCACCATATCTTAAGTCTTTTCCTAAGCAAGATCGGGCTACTACTTACACTGTTGAGCTTATTGAAAATCAAAATGACCTTACTACACTTCCAATTTTCAAAGATGATACTTCCGTTAAGGTTGGTAAAAATGGTGTTGTTACTTCCAATGTTAAGCCTATTGAAAATCAAGAGAAAAATTATGTGCTTATGCTATCCAAAGATCCTTGTCAAGATCAAAGTCTTCCATCTTCTTATTCTATCACTCCATGTTCATTTCCACTTTCTACTCTTCCTAAGTCTTTGCAAGCTTTGAACAATCCTATCAAAGAAGGTGCTCATATTGAAGATGTCCGCAATTCTATTGAAAATCATAATGCTCACTCTAAAGATGCTGATATCCTTGGTTGTCATATAGATGTTGATGAACTTATTGATTATCCTTTTGTATCTTCCATGTCCATCCTTGGACCTCCTCCACCACTACTAAGGGCTTCACGTCTGCCTTCCATCTTGGGTCCTTATGTCCCTTCACTTTTCCCTCCTAACTCTGCTAATTCACCATCCATCTTGGGTCCTTACATCCCTCCATCTCCTATCTTTCCTCAAGATCAACATAGATGCATACCCTTGAATCCTTTTCATCCACCCACCCATCTAAACCAGTCATATCCTCCTTCTTCTACAAGTCCCAAGTCTTTTGGAAGTAACTTGAATGTTCAATACAAGAAAAAGAAGCAATACAAGAATCCATCAAAAAAAGAAGATCACCATGTCTCCTCCAATCAACATGGAAGCATAAAGTCAAAAGACATATCTAAGAAAAAAACTACAAGACAAGTATGGGTTCCAAAATCCATCATTGAAGATATTCTCTCTAAATCATCAAAAAGAAATAAAAAGCCTATGGCTATATGGATTCCAATGTCTCTCTTGAAAGAGTCTGGTGTTGAGCAAAAAGTGAAGTTGACATTCACGCTTCCAAAGACTTCCACTTCATCTTCTTCGAAAAATATTCTTCCATTCCATGCACCTAAACCACAACCTCTATTATCCATTCACCATATTCCTTCATTCATGTTTCCTCCATCCTCTCTCCACCCTTCAAGGTGTGTGTTGATGTTGATCTTGCCTTCCTTTCCATCTACCCTTTCGCAATCCTTCCATTCATTATCCTTCTACCTTCTATCCTTTTTCATCATTTGCCTATTCCTCCTATCTTCCAACCTCACTTGCTTTACATAAAACCCTATCCTCTGTTTTTCTCTTCCATATTCCTTTCCCTATCAACATCTTTGAGCATATCATTTTAATCCTTGGCATATCATGGTTTATCCTTTCAAGGAGCATTATCTAAAGAGCTTGCCTTCTTCCAAAAAAAAATAGAAATGAAAAAAAAAATTTGAAAATGTGCCTTGGTGAAAACCTGGAAACAGGTGCCTTGGTAGCAAAAGTAAAGAGAAATAAATTCATCCTATGGTGAAAACCACTCTCTTGTGACACCTTGGATAAGTACCATGATGAAAACCTGGCAATCAGACATCATGCATAGTTCTTCTACATATTTCATCTATTCCATCTTCTCTCTTTGATCTTGACAATGTTGATCTATACACGAACATTTGGCTATTTTGTGAGCTATCTTGCAATGATCTTGATTTCATTCCTTCCATGGTTAGCCTTCATATCCATTTTCCTCCATTCATTCTAGCCTTTCGCTATCCTTTTCCCCTTTGGTCTTGATCTAATAAAAAAAAAAAGAGTAAAACATGGTGTTATGAAGCCTCTTGACATGTCTACTCCTTTGGACTACATCCTTTCCTTCTTTAGCATTATGATTTTGTGACTTATCCTATGTTGGCCTTTCATTGCTTGTCCAAATGTGCTTTACATGACAATTTTCCCTAGCTTGGGTATTCTTGAGGAGTTTTCCCTTGAGGATTTCTTCCCTTCATTCTCCTTCATTCTCTTGTCTTCCATCTCTTCCACTAGCTTGCCAATCCCTCTTGTTCTCCACCTTGCTAGACATTGGAACTACATGATATGATCTTGCTTGGGAGTTTGCAATGGAAAAAAATGCTATCAAGTATACCAAGTATTAGAACAAGTATCAGAACCAGTATCAGAACCAGTCTCAGAACCAAGTATTAGAACAAGTATCAGAACACCTACTGGGGCTACACCTTTCACTTTAGTTTATGGGTCTGAAGTGGTACTGCCTATTGAGGTTGAAATCACATCACTAAGAATCAAAATGCATGGTCTGGTAACTGATGATGACTACAGAGTGTCTAGGTTGCAAGAACTTGAACTAATAGAAGAGTGCAGACAAGCAGTGTATGATCATCTCAGAGTATATCAGAAAAGAATATCTAGAGGATACAACAAGAAAGTCAGACACAGAGAATTTCAGGTTGGTGATCTAGTCTTGCGAGAGAATCTTAAAAATCAATCACATCAAGAATGCAAGGGGAAGTTTGAATCCAACTGGCTGGGTCCCTTTGTTATCACTACTACTTTTGGCTCTGGTGCCTATCAACTCTCAATGACTGAAGGAGAACAGCTCTGAGAACCAATCAACGCTCTCCATCTGAAGAAATTCTATGCCTAAGACATTCAGTCTACGGTAAAATATCTTGAAAACATCTTAAAAATCAGAAAAAGTCCTGAAAAAATGAACATCTTGGTGAAAACCTAGCAATAGGCGCCTTGATGATTCACAAAAAAATTAAAAAATATCAAAAGTACAAAAAAATTGAAAAAATAAAAAATACAAAAAAATGAGAAAAAGAAAAAGTTCTTTGGTGGAAACTTGGAAACAGGTGTCTTGGTAGCAAAAATAGAATCTCTACCAAGATGGTGAAAACTTGACAAATGGGCACCACTTGTTTCAAAATGCTCCATCTATCAGTGCAATCTTGGTCTTTCCTAGCTTTCAGTCTTGCTTTAGTTTGTACATATCTCCCAGTTGGTTTTCAATAAGTCGGTCTGTACACCAATCAGCTCAAGCGTCTGTATCCTATCAATGTTAAAACTTGGGGGCAATCAATGTCATATCATATAGTCTCCAGTACATGTTAGATGAGTCATATCCAGTCAGAGTCCTTTGAAGCTTCATTTGAGTTAGTTAGTCAGTCTCGTCTCTAGAAAGGATTTTGCATCTACAACAATGCAATTAAACATCAAACTGAAAACAATCTATGCTTTTTACATGCTTTTATCTCCTTGTATGCTTATTGATTCACATTGAGATTTTTGCATATTGTGTCCCTTCAAGCTCTTCAATGATGTCCTTCACAGGATTTAGAGAGTGATGAGTGGGGGCATAATCTTTTCTTTGTCTTCTGCTTGTATGTGAAAATGCAACAACTTTGAAAATTCTAGATTGAAATGGTGTCCAACTGTAAGAGCCTCTATCTCGAATTGGATGGTCATGCGTACCTCAACCATTAATACCTAGACAATTCAAGGAAGTTTGATCTAACTATTGTCTTTTTTGAGTCACTTCTTTCTCCTATTGTGAAATGCGATCTTACCTAAGGATGTGAATGATAAAGGGTCACTACAGGTAATTCACACTGGATTTAGAATGATCTCTTGATTGTTTGATGTGTTTGTAACGCAAGGCATATTTTGGTCATCACAACATTGATGTTTTGATGCTTATACAAATTGCAATATCAAAATGGACATGGTATTCAGGTCATCTTGGCGCTTATGCCTTGGTGCTTATATCTAATCTGACATTCTGAAAACAAAATCAATATTCATATATCCATGGTTTCCTAATCAGTGGGTGTTGTATTGATTCTTGCGTATACAAATCGATATTCATATGTCTATGGTTTCATAAGTAGTGGGTATTGTATTGATTTATCCGGTTACCTAAAAATTCAATGATGAGAATGACCGACACATGATCAGTGACTAGGTCCTAGGTCTTAGGTTCCATTTCATTCTGCATTTCATTTTGCACTTTGCATAATCTCACAATGGCTAAACAAACTTCAAAGCTTAAACAATTCTTCAAATTGCACCTTCAAATCTAACAAGAGTTGAATCTTACACGAAGGTCCATCCAATGAAACAACAAGTAGAATCCTTTTTCAAGATCAAAATCAAAATCTGAGATCATTTACTATGTCAAAATTGAGATTTAAAATATTTGGACCCAGGATGGTTAACTACTTGCATAATCGACCTTCAATCATAACAAAAATCTAGTATTCAACTTCACTGATTATCTTATATCAAACTATCAAAATTTCAACTTGGTCAACTATGGTCAACTCATAGTTTCACCTAGTCAAACTTGGTCTCTAGGATGTCTAAAAAATGCAAAACATGTTCTTGAACGTGTATAACCACTTCTCAAATCAATTAACATGCTTCTAAACCATAACACTGACTTTTCTTGTCAGATTGCAATTTTAATCCCGAAGGGGGAATGGTATTGCACATCATTCAAAGTCTGTAATCTAAATTTGAAATCATATCTTTCCTCAGTAATCAAGACAACAACCACATCTAGTTGTTGATTCATCAAAAGACCTCATTGCTCAAGGCAAATCAATCATCACTTGGGGCATATCAGATTCATCAAGATCCATATCAATCTAGTATTCTCTTAATCTTGTAAATTGTATTAGTTTTTGTAACTATCAGCTCAATCGTGTTATTTCCTTGATTCTTCGGTAACTGAAGGGTTCAGATGTGATACCAATGTGATTCAATATAAGGACAATCGGGTCTGGAATTGGTCACTCACTTCTTTGCAATTATAAGGTTCAAAATCAGGCATTTTGACATTTTTTTGCAATCATCAGTTCATTTGCTATTATATTTAACATTATCTTTGGTCATTCAGGACCTATTATCTTCATATCAATTTCAATCAGCTTCTGTCTCATATCAATTATCAATTTCAAACATCAGTTTCAACATCATACATAGACTATCTTTGAACCATTGCGCTTCACACAATAATTCAAAGAGGGGCAAAATGTAATACCCCAAAAATGGGCTATAGGTTCATTAACCTCCTATATCGACACATCAAATGAAATCGACATCAAAGTCCTAACCAAAGGCACATCGGAATATCATTGAATCCTAATTGATTATCTCAAATTCTGCATCAGGGAATATTCTTAGTAATATTCTTATTTATCCTAATTATCTTTGATTTAATGATTATTTGGTGATAAATCCTATTTATCCTAAAGTTTGATTAATTGAATATTCTCAATATTTAATTAATTAGATTTAATTCTACCACTTAATTATTTAATTGAAGTTAATTCATTTATTCTTAAATTGTATTATTTAATTTTGACAATAAATCCAAAATCTTATGAATAATTGATTAAATTTTTATTTAATTAATTAGAGCAAGTTGTCAATTTTTAATAATATTGTTTTTGAATAAAAGTTTGAAAAATAATTGATTAACCCATAAATCAATTGTTTTATTTTTCAAAATCAGTTAAGTTGGAAATAAATCACTTTATTATTAAATTAATTCATAAATAAAACATGCACAATCAAAAAAGCGGACAACTATCAATTATCAATTAAATCTAAACTCTATTTTGAGTTAGACTCTGCTTTTGCATGTTTTTGTGAGTTAAATATCTTTTATTTAAAAATAACTCAAAAATCAACCTAAGATATTTGAGTGATTTATGGCTTCTTCCATGCACCTCCAAAGCCCTGGATTTCTATAAATTAAGGCTTCAGCTCATCTTAATTCATCTCATATTTTTGCATCCTCATGCTGTCGAATTGGAGACTGAAGAATCATCTTTGCGAATCCAAGCTATTGTGAGATCATTCTTGTTTTTGAGTATTTCATATAATTTAGAATTCATCTTAGATCAATTCATTGCATAGCAATTTCATCTTCGATTCTAGATTCATATCAGTTTTCATGATATCATTACATAGAAAATTAAAAAAATAGATTAATTGCATTCATATTTCATATTAGTTTTGCATTCAAATCCTTCGTTTAGGTGTCGTCAAGGTCACTGATCTCGATACAATCTAAGAACATCATACTCGCACCTATTAGAAGGTAGCAAATCACATGATTAGTTTAGCTTTCAATTTATTGCACGATTTCGATTTCAACTAACCTCTAATGTTTTACTGAAGTGTTGTGTCTACAGATCAGGTACAAAATTCACACACACAAATGTAAGTGTGAAGATAAGTGTTGTGATGCGATTATTGATAGTGGAAGCACTGACAATTTTGTGTCAGAAAAGATGGTGACAAAGTTTAAGCTCAAGAGACAGAAACACCCACATCTATACCAGATTGCCTGGGTGCAGGATGACCACAAGTTCATGGTTAATGAATAGTGCCTATTGAAGTTCAAGATTGGTGGGTACCATGATGAGGTACTATGTGATATCATACCTATGGATGCATGCCATATGTTATTGGGTAGGTCATGGCAGTTTGACAAGCGTGCTATACATGATGGTCATGCAAATACCTATTCCCTAACAAAGGATGGAGTGCAGCATAAGCTAAAGCCATTGAAGGACATAGAATAAAAGCTATGTGGTAATGCAAGAATAAATTTTGTTGATGGAAGAAAATTCCTAGAGGGTATGAGGCATGAACATGTATGTTTTGTTTTAATTCCAAAAGTTGGCAAACAGGAAGTAGAAGATGTTCTTGTAGAAGTTGTAGATTTGTTGGATGAGTTTTAGGATATTGTATCCGATAATGTGCCTGATGGATTTCCACTAGTCAAGAAGATCATTCATCAGATGGATTTGATTCCAGGAGCTAGTTTTCCAAATAAGGCAGCACACAGAATGACACTTGTAGAAAGTCAAGAGTTGAACAAACAAGTACAAGAGTTGTTGCAGAAAGGATTGATCCATGAGAGTCTGAGTCCCTATGCTGTACCAGTAGTATTAGCACCAAAGAAGAATGGAGAATGGAGGATGTGTACAGATTCCAGAGCTATCAACAAGATCATAATCAAGTACAAATTTTTTTTTCCATGGGTGGATGATATTATGGATTGTTTGAGTGGAGTTGTGTATTTCTCAAATATAGATATGAAGAGTGGATATCACCAGATTTGGATCAAAGAAGGAGATGAATGGAAGATTGCCTTCAAGACAAAGGATTGTATGAGTGGTTAGTCATGCCTTTTGGGCTAACCAATGCACCGAGCACTTTCATGCGACTCATGAATGACGTTCTGAAGAAATTTCTGGGTAAGTTTGTTATTGTTTACCTAGATGATATTTTGATCTTTAGTAAGACATTGGAGGACCATATTATGCATATTTGTATGGTGTTTGAGAATTTAAGGAAAGAGAAATTGTTGATTAATTTGAAGAAGTGCAGTTTTGTGAAGAAGAAGTTAGTGTATTTAGGATTTGTAGTTTCAGTAGAAGGTCTAAAAATGGATCCAGAGAAAGTGCAGGCTATCCTTGAATGGCCTACTCCAAGGAGTGATAGTGAGGTAAGATCTTTTTATGGATTGGCTAGCTTTTACAAAAAGTTTATCATAAATTTTAGCAGTATTTGTGGACCCTTGACTGAAACAATGAGAGAGGATAGAAAAGAGTTTAAGTGGACTAATGGGGCAGAAAAGAGTTTTCAATTGTTGAAATAAAAGGTTACAGAAAAACTTGTTTTAGCACTTCTAGATTTTAATAAGGTGTTTCAAGTATGCTATGATGCTTGTAGTACTACAATAGGAGTTGTTATGAGCCAAGAAGGTAAACATGTTGCTTATTTTAGTGAGAAGTTGAATGATGCCACGAGAAAATATTCTATTTATGATCAGGAATTTTATGCTATAGTTCAGGCATTAAAGAAGTGGAGACACTATCTGCTTCAAAAAGAGTTTGTTTTGTATACTGATCATCAAGCTTTGCAATATTTGAATAGTCAAAGAAAGTTGAATCAAAGACATTTGAAATGGGTTGAGTTTTTGCAGAGTTATACTTTTTTTTTGAAACACATGAGTGGAAAGTCTAACAGGGTTGCAGATACGCTTAGCAGAAGACAAATTTTGTTGACAAAGATGCAGATTGAAGTGGTTAGGTTCAAGGAACTCAAGAGTTTGTATCCATATGATCCTAATTTTGGTGAAGCTTGGAAAGCTTGTATAGAACCTATTACTCTAGATAGAATGAAGTGGTTGGATTTCATCATTCAGGATGATATGCTATTCAGAGGGAGCCAGTTGTGCATTCCACGAAGCTCCATGAGGGAGAATCTCATCAAGGAGAAGCATAGCGGAGGATTGGCTGGACATTTTAGTCGAGATAAAATGATTGCTATTGTTAGTGAGAACTATTATTGGCCACAATTGCAGCAAGATGTCAAGAAGTTTTTCAGATAGCAAAAGGAGTGAAGCAGAATATAGGGTTGTATCAGCCATTGCTTGTACCAGAGAAACATTAGGAGGATATCAGTATGGACTTTGTTCTTGGATTACCAAGAAAATAGTAGGGACATGATTCAATTTTTGTGGTGGCTGACAGATTTTCAAAGATGACACATTTTATTCCCTGCAAGAAGACTAATGATGTTGTTCATATAGCAGAATTGTTTTTCAGAGAAGTCGTGAGACTACATGGTTTGCCAAAGAGTATAGTTTCAGATTGGGACACTAAGTTTGTTGGATATTTCTGGCACACATTGTAGAAGAAGTTGATGACATATTTGAAGTTCAGTTCATCACATCATCCACAAACTGATGGAAAAATAGAGGTGGTGAATAGGAGTTTGGGAAACTTGTTGAGATATTTGGTTGGAGATAAGCCAATAGGATGGGATTTGATTTTACCACAGGTAGAATTTGCTTACAATAATTCTATCAATAGGAGCACTGGTAAATCACCATTCTAGATTGTATATGGAAGTAGTCCCAGAAATGCATCTGAGTTGAAGAAGATGGATAAATGAGAAATAAGTAGTGTTGAAGCTGAGGATTTTGTAAAATATTTGAAGAACATCCATGAGGAGGTGAGGAAGCATATTACCAAGATGAATGCACAGTATAAGACTAAGGAAGATTAAATAAGAAGGCATAAGGAATTTCAGGTTGGAGATGAAATCATGGTCCATTTAGGAAAAGAGTGATTTTCAGTTGGTACATATAAGATGTTGAAAATGAAGAAGTTTGGGCCATGTAAGATACTGAAGAAGCATGATTCAGGAAATTCTTATGAGGTAGAATTGCCTACTGAGATGAATATTTCACTAGTATTTAACATTTCAGATTTAACAAAATATCATGAAGGAGGTGTTGAAAATGAGATCATAGAAGCATAGTGGAGTATTCTAGCAACTAGTTCAGATACAAAGGAGATTAAGGATATACTGGATAGTCATGTTGGAAGAAGCACAAGAAACGAGACATATGAAGAATATCTGGTCAAATAGAAAGGATGACTTGTTGAAGATTCATCATGGCTGACAAAGGAGGAGGTTAACCATCTTGGTTTCCCTCTTCACACCTGAGTCATGATAGGGTCACTTCTCAAATTACCTCGGGTGTTTGATACAGGAGCATCCTGGGTGTAAGAGCAATCTTGCATCACCCAAAAATATTTTTGTTTTTGTTTTCAATAAGGGCTATCTTGTGTAGAGCTACTATTTATGGAAACTTACTATTTTTAGTAAGTTGGTCATACAATCTCAGAATGTTCTGATTTCACAGATGGAGGTTCATCTCAGTCATTTCAGCCTACCAGTTGAGTTTCATTGCCACATCATCAGTATCAGTGAAGTTATTGAGGTTTTTGGGTATGAAATATTTGAGCTCAAATTTGAAGGCCTTAGAGGCTTCGGATCATGATCTACCCCCAGTTGATTGGAGCTTGTGCCAATCAAGTATTATAGATCTCGTCATGGTGTTTCTGAAAAGTGGTTACAATAGAAAAATGGAGCTACGGTTAAAAAGTTATGGCCTCCAGAAGTTGGGTTACCTAAAAACATATTTTGTATTTTCTTTGAGCTGACCCTATTGTAATAATTGTAAAAATAAAATAATTCTATGTTTAGTCGGTCTAAATGGCTAAATTTCTGGAACCTTCTCGGGTGGTGGAAATTGCCTATATAAGAAAGCCTCGTAGTGTTGTCTTAGGCAGTTCGGAGTAGTTTAGAGTAGTTCTACGTAATAATTCGAGGCTTTGTCCCTCAGAATATTGTAAGGAAAATACCCATGTGGCTTGCACATTGTAATTCTGAAAGTTTGTAATTCCACATTTGTGGAGATAATAAGAAGCCCATTTTTTGTTTTTGCGAATTGTTGTTGTTTCTCTATTTCTATTATGTGTTTGTGGTATTAAGGGGAGCACCTTTCATCAAGGATTTTCTAAGAAGATTAGTGATGGAGATGGAAATGGTACTTAGACAGTAAGCCAACATATGTGTATGGAATTGGATCTATTATTTGTAAAGTGAGTTGTATGTTTTTCAAATCAATACTACTGCTACTTTCTAACCATTGTATTAGTTAAATCATTTAATCAAGGTTGACCTAAAAGTCATTGTATAAATCCTTTAATCAAGGTTGAATTCTAATGGAATGTACTTAAGTCTAATAACAAGGTGCAGTCTTAATAAGGTGGTTGAAATCTTTTAACAGTGTCACACCTAGCAGTGTGTTTGTAAACCTTTGACAGGGTTGGCTTTTCACAAAGCTCACTTTAGAAGAGTGTCATTGTATAAATCCTTTAATCAAGGTTGAATTCTAATGGAATGTACTTAAGTGTGCTAACAAGGGGCATTCTTAACAAGGTGGTTGAAATCTTTTAACAGTGTCACACCTAGCAGTGTGTTTGTAAACCTTTGACAGGGTTGACTTTTCACAGAGCTCACTTTAGAAGAGTGAATATATCAATAGCATGTTACAAAGTGGTTTTTCCCAAATTGGGTTTCCACTATAAATCCTAGTGTCAAACTTGTGTGAATGTTTTTGTGTTAAACATTTCTATGTTTTACAAGTTAAATGCTATTGGATAGTGGATTGCGTTGTTATCTATTTCTGGTATACATTCTGTAATGACCGAGTAGCTACTGGTTATTATATTTGAATTTGTTGAAGTGTTTGAAAGTTTTTTTTATACATTTGGACCTAAGAACAACTGATTCACCCCCCCTCTCTATTGTTCTAAATCATATTAACAATCTACATTAGTTAGTTTAAATACATCAAAGAGATATTGAAGACCTTTGGACTTGAGGAATCAAAACCTATTGGAAACCCAATGGTTACAAGTTGCAAACTGTCTAAGGATGATGAATCTAATGAAGTTGATCAGACTATGTACCAATGTATGATTAGAAAGCTATAGTATGTTGTGAATAGTAGACCAAATATGCCACAAGCAGTTGGTTTGGTTGTAAGATTTTCAACAAATCCTACAGAAACACACCTGACTGCAGTAAAGAGGATATTCAAATAGTTAATAGGAACAACATATTATGGACTTTAGTATGGTTACAAAGGATATTTTTCACTAAGTTTTTATATTTATGTTGATTGGGATAGAAATGTGAATGACATGAAAAGTACAAGTAGTGGAACATTAATAGGGTGAAAGACTTGTTCCTTGGACAAGTAAGAAGTAGAACTGTATTTCACAATCAACTTCTAAAGCTAAATATGTTGTTGATGCTATCAATTTCACTCAGGGTGTATGGATTAAACAACTACTTGAAGGTATACAAGAAAGGGTGGCTAGACCTATTGTTATTCACTTTGATAATACTAGTGTTATAAACATTTCTAACAATCTAGTGATGCACTCTAACACTAAACATATTTCTATTAAGCATCATTTTCTTAGACAACAAGTTTAGGAGAATGGGATAAGGTTGGAATACATTCCAAGTATGGAATAGATTGTTGATATCTTTACTAAGCCTCTAACTAAGGACATGTTTCAATACTTGAGAGTTAAGTTGGGGGTTACTCCCCTATTTGTACTTAACTAAGAAGATGTTGTACTACGTCAATCCCAAAATTTTATTATTGTATCTTAACTTGGGTTGATGTATTAGTGACAACTCTTGGAGTAGGAGTAGTTAAGTTGTAAAAATATGTTGAACAAGAAATCCAAGAGAAGATTTGGAGATTAATATAGGTTTATGTTGTTGATTGGAAACTTTGGCATTGTTATCGAAGGGGGAGAATGTGCCATAAACATATTGGTACACATCGGTACAAGTATTTGGTATATGCTATGAGATTAATTGAGTTTACATCTTAGTAGGAGTTACTACACAATTTGGATCTACTTCTACACATATTGGACTGTACAATAATAATGATTGGAAGATGAACCTGAAGAATCTATAAATGTGATTAGTTGGTTAGTTAGATTTCTTTGGGACACACAAGTAAAGAGACAAAGAGGTATTTGTTGATGTGTTGTGTTTCCATCAATTCCAAAGGTGGAGATTGTTGGCATAATTGATGAAGAGTAATGAAGTGAAGGAAGTGGTTGATCAGATGTGTAAGGTAAAGTGATTTAGAGCATGATTTGATAATGAGACATGACATATGTGGTTGAGAAATGATCAGTTATGGTACTGTCATTGATGTCAACTATTAACTTTATGGGTTGCTAATGATGACTGTGGAATACATCATGTGAATGGAAATATGATGCTACATGTAAAATCTTAACTTTTTCAGATGACTGATGAGACAGATTTAGCAAAGCTAAATTAGTGACAGTGAAATTGTCAAAACATCAATTAATAGGAATATGATGATTCTATCATTATGGTTATGTGTTTGATTATTTTTTTGTTTGGTTTTTTTGTGGAGTTTACTTGAAGTTTCTAGATGATAATCCTACAATCGTGATTCATTTTGAGAAAAAGATATGAAATATTTCAAAGGATAAATAGTGATATTTTAAAAATGTTATGTTTCTAAGCGACTAATGGTTTGATTTGTATTGATGATTTAAATAATTTTTATAATCAAATGTTATTTGTAAAAAATCATTGGAGAATGTGCATAGACAATTGTAAATAATTTTTTAATGGTTATATCATTGAGATGAGCATGTAAATAGGATTTGAGCAAGCTGATTGGTCAAAAAGAAAAATACTTGATGTACAAATTTAATTTCTTGATTAAATCTAAAAATGAAAAGGTGTGGTCAGTAAATTTCAAACATAGCAATATGAAGTCAAGTGTATGGTTATATTGAAAATGTATTACATTTTAGGGTTTTCTATAGTGGTGGAAACCTAAGAGAAAAGGAAACCAGTATAGGCTAGGAAAAGAAGATGGTGAATGTGTTGTTGATCATGCATCGGTGAAGGAAGAAGATCGAGAAGGAAGGTGTGGTCCAACCAAGTGTTAGAGAAGAATGTAAAGAATATTGTTTGATCTATAGAGGATCTGATCAAGCAAAGGAGGTTTATATTTCACACATTATTCTTACCTAGATTGTTTCCTAATAGCTACAATAGAGCATTGGAAATCATCAAGTGAGGTAGATCAGGTGACAAATCTTCATTGTATTGTAAATCTTATATGGTGGAGCTCTAATAAGTTTTCTAAGTCCTCTCACAAGGATACATCTCACAAGGTACAATCTTGTTATGATATTTAGGTAAAACCTTTCACAAGGTTACATTTTGTCATGTCTATGTAAATGCCTTTCACAGGGTGTACTTTAGGAGGGTACAAATTTGTGGGTGCCATCCCCACCATAGTTATTCCCTAATTTAGATTTCACGGATACCAAAAATATTGTTTCTTTGTGTTGGATGTTTTGTGGTTGGGCATTTACATTTGATTGTTGAGTTGTTTTATTGATTAAGTGAAAATTTTTGAATGTTCAAATTAGTAGATTAATGATTCGCCCCCCCCTCTCAATAATCTCATCATAGTAATGTTAACAATGTATTTTCTTAAAGATTGGAGGTGATGATGTAGCATAACATTTTTTGATGCTAGTGCATGGAGAAGATTCTTGAGGAAGCAAGTGATTGGTCAAAATGTGTTTGACCACATGACTCAAAATTCTATATAAATCATTGTATTAACCGATATAGTCTTGGAAAATTATTTTATACATTTAATTTTGTTTTGTGGAATGTTCAAATTGAGTGGGATTTTGGAAATTAAATTTTAGGGATTTCTTAAGCTGGTGGAAGACTTTAGGTCTTGATGAATAATATTTATGTGATGAAGTTAAAAAAAAAATTTGTGTTGATCATGTGTTCGAAAAGTGCGGTGTGAAGTGAGAGTTGTGATCAAGCCAGGTTAGAGTTAATTGTGTTTTGAAGATATTTTGTGCTTTAGTGGATCTGATCAAGTTGAGCTAGTGCTATTTTATAGATCATTCTCTTTTTTATTCCCAAATAGTTACAACATTCAAAATCCCTTAACCAGGTGGATCTTAGTAGGTCCTTATTGTCAATCCTCTAACAAGGTGGCACATTATATTTTGTTTGATTTCCTCTAACAGAGATACTTTTAACAGGGTAAAGGTCCTAACACGTCTTAGATAAATCCCTTAACCAGGTAGCACCTAACAATGATTTTTTAAACTCCTAACAAGGTTGAGCTCCTCATAGGGTGTACTTCAGAAGATTACATCATTTAGTGGGTACTAATCCCCACCATATTTTTTTCCCAATTTGGGTTTCTACGAGATAAATCTATGTGTCAAGTGTTTTATTTCTATGTCAATGTTCTTATGGTTATATTTTTCATTTTATGCTATTAAAGCTAATCTTGTGAATTATGTGGTAAAGTTTAAGAGCTTAAAAAGTTACAAAATTGGTAGATTATTGATTCTCCCCCCCCCCTAATAACCTGATCTTAGGAATAACACACCTAGTCTAGTATGTACTGAAATGCCCAAAGGGATCCTACCTTCCCTCTCTACTAGTATGGCTTAACCTAGGAAATAGACCTTATCTACTCTCACTTATACATCTGTGCACCTTGCATCAAACCTTACCATCTATCCTTGGATGGAGGGTCTCAAAATCTAATAAACATCCTCTAAGGTGTCTTTCATATCTCTCATAAAAATATGAAAGAAAATGACATCCTCATCCCATCACTCCATGAGTTCCATTCGTATTTCATCTATTGGAAATATAGTTGGGAAAAGTGATATTGAGAGGGTAGGAAGGGATGATTGGATGAGCAGGGCAACATATTTAGAACAGTGAAGAACAGAGTTCAATGACCAAGTTAAGCAATGTAGAATAGAACATAGATAATTTGATAGAAGAGATCAATACAATACTGTAAAGAGAAGATTTGTAATCTGCATATTAGTGCAAACTAAAGGATCAAGTACTGAGACATTCTAACAAGTGTATCAAGGTAAATCTCTTAACCGAGTGGTCCTAACAGACGTATTGTAATCTCTTAACAAAGTGCTTACTTTGTTGTAAGTTTTAAATCCTTTAACAAGGTAGACTGTATAAGTCTTTAAGTTCTTAATAGGGCAGACCCCTCATAGGGTAGATCATACTTTGATCAAATTTTGTAAGCCCTAACAGGAAAATTTATTACTACAGTAGTGAAGATTTGTGGGTGTCATCCCCACCCCAATTTTACCTTTCAAGGGTTTTTGGGTAACCAAAATTACTGTGTTATGGGTATTTTATGAATACTACTTAGTATGCTAGATACTTTATTTTAATGAAGTTTTAGTTTGATACTATGAAATTTTTACAAATAGTTAAGTAGGTGATATCTGATTAATCCGCCCCCCTCTCAGTATCACTTTTCCCAACTATATTTCCAACAATTGGTATCAGAGCTCCAAGGTTTCTTATAGAAAGTCTAACCACTTGAAGAAAAAGATCTTGAGATGGAAGTCTACAAGATGGGAAAGGTTATAGAGAATCATAAGATTGATGTACAATTGGCACTGCAACAACTGGAAGTAGTCAGAGGTGAATTGAAGAAATCTTTAAGCAGGAGATAAATTGCTATTCAAAAAAATGATACACAATACCATGAAGAAGATACCACTGGACTATTTGACAATGGGAACTCTACAGAAAGTGACAAAGCCATTAAAGAACTACTAGAGAAGAACACCATACTAAATGATGACATCAAAAATCTAAAAAGAGAATTAGAAATTCAATCTGCCAGACTCTAGGAAGTAG
Organism: Chamaecyparis obtusa; assembly: GCA_027943335.1. Classification (NCBI taxonomy): domain Eukaryota; kingdom Viridiplantae; phylum Streptophyta; class Pinopsida; order Cupressales; family Cupressaceae; genus Chamaecyparis; species Chamaecyparis obtusa. The sequence goes on along the minus strand of BSBK01007238.1, from coordinate 216,775 downwards.
TTGAACAAAAAAAGAAAGTTGAAGAGGACAAGACAATGGCTGAAGAAGATAAAAGACAAATAGCAATAAGATTAGATGAAAAGACAAGTGACATGAAAAAGGTTGACCAACAATCAACTAGATATGGAAAATCAACTACTATTGGCTAATTAAGAGTTGGGCATAAAAGACATGGAAATCAACAATTTGAGATCTGAAAATGATCAACAAAGAAATTAACTGAGATCTGAAAAGGAAATCAATGAAAGGATGAATAAACCTAATGAAGTTGTGAAATATTTTGAAGAGCTATTAAGATCACCAAGAAGATCTAATGATAAAGCTGGACTTGGACTGAATGAGAATTCATAATATACTAAAGAAGGAGAATCATCAAAGAGCAGTGAACAAAAGAATGCAAAACCAAAGAACAACAAGCCCATTTGTCATCACTATGGAAAGGAAGGACATACATCCAACATATGCAGAAGAAAATATGGTAAGTCTAATTTTATGCCTACGTTCAATGGACATTATTTTAACTGTAAGAAACATGGACATCAGGCACATGAATGTAGGTCTAAGATCAACAATCCACCTACCTCACCGAAGTGTCAAGGACAATGTTTTAACTGTCAGAAATATGGGCATAGAGCATTTGAGTGTAGATCTAAACCTAAGTGGTCATCAAGGGAACAAACTAAGTCACTTGTGAAGAACAACTCATACAATTGGGATTATAACACTTGGTACAATTGTCATTACTGTGGAAAATATGGACACATTGGAGAAAATTGCATGAAGACTCATTTCAAAGGCAAATCCAAAAGTTGGATGAATGGAAGTATGGTATGCTACAAGTGTAAAAAAATAGGACACCTGAAGAAAGATTGTAGATCCCCCATGCTGAGCAATGATCAAAATCTAAATGAAGATATCCATGAGAAAGAAAGAAGTCAGATGAATAAGACATGGAAGAAGAAAGAAGAAGAAAGCACAAGTGAAGAGAGTACATCTGTGGTCACCCAATCCAATAGATCAGGTGATCACACTTCTTCTAACTAAAGCAAGATAGGTATGCTGGAATTGATTCTTGCAATGCCTCATATTACATCAGTTCCTAACATGAAGTTGAGTAAAAGTCCATATTTGCATAGATTAAGATGCATTAGGACATACTTGAGGAAAATAGGAAATATTATTTTTGATGTCGAGTGTCAGTGTTTTGACCAATTTTTTCAAATGAATGTCGAGCACCTATGGAAGCCGAGATGTGATGCACATCGAGCTGTGTCAGAATGGTTATATCGGCCGAGCTTATATTAGTCAAGGTTAACATAGGTTTACTGGGACATCTGTATTCTACCTAGCATTTTGTACCGAGCATTAATGAGGCCCTAACTCTACTTTTTGGAATCTATAAAGAGACATGATGCCACTCATTTCATTTCACCAAAGTGAATTGAAATCTTTTGAGTGATTCAAAGCGAGAGTAACCAGTTTGACCAAGGTGATTCCAAATATTTTCAGTGTGCCATCGGCAAGAATCTTCCGCGGAACACTCATGAGAAAGGTACACTACTGAGAAAACTTTTATTTTTGAAATTTTCAAGGTTACAATGGCATCATCATTGTCTGCGATAGTGAAGAAACAAGGGAAGGAAGTTTTTAACGTGTAGCTGGTGAGAAATGAAGTTTGTAAACCGCATAAATTCAGGGCAATTATTGAAACCACAATCAAAGGAGATCTTACCGACGCCCTATCCTCAATTCTAGAAAATTTGTTGATAATGAACGATATTAGGTCATGCTACATGTGCAAGATCGGGGAAATCAGAGATTACGAGATCAGGGAGGCATATGACAAATTATGTGACAATGGAGTGTTGAAGCCACAACATAAGTTGGTTGTCAAACAAGGGTTAGTGCATGCCCTAGATTTCCCGTAGAATTTTAAGGTTGAATGGATCAAGATAATGCTGAGTTGGGTGCATGACATGCAATTTTGGTTGGAAGATGGACCAATGAAGATAACAAAGGAAATGATCCACCAGGTAACTAGATACCCTACAATACAAGGAAAATAAACATTGAAGTGCTCAAGAAAAGAGGAAATTCAAGTGAACACTAAGGCAGTTTGGAATAAATGTGGAATGACAATTTCACCCATCACTGATCCAAAAATTGACTTTGCATTCAGGGTTCTCTCACATAAATTCTACCAATCTAGTTGGTTGGACAATGTCCCCTATATGGCAGTGGACCAGGCATGGAAAATTATCAAGAAGGGGCATACATATGACCTTGCCAAGCTCCAGCTGACTCAGCTTGCCGAGAGCCTAATCAATCTAGCTGCCGAGCTAGAGGTGTTGACTGAAGTTTTGAATGTTGCCACAATTGGGTGGAACACTGCACTACACATGGTTATGATGCTTCATAAACCATTTTTGGAGAAATTTATTACATTCCCTACTCTTGAAGAAATTGATCTGGCATGCCAAAAACAAGGGGGAAATAAGTGAACATAACATAACATTAAGGGAAGGTAACAAAATTTTGTATGTATATATATCTTAGGGGGAGTATCATGCTGATACTAAGTACTTTTTGGAAATAAATATAATGTCATGACAAAGTGTTTTGGCCACTAATGTCAAAGGGGGAGATTGTAGATCTTTATAGTTTTTTTGACTATTAGTGTCTCAGACTTAGTCATTATCTAGGTAATATGGTCGGTCATCATTGCGACCGAGTCAATATGTAAAGACCGAGTTATGTAATGTATGCTTATCGAGTAGTAGTACTGTCGAGTAAATAGATGGTCACTATGTATTCTTGTATCAACTGATTTAACTTGTTTTTTGTTGAGCTATGTATGTAATGATTACCGAGCAATAGAGATATCAACATATGCCTAGTATAGTGAATGCTGAGTATCAGGAACATCAATTGCCAAGTTAGCTAGGAACAACATATGAGTTTTTTATGGCATAGTAATTGAGGTAACATGTTTTGGACAACATTTTTGTTTTGTATTTTGTTTGTTGAGGAAATCATAGAGGTGATTTCACATCTATTTTTTAATCATTGATCCCTATGTAATACTTAGAACCAATCATAATTTAGTAAAGTCTATGCGGCAAAATCAGTTAATCAGAACCGAAGATCTAGAATCTAAAAGATGTTTTGTTGACTATATAAAGACAAGATCCATACCCTAAAATGTGATACAGATAGAGGATGAGAAGGGATGATTGGATGAGAAGAGAAACATATTCAGAATAGTGAAGAACATAGTTCAATGACCAAGTTAAGAAGTGAAGAACAGAACAGAGATAATTTGATAGAAGAGATCAATACAATACTGTAAGGAGATCTGTAATATTCATATTAGTGCAGATGAAGGATCAGGTACTGAGACATTCTAACAAGTGTATCAGGGTAAATCTCTTAACCGAGTGGTCCTAACAAACCTATTGTAATCTCTTAATAGAGTGCTTACTTTATTGTAAGTTTTAAATCCTTTAACAAGGTAGATTGTATAAGTCTTTAAGCTCTTAATAGGGTAGACCCCTTGTAGGGTAGATCATACTTTGATCAAATTTTGTAAGCCCTAATAGGAAAATTTATTACTATAGTAGTGAAGATTTGTGGGTGTCATCCCCACCCTAGTTTTACCTTTCAAGGGTTTCTGGGTAACCAAAATTACTGTGTTATGGGTATTTCATGAATGCTACTTAGTATGCTAGATACTTTATTTTAATGAAGTTTTAGTTTGATACTATGAAGTTTTACAAATAGTTAAGTAGGTGATATCTGATTCACCCCCCCTCTCAGTATAACTTTTCCCAGCTATATTTCCAACATCATGATGGTATCAAATCACTAGCATGTGATAAACTCAAAATAGTCCTAGCTATTTTAGTAAAACAACATCCTTAACTACAATATCCTACATCTTTCCTTTGATATTATGTGAGAACATGACCACCTCCAAGATCACACATATTTGGAAGTTCTTGAAGTCACATGAAAAAATTCAAGATATTTACCTCTGTCATCAACATCAATATCAAACATTAGAAACTCTATGTTCTCTATGATTCCTTCTAAGGAGCAGGGCATCCCAATAGGAATTGGTCATTTTTTAGGACCTTGGCACCCCAAAAGGACTTGTTGGCAAGTGGTCAACACATGAAAAAATATGCACATATATGCACATGAATATGTATGGAATGTTATCATTTATGGAAACACTTATCAGTTTTATGGTCACACATATTAGATATGGTGATTATGTTTGAATGAAGTTGTTGAATGAAAAATACCTAAGTCCACAAATAGTTCTAGTAATCCAGTTTGACACAAAAGCATAGAGAGCTTCACAAAAGTTGTATTAAGGCATGTGATCTTAATGTCATGCTTGTAGGACAACAATGAACACATGTGTGAGGTCGCACATGTTAGTAATGATGGATCAGAGAGATATGTTCAGTTGATTGGATGTGAAGACAATAAATAGAGCATAACATGTTAGCGATCATTGAGGCCAACTTTGTGAGCATTTGGAAAGTTATTTTTTGATGCTATCTTGGATTTGAGGCCAACTAAAGATGTTAATGAAGCTTGCAATTGCGCTTGAATTTATATGATGTTTAGCTAGGATGATGTCGACTAGCTTTGTAATCATACTCCTGATAGTGTATAACTATATAGACACTTTTGTAAAAGTATGTAATGAAGTAATATGATGATGTATGGATGTTGGATGCAAATTGTGAAGACATCTAAAGTCCAGACCAAAGATCAAGAGGAATGAGAAAAAAAGGTGTTCTTCTAGAGATACATTGTTAACCCTTTGTATTTTGAACAATAGATTTTTTGTAAGTGTTGTTGCACCTATTGTACACCCCTAATAGGGTTTATTTGCCTTTAACAGGGCTAGGAATTTTAATAGGATCAATTCCTTAACATGGATCTTATTGTATACATCCCCTAATAGGGATCTGCCTATGTTGTATTAATAAGCTCCTAAAAGGGCTAGAACTCCTAACAAGGTTTCAAGATTCATAGTGCAGAATATTGTGGGTTCCATCCCCAATGGGGTTTTCCCTTGGCTAGGGTTTCCTCATAAAAAAATATGGTGTTATGAGTTATTCTATGTTTATCTTTTTTGCATGGTTGTTCATTTTATATTACAACTCTTTTTGTTTCTTAACGAAAGTAAAGAAGTTTAAAAATTTAGTAAAGTATTGTAACACTGATTCACCCCCCTCTCAGTTTTACCAAATCCTAACAAGACTAAGACACTTATTTGAGACCATGCCACCCCAATAGGACCTAGGTGCCTATGTAGGTGGACCTTTCTATGGCCAAGGATTGTGTGCAAAAATAAAGAAAAAATAGAAAGTTCAAAAAGTTAAAGAAATGTTCAAATTCCTACCTCATCAAGATCAATCTCATCTTTAATGGATTGCCTCAAAATATTAATCCTTGCACTAGTACATTTTGCACCATTTTTTGACGCACTATTGGTTGAAGTTTCTACCCAACTCGGTCGAATGGTCAACCAACTGGTTCATTGCTATTATGTGCGTTGAAATATCGACCCACTACTGAAAGCATCGAATGATCGACTCCACTATTGGTCAAAAATAGGGAAATCTAGGCCGAAAATAACATTGGCAAGTGTTTGTGTATTGGTTGATCTTTTGACCAATATCAATTAATATTGGTCAAAAACTTTGGTTGCTCCAACCAGGATGCCAAATTTGTGACGGTCAGATTTTGACCAAATTTGGTCAAAATATTTAGCAGCTCTGAAAAGGATGCCAAACTCACAACACCACATTTCGACATAGAATGGTCGATTTTAGGCCAATATTTCGATGCATTGGGGTTGAAAGTTCAACGACACGCAGATCCAAACTAATCACCAACAACATCATGATCGGTGATTAGTCTAGATATTTATCTTCAGGTGTCCACACTCATTCTACTGCTTGTTGCCTATGGGTCCCTGCTCGTTCTATTTTCTAGACTTCTTTGGGCTCTAGCAATCCATCTGCTCTACTTTGCTCTACGTGAAACTATGGGTTTTTTCAATTTGTTTGAACTATTTGAGAGATAGGCTCTGACTGGTGATCTGTGAATAGGTAGAGATTCCTCTTAGACACCCACAAATCTTCAAATCTATTAGTGTGAAGCCCCCAAAGGGTATTTTTCTCTATGGGCCTCCTAGTTCAGGGAAAACTTTAATTGCTAGGGCAGTGGCAAATGAAACCGGTGCCTTCTTTTTCTGTATCAATAGAGATAAGATCATGTCAAAATTGGTTGGAGAAAGTGAAAGAAATCTCTGGAAGGCTTTTGAGGAGGTTGAGAAGAATGCCCCATCCATTATATTTATTGATGAGATATTACAGAGATTTGTGAGTGGGCTTGCAAGTATTCTATTAGAGAAAATATTGAGAAGGTGAGTTTCAATTGTGGCGGCTTTTGCAAACTAGATTTAGTTATGAATTTCTTAATGGTTTTTTTTGAATTGGTTTGTTAGAATTTTACATTTTTTGATTCAATTTTCCTCAACTTGTATCTTATTATTTCAATTTGTCATGTTCTCTTTCCTCTGCACTTTTACAGGATAATATTGAACGTGAAAGAAAAAGAAGTGAGAACCCCGAGGCAATGGATGAGGATGATAGTGATGAGGTAGCTGAAATAAAGGATGATCATTTTGAGGAGTCAATGAAATATGCCTGAAGAAGTGTCAGTGATGTTGATATTCAGAAGTATCAAGCCTTTGAACAAACACTACAACAATCTCAAGGCTTTGGTTTTGAATTTTGATTTCCTGGTGCTTCGGATGTATTTTCTACAATAGATAATAAAGATGATGATGACTTATATAGTTAGGTAACTTAGTACATAATTGTCATCTTAATGAAGTGACAAATGTGTCTATTCTAGCAGGGACCTTCTGCTGACAAATAGCCAATGCTATTCAATTTGGCTCCGGCTTTTTCTTGTATGAGTTTTATCTGTTCATACGTTTGAAAATTTATTTATTTTATCAGCCCTTTATCCGAGGACTTACTAACTTGTAAGTCTTTAGAGAAATATTAACCATAGCAAGGAAATTTAGCTATGGAAGCTTTTTCTCAAGTGGTAGATAATGCTACGAAAACCTTGCTTTTTAAAAAAAAATCCTTCTGGAAAATATTCTATACTAAATCAATTCTACAACAAAGAAAGTCTAGCTCAACTAATTCTGACTGGTGATCCATGAATTGGTAGAGCTTCCTCTTAGATGCCCACAACTCTTCAAATCTATTGGTGTGAAGCCCCCAAAGGGTATTCTGCTCTATGGGCCTCCTGGTTCTGGGAAAACTTTAATTGCTAGGGCAGTGGCAAATGAAACCAGTACCTTCTTTTTCTGTATCAATGGACTTGAGATCATGTCAAAGTTGGTTGGAGAAAGTGAAAGAAATCTTTGGAAGGCTTTTGAGGAATCTGAGAAGAATGCTTCATCCATTATATTTATTGATGAGATATTACAAAGATTTTTCAGTGGGCTCTAGCAATCCATCTGCTCTGCTCTGCGTGAAACTGTGGGTTTTTTCATTTTGTTTGAACTATTGAGAGATAGGCTCTGACTGGTGATGCATAATTGGTTTACATGTTTGCAGCATGGAAGTAGTGTTGGGGATGTTGGTGGTGTTGTAGATAGATTCCTTAACCAGTTGTTGACAGAGATGGATGGTATGACAACCAAGAAAATAGTTTTCATTATACCTAATGGCATTGGCCTGTTATACCCAAGGATTCAATGGAGCCAATATTACAGATATTTGTTAGCGGGCTTGCAAGTATGCTATTAGAAAAAATATTGGGAAGGCGAGTTTCAATTGCGGTGGCTTTTGCAAACTAGATTTGGTAATGAATTTCTTAATGGTTTTTTTTGAACTGGTTTTTTAGAATTTTACATTTTTTGATTCAATTTTCCTCAACTTGTATCTTATTATTTCAATTTGTCATGTTCTCTTTCCTCTACACTTTTACAAGATATTTTACATGAAAGAAAAAGAAGTGAGAACCCCGAGGCAATGGATGAGGATGATAGTGATGAGGTAGCTGAAATAAAGGCTGCTCATTTTGAGGAGTCAATGAAATATGCCCAAAAAGTGTTAGTGATGTATTTGTTGCTGTTGCTACTTCAGATGTATTTTCTAAGATGATTTCCCACGCCAAGATGATGTGCATCCATTTTATGGAGATCTGCTAAATGTTTTATATGATAAAGATCACTACAAGTTGGCTCTTGGCCAAATCAATATTGCTCACAATCTCATTGCCAAAGTGGCCAAAGACTATGTTAGGCTACTAAAATATGGGGATTCTCTTTACCACTTCAAATCTTTAAAGGTTGTTGCACTTGGATAGATATGTACCATTGCTAATAGAATTGGACCGAGTTTGGCTTACCTCAAATAGGTGAGGCAACATATGGTTATGTTCTTTTTTCTATCTATCTAGTTTTCACTACATGTTGTTCCTTGGGATATCTTACAAGGGTTCTATAAATTGATGGTCTATATTTTGGTGGGTTTCTTGTATGGGCCTATGAAATTTTTTATCTTGTCTTTTTTTTCAATCCTACAACTAGATTTTGATATGTGGATTGCTTGTAAGGAACTTTGATACCACCATTTCAGTAGTTCTTCATATGATAGTTTTTTATGAAGTCCCTAGTCTAGGCTTTATTTGTACTTTTTTTTATCTCAATATTAAAAGAATTAATTTAGTTAAATAAAGCTTTATGTCCCAAACACAATGACAACTAGGATGTGAATTTAATCTTTCTGACAACTAAATACTCAAAAAAGATAAAAGATGGTTCAATATAACCTACAACTTTGTCCATGTAAGAGTTGAAGACCTACAACTTGCAGCTAAGAATATGATACTGAATAATTATGACTTATTTTAAAAATTTAGGAAAACTTAGCCATTTCTGTAGTGATTACTTAAAAAAAAGTATACCTGATCGATGACTCAATATTTGTAACCTCTCAAAAACTATTCCTTTCCACTTCAATATTTTTCCATGATAATTATTGATCTCCTCAGAACCACTAGAAAAAAAACAATGACAACATAACCTTCTACTTTAGAGAATTGCATCAATACTTAACTTAAACATTACAGTCATGAAGGGTGTAACAAAATCTGATATGCTAATAGACAAACTCATTTTTCACAAAATGGCATTAAGTATGGATTTTGGTTTACATGTGGTACATCAATTCCTTCATCGAGTACATTATCTATTACATTTATAATTGTTTATTTAGGTTCCATAGCACTAGCATATACACAAAAAGAATCTGTATTAAAAAAAAACATGGACACTACATATATATAAAAATACCTATAAAAAAAAAAAGAGGCCACTGAGGACACTTGTACAGGTCTCTAGAAACAACATTACCCAACTCTTTCTCTCAAGTGAAAGACACAGTGTGTTCAATTGCCTAGACTAGCAGTCGATTCTATGTTGAATATATCTGTCAAGCCCTCCTATAGTTTGAACAAATTAAGAATAGAAGATAGGAAGTGATTTAACACTTCACCTACTCAAAAACACAAACCAATGAAATAATCCACATTAGGCCAAGAGAGGTTGACTCATTCAATATGAGAATACTTACACAAAATGAAGCTGAATCATGCCAGACAATGACAATGAGAAGTTGACTATTGGCCCTTCTAGTTTTTTATTTGATAGTTGCCTGACAATGACACATTCAAAATGTAATTATGAGAAAAGACGTAGAATGAATGAAATTGATTAAATAATGAAGGTATGTTAGTTTGAGCTTCACTTGGCTTTGAGAATACTTTAATATTCTCTACTTAACAAGGCCAACCATGTGAAGGTGGAAGCTCATCTAGCCTCACCTCCCTACCCCTAACATCAATCTAAATTCCCCATTAACACATAACAATATTCATTAACATGACATATAATTCAATATTAATACACAACATTCTTAGATAATTAATTAAAACAACGTTCATGGAGTTATTATGATAGTTTTACTTATATTTTTGTCACAATTTGATGTTTAGGATAGGGGAAAAGCACCTGGAACAACAGAGGCAATAGCTATAGATACATATGACGATATCCTAGAAATCCCTAATATAATAAATATGATGAAGAAAAAACTAAAAAGATTCAATGTAGAAATTATTACTATTTTGCATGATGCTACTACCGGCCTCACCATGATGTCCATGACCAGGTAATTGAGCAAGCAAAAAATCCCATAAAAAGAACAAATACATATTTTAGTTCATGACATGAAAGAGTATAAAATATAAACCTTTATTGAACTTTTGTTATAACTAAAGATTCATTACTACTTACTTGAAAATGACATGCTCGCGCCATCAATTCATCTGTACTCTTCAGCATCTCCTTAGTTGGATTTATATCTTCCAAAATAGTAATAATTTCTACATTACTCTTCTTCTTCACCGTATTTATTATATTAGGGATTTGGGATATCCTCATCTGTATCTACAAATATTGCCTCTGTTGTTGCAGGTGCTTTTTCCCTATTTGATATTTATCTTCAGGTGTCCACACTCGTTCTATTTCTTGTTGCCAGTGGGTCATAATCAATGATTGGGAGAGCCCTATTTTGGCACCAATCATGTAGTACAAGCACTAGAATTGAGTTTTTCAGCACGGCTAGGAAATTTTTGTATATCAACATGCGATAGAGTTTTTTGCCCAAACTCTATCGCATGTTGATATACAAAAATTTCCTTGCCCATGCCAAAAAACTCAATTCTAGTGCTTGTACTGAGACCTTAAATTATTGAGCTTCTCTTTGTTTTGAGAATAGTTTAACATTCTCTACTTAACACGGCCAACCACATGAAGGTGGAAGCTCATCTGGCCCCTCCTAGGAGCCTCTTATGACCTTTTACGACATTTTAAGACCTCTAAGATGTATTCTTAGAGGTCATAAATAGTTGTAAAGGGTCATAAGGGGTCCTGGGACACAACAACTGAGAAACATAATTGTACACATCATGGTCACATATTTTTGGAGATAATGTAATTGAGTGGTATACCCAGACGATGAAGAGAAACTTCTGCTCCTCCAGTTCCAAGTTGACACTACGGGATCCCGAGGCCATAGATAAGGAATAAATTTAGAGAGCGGAGGAGGGCCATAATGACTAAATAATATTTGACAAACCTCAAGTTAAATGAGGCAACTACAAAAATTTTAATAGAATTTTATTATTAAATAATGAAATTTGCACAGACGAGGCTTAGAACACTATAATATGTAAATTTCATTATTTAATAATAAAAATTTATTAAAATTTTTGCAGTTGCCTCAGTTAACTTGAGGTTCATCCTGTATTATTTTGGTCATTATGGCCCTCCTCTACCCTCTAAATTTATTCCTTATCTATGGTCTTTGAATCCTATAGTGTCAACTTGGAATCGAAGGAGCGAAAGTTTCTCTCCATCGTCTAGGTATACAACTCAATTACGTTGTCTCCAAAAAATTATGACCATGATGCCTACAATTATGTTTGTCAGCTATTGTGAAATCTTTCGCAGTCTGGCGTTTGTTGCCTTTGATGTGTCTTGCAACCTATGAAAAGTTTGAAATATGTTACATGATATAGATATAAAGATCACTAATGGGTGGGATGAGTATCCCTGTGGCCTCTAGCATGTGGGGTATCCATGTCACCTCTTGTCACCTGCTCTTGTATTTCAAAATTTAGCAAGTCTTCATACCATGCAGTGTTCGTAGATTACGTTCAATGTGTTATTTATGCTTGTATTGGCGGGAAAACTCTTGAAAATGCACAAAAGAGATTGCATTCAACCATGTTGTTTACATGACACATGTAGTTTACCTCCAACCTAAATTAGCATTGTGTACAAATCTGCGGATAGTGTGTGGTATGAAGCCTCACTGAAGCTTGAAAATGATCCATGATCTCAAGAATATTATCTTCTTTCCACTCTTCTTGCCTGTCTTTTCCCATCTCACAGCTTGGGCATTGCAACATGAATCCTATTTTCCACAACTACTGATGGATCCTTAGGTGTAGTTGAAATTACCAAATGACCTTCAAAGGTCAAGGAACAAATGGAATAACCAAGAAAACACTATACGTTAAATCATGTGATTGATAGTAGATTGGGGCTCACCTAAGCCATAAACATGAAGAATTATTCTAAAAAAAGATGTAAACCATATATATGCGCACTTGAGGCAAAGAGAAGTTAGGTCATATCCATATTAAAATATTAGTTACAATATGAAAATACTAAACCAACTAATTCCTAAGTTCATCTCTGCATATGGTCGCAACAAAGATATGCGATTACAATATAGAGAAGCCATCGTAAAAATATAATTTCAGAATTTTCCCTAGCCTGACACATTTTGCACTCAAATCCTTCATTGCGAATAAGTGGAGATGTGCGGATAGATGCAGATGAGTTGTCATTGACCCAACTAAAGTATCCACAACCATCATTTCCTTGTGATGCCCAATTTACATTAATTCTTATAATATAATGAATAGTATTTACATTAGAAATATTAAATATATACACATTAGCAACCTTTTTTCTATTTGGGCAACACCAAAATTATCGTCCAAGGTTGCTCTGTGTCCGTGAAGTCTTCAACACACACTACCCACCACCACATTGATAGTTTGGCACATTGACAAGAGCCATCGAGCCTATATCAATAATGCACTACACCATCATTACTACATTTATTACATAAATATTATAACATATAATCATAAATTCACCACTATTGTTCTATTGTACATTCAAGTACTTAAAAAATGTTTGCAATCAATGGTTTGAACAAAGATGTTATTCTAGGGTAGCAAGAACAATTTAACTATACCTGAGCTAGAATTAGTCAACTTCAATACTTTCAATACTTTCAAAACTGAATATGAAATAGGGATATAAACAAGAGCTATCCAAATAGGTTATAGAGACTAAAACCTTGCCATTGATCCATACGGGTATAACACAAAATAGATTTCAATAAACCAATTAACTCAAAACACAAACCCTTTTTCAAAAAATTTAATTTTAACTTTGGTTGTGTTAAAGGAACTATGTTGACTTTATTTTGTAGTTGTTTAACATGAGAATTTGTAGATTAATAGGATTTCACATTTTTATGGGAACGTATCATTCAATTGAGCACTAATGCCCATCTATATCTAGTGAGATGAACATAACTCATGTACCTCATGCTACTGTGTTCCTAATTCATTATTCCCTTCAGGATCACAATCTTTCTCTAGTTTTAAGCCTGCAACTGTGTTCCTCCCTTCAATCAATTATTGGATTTGGGTCAAGGCCATTCTGCATAAAATTCACTGTCTTCAAATGTGTCACACTAAATCATCTAACTAACTTTAACCACTCTACTCAAACACTATCAACTATCACATAGACACTCTAATATAGTTGATCAAGTTAGATTAGGGTCATCTAGAATGGTCTAACAGTGGATCCTTACAATGGTTATTGTCATTTAGTTACATGACCATGTTTGTGATGACAGTCAACTATTTGTTCATTGCACAACTAACTGTGTAAAATAGAGATAAAACTAATCAAGTGAACATCAATAACTGTGAATTCCATTACAACAATTGAGCATTCATCATTTGGTATATGAACAGGTGAAAAACATGCAAACATCCAGACATGTGTACTATGATCTTTCCTATAACAAATGGACTTGTGACGATTTTCACAATAGTACATGTGTGGTAGGAAAGCTCAAAGTACTGCTTAGCAAAATATGAATGTTCATCACCAGTTACTGAAACAGATTTACATAAACCAATTAACTCAAAACACAAACCCTTTTTTGAATAATTTAATTTTAACTTTGGTTGTGTTAAAGGAACTATGTTGACTTTATTTTGTAGTTATTCAACATTAGAGTTTTTAGATTAAAAGGAGTTCACATTTTTATGGGAATGTATCGTTCAATTGAGCATTAACACCCATATATATCTAGTGAGATGAACATAAATCATGTACCTCATGCTAGTGTGCTTGGATTAGACTAGACATTATCCAACTGCCTGTGAGGGTTGTCACTATTATTAATTGGTGTAAAAGGAGGACCGTCTATGTGTTATAGAACTTTAAATAAATACTCACTATTTGGATAATGTCTAGTCTAATGAAAAATAGTGTATACAAGGTATCCAAGAAAAATAGCATGAGGTACATGAGTTATGTGCATATCACTAGTTATAGATGGGCAACTATGGCACACTAGTATCTATGAACTCCTATTAATCTACAAACTCTCATATTAAACAACTACAAAATAAAGTCAATATAGTTCTATTAACACAGCCAAAGCAAAAATTAAATTATCTAACTATGTTGACTTTATTTTGTAGTTGTTTAACATGAGAGTTTTTAGATTAATAAGAGTTCACATTTTTATGGGAACGTATTGTTAGGAATAGTCCCAAGAGATAACTGAGAGGGGGGGGTGAATTAGTTATCTACTAGTTTCAATTTTTTATCCAATTAAGTATACTTAAACATAAGAATAAATACAATGAGAGAACATATGAACACAACACCAATATTTTGGTTATGGGGAAACCCAAATAGGTAAAAACCCTGGTGGGAATTGACACCCACTAATATTCTGTACTAGTGTATTATGATCATTGTTAGAAGATCCTTAACCTTGTTAGGAGTTGCTTTACAATATATTTAGTATAGTAGACCTGGTCAAGGGTCAGACCCTGTTAGGAGTCTTTTACAATAGTCCCTATTAGGGGAGAGGACACACTATCCGAGAGCACACTGCTCAAAGGGGTGAAGGATACAACCCTCTGTTTAACAAATACACACTATATCTGGATCTTGGTGAACTACACTTTGACCTTCTATCTGGATCAGTTCCAATGTATAGCACACATACTCTACTTGGTCACATAGACCTTCTTCTGATGGCTCAACACTTCGCACACTTTGCTCCGCTCTTACTGTCAACCATGAGCCACACTTAAACAATCACAAATGACTGCCTATAAATATCTTTCCTCTAAATGATATAATCAAGTTAGCCTATTAGAACCACCTTGAAATCATATTAGAGAAACCATAACAAACTCCAATAACCATTCAGTCGACTCTACTAAGCAAGCAACTCATTCTGGGACCTGTCTATTCAGATAATTGTAGACGCACGCCACACACTGTTAGCTCTACCAAAACAACTGGATCTTTCTCCTCAAGATAAATTACTTCATGAGCTCTTAACAAAACATCACTAACTCTTTTCTAAGCTTAAATCCAAGGGCACATACTGAAATGATAGGCACAACTCCAGAACCAATAAAATCTCTGTGGGCTCTTTTGAATAAACACAGGAAACTACTTCTGGCGAATAACGACTGCATAACTTCACTTCTACTAATCATCAGACTCTACACCCATTAATGTAACATTAATAACATGTCTTCATCACATATCCAAAGGCGCAAGGCTCCATGATAACTATACGTACAACCATACATAGAACACTGCCTATTACTTTGTCAGGAACACTGCTGACACAAGCTACTATATAACTGTCTGTACTAACAGTTAACCTCTACACCCATGATATCATGCTGATATCATGTCCATACTATATATACTAAAAGCTTACTACATAAGACTTCCACACATGCTACTTTCCATATGTTGTCATCAATGAAAAACATACAGTCAGTACTGGCCTGCTGGCAAATCTCTAACAATCTCCCCCTTTGGCATTGATGGCAACATATGGAATGAAAAACTACACCAATCCAAATGAACATTTCTTTTACAATATTCTCCACTTCCTCTTCAAAACTCCCCCAAACAAGTGTCCTCCATATGCTACAATATTTTTCAACATTCTCCATTTGCTCAATTGAACTGATGTCATAACTGAATACTACTCCCCCTTAGTATATTACTCCTCCTTTTTACTTTTGTTTTTCATGACTATATATTACTACCCCTTTGACATCAATGGAAAAGGGCACCAATCTATTTAAGCAATGGTACTACTCTTGAAGTAGAGTAGTCAACCTTCCATCAGTCTGTGAGGACTGATGCTATTCCTTCTTTCTTCTAAGAAGAATTAGGGATGGGAATTACTCCCAACTTTTCCCTGAGATACTCAAAATTATCCTTTGGCAAGGGCTTTGTGAATATGTCTTCCAACTGGTCTTTGGTACTCACATAGTCCAAATTGACTTCTTTCTCTACCACTTTCTCTTTTAAGAAGTAATACTTGATCTTAATGTGCTTTGTCTTTGCATGCATCACATGGTTCTTCAACATATTGATAGTGCTAGTGTTATCACAGTGAATAACAATAGGGTAATCAATCTGAATTTCAAAATTCTTTATCATTTGCTTGATCCAAACAATTGTAGAACAATTCAGGACTGCTGCAACATACTCTGCTTCTGCTATTGATTGAGAAATACAATTTTGTTTCTTGCTTGTCCAAGTGACAAGTCTATCACCAAGAAACACTGCTCCACTTGATGTACTCTTTCTATCATCAACACATCCTGCCCAATCAACATCGGTATATACATGAAGTTCAATATTTTTTGAATTAGGATACCATAGACCATAATCTATAGTGCCCTGCAAATATCTGAATATTATTTTAACTGCCATGAGGTGACTCTATTTAGGCTCTACTGCAAATCTTCTAACTATGCCAACTGCATTGGAAATATTAGGTCTAGTTTGAGTAAGATATATGAGTTTTCCAATCATAGACTTCTACAATGTTGTATCCACTACTAGTGAGTCATCTTCTTTTCTAATCTTACATCCAATTATCATAGGTGTTACTACTGGCTTACAATCATCCATCTTGAATTTCTTCAGTATCTCTTTCACATATTTAGACTCATTAATAAAAAATCATTTTTTTGTCTGCTGCACATTTCGTCCTAAGAAGTATTTGATAGGACCAATCATACTCATCTCAAATTCACTCTACATTTCTTTAGCAAATTCTACACTCAATTTGTCATTACCCCCAAAGATTATGTCATCAACAAATGTAGCCACAAGTAGTAGTCCTTCAAATGTTTCTCTTATAAATAGGTTACAATTGTACACACTAAAAAGGTGCACTTCTATGCATGGAGTTGCAAGGTTGAAAATTGCTCTCAGCTAGAGCTACAAACTTGTGACCTTGCTAGTCAACCACACAATGAGAGATTCACAATGGAGACAAGGGCAACAATGCCAATATCTCCAAGAATCCAATATGTAATGCAATGTAATGTAAGCTATATGAGAATGCAACCTAAAATATGAAAGGAAAGTACAAACTATGCTATGAAAGGAAAGAACAAGTATTACCAAGCCTTCCTATTTAGACTATGTGAGCTTATTCTATTGCATAAAAGGAAATCTACACTAAGGATGCCATTATTATGCAACTATGAAAGCAAATATATAACTATAATGAAATGCAACAAGTCTTCAATGTCTTCAAACTCCAAATGCACCTAAAACCTGCAGCATAACATTAGCATAAAACAAGTGGATATGCAAATGAAGGAGAGAGCTCTCCTTTTATAAGAAATGCAAAGAAATGGACCATTGAGATTAAGAGGCAAAAAGTCTTAATCGACGGTGGAGCTTGAAAGAGGAGCAATCCATGTGCACAAGTATCCTCCAATGAGAGTGAAGTGTTGACTTTTGAGCCTCATGTGAGATAAAAGTGCTTTTTCTCTTTTTTATAAAATATGAATAATGCTTTATTTGTGCAACTTAGGATAAGAGGAAAAGTGGGGGCTTTTTATTTATTAAAAGGGGAGGAAATATTCCTTTTAGGTAAATAAAAACTTAGGATAAATGGTTAGCCCATAGGATAAAAATCTAATATATGATCGAAATTAAGACTTGATCAAGAAATTAATAATGTTGAAAATATTGATTATTGATCAAAATGATTCAGGATTGATAAATTGAATAAATGGGGCCCAAAGTCTAGGCGACCATTTTAGGGTGCATACATTTGCCCCTCTTTGACTAATGTGTGATCGATTTGGGAACACATGTAGTCAAAGAAGAATTGAGATGTGAGATCTATTTGGGATCACAAAACAACTCAGATGTGAGGTCGATTCGGGATCACATCCAGACAAAACATAAACAAAGGCCTTTGAACATGAGGTCGATTTGGGATCACATTCAAAGTAGGAGATAAGAATCTCAAATTTGAGCAAAAGCTCACAAAAGATGTCTGAATCAAGAGAATCAAGCAATTGGGGATGAGAATCCCATAGGTACTGCCCCCTCGGAATCAAAATTGAAATCAGGTAGAGAGGAGAACAACGAATTGATAAGGATTTGATCAAATCAGAATGAAATCACAATCAAAGGTAAGGGTCAAATAGGTTAACCATTAGGCAATAAAACATGCCCTAGCCTGACTGAAAAGATGTAGTCAAATGTGAGAAATGAGGGAGTGGAATGAATATGAATGAAAAACTAGAAGTTTGGAAGACATGGAAATGAAGAAATGACGATGCCCCAACAAAGATCGAAGGATTAGGCCTCAAAAGATCAGTCAACTGCACAGAAGGGGGAAGATTTTGAAACATGATATTGACTATCAAGATGACCTTGGATTTTGATTTTGAGTCCAAAAATGGATCCAGGATGTCGAAATTAGCTAGGGGTGCAATTTTTGCGCAATTCTGAGGTGTTTTAAAAATGAGGTCAAAAAGTCAAAAGGCTATAAAAGGGGTCAAAATGTCATTTTCAAAAATCATTTGTCTTTTAACGATTTGAGAATTTCAGAGCTTTAGAGAGAGAGAAAATGGCCCAGCAAGCAGGAGTTCCCGTCCACAGGCATCGATTCAAGTGCGCCTAGTTGCACAACCGGCCACCACACTATCCTGCCCCGGTATGTTTTCAAAAAACTCAAGCTTTTTGAGTCATTTTTGGCATTTAATAGCTTATTTTAGCACGTTTTTCAAATTTTTAAATTTTAAAAATTTTTGCTAGGTGAAATATTGCGCGATACTTTAGAAGTATCACACGCTTTGGGGAGAAGTATCGCGCGATACTTCGCGGGTCCCCAAAGTATCGCGCAACCTAAAGCACCAGTATCGCATGATACTAGGTGAAAGATCGCATGATACTGGGCGAAGTATCGCACGGTATAAGGTTTATCGCCCCGCTATAGGGAGAAGTATCGCGCGATACTTCTCCAAAAAAAGAATATCGCCTAGTATAAAATTTTGATTTTTTAATGCATTTTTGAGCAAAATGACATGGATCTAGACAATGTTACATTTTTGAGATGTTTTATACTGAATTTTTAGACATCCATCATGATATGTGCTAACAACTGGCTTGGTTTTTGGCTTGTAGGAGGTCTTTTCGGCGCTCATCATCAGAGCACCGAAGGTGACAGGATTGCAGTGTGTCCGAGATCTGGATGATCCGAGCAATGCCGACATCAGAGCGATGAGATTCCAGTATTTGCTGAGGTATCCATACATCAGAGCGGACCACGGGTTGTTGACTGCTCTTGCTGAGAGATGGCATAGTGAGTACAACACCTTCCACCTACCGACTGGAGAGGCATCGATCACTCTGGAGGACGTCTACAAGATCTTACGAGTGCCAAGTCATGGTGAGCCAGTGAGTATAATCATGTTTTAAGATCTAGTTATAAATATAATGTTTCCATATGATGAAAATTGACATGATTCATTTGTTGGCACAGGTGTACTATGATCAGGATGCCACTGAGGGGTGCCGACTGGTTCAGGAGATGTTCCAGGATGTCACTATTCTAGATAGGCATATCAGCTGGGAGAGGCTGATAGATGATTTTGGCAGAGACTACCTAGTGCCATGCATAGTGGTATCTATCATTTCTCAGATCCTGATGACTGACCGTAGTCAAAAGGGTTTCCCTCTCGGATGGGCTCAGCTTTTGGTGGACTTGGTCAGCAGGCCGCGACGGATGGCATGGGGTCCTACCATATTGGCAGAGATGTACCATGAGCTGCATGAGATCATCTACAAAGACGGTCGGACATGGGCATGCAGTGCCATCCTGTCACAGATATGAGCGTGGGAGCACATCACTGTGGTGCACCCTAGGGTTCAGCCGAGGGAGAGGAGGTACCCTTATATCTACAGGTACCTTGGGTTCATATCACATGCCCATTCTAGGGATGTGACCTACTATCGACAAATTTTGGATGAGATAGCCTCATTCACATGGAGGCCCTACAGGGAGGTTAAGGTTTGGGGAGATGCAACCGATGAGCTAAGTTATATGCTATGCAGTCGGCCACTGGTAGGTCGGTATGTAGAGATCGTAGAGAGATTCTGCATCATTCGGGTATGGCGGTAGTTTAGGAGGCAGTAGCGAGTCTCGATAGAGACTACTACATATGCCAGGGCCAGAGATGAGGAGGGTCATGGGTGGCTACCCATGTTGGATTATCAGCAGGCTGTCGCGGAGATAGCAGGTATCAGGAGCGAGCCCTGAGAGTATTTCCCATATATGGTAGATGCAGGGGCTGATGGAGCCTACAGAGCAGAGCGGTGGAGGGTGCCATTCCCTTGGTTTACAGTACCAGATGCATAGGTACCAGTGCCGGGAGGAGACGGAGGGGGTGATGGGGGAGATGGAGGAGACGGAGGGGACGGAGGAGAGGGAGGGGGAGAGGGAGGGGATGGAGGAGATGGCAGGAGGGGGAGAGGGAGGAGGATGGAGAGAGGAGAGGGGTCGAGATCAGGTGGCTGAAAATGGTCACGGGGACAGCGATCAGCGACACCCGAGGAGGAGGCGAGACCAGCTCGCCGGTAGGCGGAGGCACATTAGGATCAGCCTGCAGGGGGAGAGGATCTGAGAGCCCAGATACAGGCTCAGGAGGCAGAGATACAGCAGCTCTAGACTACTATAGCCATGAGAGATCAGCAGCTACTGGATCTGAGGGCAGAGCGGGATCAGCAGATATCTGATCTTAGGGCAGAGATAGCACGCCGTGAGGTGATGGCACAGGCCGAGGCACTGGAGCTCCGACGAGAGTCAGTGAGAGCAGCCTATTATCATGGGCTATATCTGCAGGCTATCCCAAAGGGTGAGAGAGCACCATCATACTCTCAGTGGGTAGGGGTATCAGATGTGGTACTCGATAGGAGAGCTATGCCTCCACCACCACCATGAGCTCCTTACGAGGGTGGTAGCAAGTCTTAGGTTTAAATGTTTTAGACATATTTTGAGACTTTTGATCCAGATTTTGGGATCTCATATTGTATTGTATATCATGACATTGTATATAGATATATGAGATTACTGGATGTTCGATGTATCATGTTAATTTGTCTCACTTGTGATGGATGTATCAGTTTATGTATATTGTCTTGCCATTTTGCTCAAAATGTTTATGTATGTGCTTATGTATGTTCTCTCTCATAGATGTATGTTTAATTTTTATGTGTATGATATAGACTCATGTTTCTTGAAAATGATAGTTTTTGATATAGATATGATGATATGATTAACCCCTTGTGATGAACAGGGATAGGTTCGAGATGAAAAGGACAAGGAGTGAAAGACATGATCAAGAAGAAGAAAAGGTGAGCGCAGTCGACTGACAGGTCCACGTAAGATGAAAATGAGAGCTCTCTCCATATGCAAAATGCAACACTAGACTAACATGAACTTAAAAATGCAAACTACTATGAAAGTGGTTGACTTGCAAGGTCACAACGCTTGTAGACATCTAATTATCATCATCGAGCGTTATTGGTAGTGTCGTAAGATCATACAATGCACACTAGCGTAACTATGTGGATATGAATATGATCTTTATCAGATAGAAATGTGGGAATCCCACCTAGGCATCAAAGACGTATAGGTCGAGATGACTAATGCAGTGGGATCACTTAAGTTTGATATGGCGAGATTATGCTTGTATCAGGACACATGAAAGTCAGGATAACTAGAAGCATGCACTCGCAAAATAGTCAAGGATAATACCTTATTAATCCATAGTGTCAAGTAGGACCAGCATAAATGCTCATGACAATTAGGACCAACAAAATATACCCACAAGCAGATAAAGAAAGAAAACATGTTCTCATTCCCTTAGTCTTCTAGTTATGCATCATCGAAAACTTCTTAGGGAGAGATCACTCATCAAAGAAATGCTCATAGACAGCACACAAAGAAAAAAAAAGTCATCATATCATCAGCGAGTTGATTGTTTAAGTGCGTGTGTGTTGGTCATAGAGTCAAATTCTGAGTATCATATCTGCTTAGTGAGAAATATCACATCATACGAGACTGTTGGATAAGACACCTGATAAGTGTTAAGAAACACTCGATGCAAGGGTAGTGTTGAAAAACATTGTTTGGGGTGGTGTTGAAAAACACCTGTTGTGAAATGCCCCAAGAGACAAACGCACCTAAAAGACCAATGCTAACAGTTATGCCCCCTAGACAAAGACAAAGACCAATTCCAGACTAAGTCAAATAAGGTCAAGGCATGATGGGAAGTGGCTAAGTGTCAAGGACGCATGCTAACAAATAGGAGTGCAAAGGCCTCAAGTAGCGCCTGTTCCCAGGTTTTCACCACTTGGATTCTTTTTTCATTTTTTCATTTTTTTGGATTTTTGAACTTTTTCTAATTTTTTAATATTTTTTCAGGACATTTTATGCTTTTTAGGATTTTTTCAGCATCATATATGAATTTTTTTTGGTATATTTTTCAGGATCATAAGATATGTACAAAGGATGTCCCCAAACAGATTGGGCATCAAGGATAGAACTTCTTGAGGTGCACAATGTTGATGGGATTAGGGAGCTGTTCTCCATCAGGATCTGACAGTAAATACGCACCAGTACCAAAAGTAGCTGTGATGACATATGGTCCAAGCCAGTTAGGTTCAAACTTGCTCTTTTGCTCTTTGTTTGGTTGGTTCTTAGGGTTCTCTCGCAAAACAAGATCACCTATTTGAAATTTTCTAGGGTGAACCTTCTTGTTGAATGCCTTGGACATACGCTTCTAATACACTCTCATATGATCAAAGGAAGCCTTACGCTTCTCATCTAGAAGTTCTAGTTCCTGTAACCTCATGGCGCGGTAATCCTCATCTGTAATCAAACCTTTGAGTGAGATTCTAAGTGATGGTATCTTGACTTCTAAAGGTAATACTACTTCAACGCCATAGGTGAGAGAAAAAGGAGTGGCTCCTGTAGGTGTGTGAATGCTTGTTCTATAAGCCCATAGTGCTGGATTGATTTGTAAGTGCCAATCCCTACCATTCTTGTGTACTGTCCTATGAAGAATCTTAAGAATGGTTTTGTTAGAGGCTTCTGCCTATCTGTTTCCCTATGGAAAATAGATGGAGGACCAATGTTGCTTGATTTTAAACTTTTTGCATAGGTGCTCTAGGTCCTTATTCTTAAATTGACCTCCATTGTCAGTAATGATCTTAGAAGGCACTCCAAATCGGCAAATGATATGATTCAAGATGAACAAAGAAATGGTCCTTCCTGAAGCAACAGAAAGTGGCACAGCTTCCACCCATTTTGTGAAGTAGTCAGTGGCAGTAATAATGAACTTGTGTCCACCTGATGAGTTGGGATGAATCTGCCCAACCAGATCAAAGGCCCAACACTGAAATGGCCAATGAGAAATAGAAGGGATCAGCTCCCTACCTAGAGCATGGATCAGGTTGCCGTGTTTCTGACATTTTTCACATGACTTAGCAAAGGTGACTGCATCTATCTGCATTGTGGGCCAATAATATCTTGCCCTAAGCAACCTTCGGGCCATGGCAAGACCATTAGAGTGTCCACCACAAATGCCCTTGTGGATGTCAGCTAACGCTCGGTTGGATTCCTCCTTTTCCAAGCACCTAAGGAGCGTCCCATCTAAACCCCTCCTATATAAATCACCAGAGATGAGGGTGTGGCGAGAGGCGTTATGGATGAGGTTTCGGCGTTCAGAGTAGTTGAATGTGTCAGGAATGATGCCATCACGAAGATATGAATAGATAGCACCATATCGGGAAGACTCGTGTGTGACAATGGTACAAATGACATGGCTTTCAGAGGAGTCAAAGATGGGATGGTGTAGCTCTTCCACCAGGAATTCAAATCTGGATTCATGTGTCTCCAACTGAAGAAGTGAAGCTAATGTGGCCATGGCATCTGCAGCTTTATTCTCTGTCCTAGGGATCTGTTGAAACATTACAAAGGTGAAGTAGTGTCTCAAAGAATCAACCATCTTTTTATAGGGTATCAATTTGTCATCCTTGGTTTGATACGCTTCATTGACTTGGTTGATGATTAACTGGGAATCCCCAAAGACATGTAACTCTGTGATGTTCCATTCTATAGCCATTCTCAAGCCATTAGTTAAAGCTTCATATTCTGCAATATTATTGGTACATGAGAATAATAGTTTGTAAGACTTCGGAATGTTGCACCCATGTGGAGAAACAAATAACACTCCAGCACCTGATCCATTTTGCATGCGGGAACCATCAAAGAACATTGTCCAAGTGCGAGTAGTTGTATACAAGATGTGTTCGTCTGGGAATTCCACTTGGACTGGCATATTATCTTGAATTGGGAAATCAGCTAATTGGTCAGCAATAGCTTGTCCTTTTATTGCCTTCCTTTCAACGTACTCTATGTCAAATTCAATTAGGACCATCATCCATTTAGCGAGTCTACCCGTCAGGGCAGCCTTACTAAGCAAGTATTTAAGGGGATCAATTTTTGCAACCAACTGTATGGTATGAGCAAACATGTAGTGGTGCAACTTTTGAGAAGCGAACACCACTGCCAGACAAGACTTCTCAATATTATTGTAATTGATCTCATAGGAGACGAGAGTACGGCTGATATAGTATATGGCCCATTCTTTCCCAGTATCATCTGATTGAGCCAATAATGCCCCCAGGGAAGTGTCTGTAGCTGAAATATATAGGATCAATGGTTTCCCTGGAATAGGAGGCATTAGAATCAGAGGATTAGCCAAGTATTGTTTGATCTGATCTAGGCTCTTTTAACAATCCTCGTTCCAAACACAAGAAGCACCCTTATGCAATGTCTTGTTAAAGGGTTGTGCCCTGTCTGCAAGCTGAGAAATAAACCTCCTAATTGATTGAAGACATCCTTGAAGACTTCTCATTTGGCTGATATTTTGAGGAGGCGGCATATCTAGAATTACTTGGACCTTTTCGGGGTCAACCTCAATACCTTTTGCTGATATTATGAATCCTAAAAGTTTGCCTGAGGTGACGCCAAATGCGCACTTCTTTGGATTCAATCTGAGTTGAAATTGTTCCATACGATCTAGAATTACTTCCAGATCATTGAGGTGTGTGTCCCTTTTTCTTGATTTTGCCAGGGTATCATCCACATAATCTTCCATGTTTTTGTGCATCATATCATGAAAGATAGTTGTCATAGCTCTTTGGTAGGTTGCTCCTGCATTCTTTAATCTGAATGGCATGATGTTCCAGCAATAGGTTCCCCATGCACATGTGAATGCTATTTTCTCTTGGTCTTCAGGAGCTATTTTGATTTAATTATACCCTGAGAAACCATCCATTAGAGAGTATATGTCATAGCCCGCCGTCATGTCCACTATCATGTCAATGTTTGAAAGTGGAAAATCATCCTTTGGGCATGCTTTGTTTAAATCTCTAAAATCTGTGCAGACACAAATGGACCCATCATGTTTGGAGATAGGTACTATGTTTGAGATCCATTCTGCATAATCGATGGCTCTAATAAATCCAGCTCTCAAAAGTTTTTCTAATTCCCCTTTGACAAGTAGAGCTACATGTGGATGCATTTTTCTTAATCTCTGTTTTACTGGCTTGACTCCTAGAGCTATGGATAAGTGATGCATTATGAGATTCGTGTCAAGCCTTGGCATGTCTGAGTAGGTCCATGCAAAATTAATTTTCTTTTTCTATAAAAATTGTACATATGCCTTGGTCTCTTCTTCTGATAAAGACTGAGCAAGATGGACTATCTGAGGATTTTCTTCTGTGTTTAAATTGACTGGCTTTGTTGGTTCAATCAATATTGATGATCTATCCTAGAAATAACTCGGCAAGTTATTAAGTACCCCATCCTTAGGTGCCTCAAAGAGGTTTTCACCCTCAGATGCGTCATTTCTTTTTACTATTTTTGGTTCTGACACCGCCACAAAGTGGTTTTCACCATCAGACCTATTTTTCTTTTTTTCTTTTATTTTGAGACTGAGGTACTTAATATCAGGCTCTGTCATGCTGGTTGTTGGTTCACTGGTGGAAGCAGCCATGGGTTCAAGAGCATTCAGATAGCAGGCAATTTCATAATCATTGTGGAAGGTGAGGAATGTGGGCTCTTGATGGCACTGAGACCAGTCAATTAGGTCAAAGTGAACAAGGGGTAAGTCGATGACTGGTTCAATGTTGTTTATGCGAAAGGTGTCATCTCTAGTGACCATATAATCAAAGTTCATCAAGTCTTCTCCTAAGATACCCAAGTTAGGACTCATCCTATCAAACAAAGCATCATCCACTAAGGCGATTTGAGGAGTGCAATCCTCTAGTCCTACACTAGGATCGTTAGTCGCATCGGGTTGGGTACTATAGGCATGGATAATATCCACGTCCAGATCAATCGTTGCATCTAAAAGTGAGTCCCATTCATATTCATGGGAATCTATCTTTGAGTCATTATTTAGGCCTCATGATGTAGAAGCCTCAAGGTTAGGAAGGGTTTCCCCCTCTCTAGTGCTAGTATTGGTACTATCCATCGCAGCTAGGACAGTAACACTTTCCTTTGTCGATCTAGTAGTCACACAGTCACTATCCGTCGCAGTTGGGATAGTAGGACTATCAAGTATCAAATCTGTGGAATCTCCCCAAAGGAGATTCGTTGAGGGAACCCAATCATTAGACACATCTTGTTGATTGGAAAGATCAGGCGTATAATCTGAGTCACTGTCACTGTCCGTCACAGCTGGGACAGGGACACCTTTCTTCTTCTTATTCTCAAAACCTAAGCCAACAGTGGACTTATTCTTTCATCCAAAAAGAGCATGATCAAGAGGCTCAGCTTTAGCATCCAGCCTATGACTAAGGGGACCATATCCCGGATATCCCATATTTTTAACCAGTGTATACCCTTTCCCATAAGCTTCAGGTGAAGGAGCAAAATTCTCATTATGTTTGTATTTCTCCTCGTGATAGATCCAGTCCCTTACAACAACTTCCTCTTTCTCTTCTTGAATAGGGACCGAAGACTCAACAAATTTCCCAAATAATGTCATTGCTAATGATGAAGGCTTCACATTTGGGGATGGTCTCCCATAAGACCTAGGAGAGATTGGCATGTTTGTAAGAGAATCCATTTTATAATCTCCCATCCCAAGATCGATGGTCTTGAACTTCTGCTTGTATTGTTCAAGTGAACTACTAGGACTGTCAACTTCCCTATTCAAAGGTACATGTGATCCTACAGAAATGTTATTAACTGATAAAGCACTATCTCCAGGGATGCAAATTTCTACACCGTTATGGGGAAACTTAACACACTGGTGATATGTTGATGGGACTGCTTGCATTTCGTGAATCCATGGCCTACCTAGCAAAATGTTGTAGGCTAGAGGTCCAACATCAACAATTTGAAATAATATATCTTTTTCTACGGGACCAATGTGAATAGGCAAAATAGCCAATCCCTTAGAACTTCTTTCTGCTTCGTCATATGCTTTGATTGTGATCCTTTTCCTTGTGTCAATGACATTCTTAGAATATCCTAGAGCCAGCAACAAACTCAGGGTACAAATATTGAGCCCCGCACCCCCATCTATCAGTACACGCCTAACACGGGTTTTATGAATCATGACTTTGATGTGTAAGGCCAAGTTATGTGGGTGACTGATGGATTTGTCATCTTCTTTGGAGAAGGTGAGGTAATGAGGGCTAGCCAAATGGTTGACCAGGTTTTGGAATTGATCAATATCTAAGTTGTTAGGGACATTGGCTGCTCGCAAAGCATCCTCAAGGACGTGCTTGTGCTTAGGAGATAATTCTAAAAGCTCAAAAATGGAAATCTACGCAGGTGTACATTGTAGCTGGTCAATAAGATTATAATTGGAATCAGGACCAACGACAGATTTGGGAGGAGCACCTTTGGACATGGGCCGCTTAGACTTGCTAGTGCTAGGACCTCTAATGATAATGGGCGCTTGCGCCTGTCCCCTAGTGACATCATTGAGGGACTGGGGCATTCTTTGTGAGTGAGGACCTCTTATCACCACAACGGGTCTTTCATCAGTCATAGGAGTTGAGTCCATATTATGTCCATAGGGATCTTTCCCTCTCATCATGTTGACACTATCATCCACAACTTCAAGCATGTTAATAACATTCTCCGTGTTTGTGTAGGTGTAGTTGATAGCCGCCTTGCCATTCTTATTGTTAGAATTCTCTCCTTTCTCATATTTAGGCAAGGGCTCTTTAAAGGCTTTATGATCTGCATTAGTAGTTAACCCATCCACTTGTAATTGTCCTTTCTCAATAAGGTCTTGGACAAGATGCTTGAGTTTAAAACAATTTTCTATGTCATGTCCAATCCCATTATGGAAAACGCAAAAAGCCTTAGCATCCCACCAATGAGGTAAAGGATCCGGTATGCGATGTTTTGTAGGATCCTGTGGGTGTGCCAAATTATGAGCAACTAATGTCTTAAAAACATCTGCATAAGATTCTCCCAATTTGGTAAATTGTCTTTTCTCCATTTTAGATCTCTTTTGATACTTAGGTTTGTCTTGTTGTGTTGAAGACGTTTGCAGCTTCATAGCTTGAACTGCATGAGAGAGGTTAAGAACTCCTTCATTTTTGACCTGAGATGAGTCAACAACTCCATCGTTGACCACTTGCTTGTTTTTGTTCCAATAGGAGTTCTTTTTGTCCTTGTTACCATTAGTATTTTTATTTTGGCTATTGTTGTTATTTTTTGGTTTAGCCAAAATTCCTTGTTCTTTTAGGACATCCTCAATGCGACATGCCACCTCTACCATAGTATCAAAGGAATTAAATGAAATTTTCTTGACTTCATATCTGAGTTCTGGTATTAGATTGCTCACAATGATATCAATTCTCTCCTCTTTAGGGATTGTCCTTGGGTATTTCGAACACAATCACCTCCATCGTTGTAAAAATGTGACAAAAGATTCCCCTTGATTTTGCTTAAGTTTACACAAATCAAGCATTGTGACCGACCTCGATAAGTTGTAAGCAAAATGCTGAACAAATCTTTGGACAAGTTCTTTAAATGTCTTTACTGGAGGGGAAAGGTTGGTGAACCACTCCATGGCTTGACCTTTTAAACTCCTTGGGAATAATCTCATCAAGTAGGAGTCTTCATGGTGAAAGGAAAAGCTCATTATGTAGAACTGTCGAACATGGTCGTGAGGGTCACCAATGCCATCATATTTGTCGTATGTTGGGAACTCAACTTTCTTAGGGAATTCTACCATCACCACACTTTTGTCAATGGGGTTAGGACATATGGAGTCTAAATGAAACATGCTCTTGGGAGCCTTCATCCTATCTATATCCTTTTGCATTTGTAAGATCACCTCATCAGTTGAAGGGCTCTGTTTCTTGATCTTTTGGTGAACATCAAAATTATATGGAACTTTAGCACCTTTGTTGATAAGACTTTCCAAGAATTGGTCTTTGTTTTGTTCCACATATTGCTCCACATATGCTTGAAAGGACGGTTCTTGTTCCATAGTCATGAAGTCCATATGATCAATTTTAGCATAACTTCCTCCATGTTGTGAGCCATGATGTGCTTGTTGGGAGGGTTGCTTTGAATGTCTATGAGATGACTGTCTCCTATGATGGTCATATCTTGAAGCCCTTCTTCCTCTAGGACTTGGGGATCATGAGGGCATCCTTGATCTTCTTCTAGGGCTAGGGGAAGGGGTAGATGGGGGTGAGTTGGTCCCACTATTGGCTCCCCTCCCATTAAATCAGCTTTGGAGTTGTTGTGCATAGAGTCTATCTTCTTCTTCTTGGGTGACTCTTTTCTATATATCCAACAATGCACGTTCCTCTTCCTCTAGTTGTCTGAATTTTTTCTTTTTAGCAGCCTGTTCATCTAAGTAGGCTTGCTTCTCTCTCTCAATGCTTCTCAATCTGGTATTTGCATATCGAGAGGTGTCTTTAAGTGGGGAGGATTGTCTTGAATGTCTTATTGCATTGGCTACGTTTATGTGGTGATCACTAGATTCGTTATTCTGGTCTTCGTGTTGTGACCTTGAATCTGAGTGAGCTTGCTTATGATGTCTCTCAACTCATTGATGAGCATCAAAATACCTCACGTTGTTGGGAGGTGATCTGGGTGGACTAGCATGAGAAGAACCACCATACTCTCTTTTGTGTCATTGGAAGATATCCTCGAGAGTTTGATTCATGGCTTCTCTTTGTTGTCGGGTAAAAGTGTAACTCATGTCCATGCTTGATGAGAGTGTATGAAAGAGGTGCTCACTTCACTAGGATTAGCTCTCGGATTAAAACAAACCTCATATTCACTCTTAGGAGATTGATAAAAAAGGGGACCTTTTCCCTTAGGTTGTCGACGAGTCTTGATAGGTGGTAACTGGCTAAAGGCAACAAGGGGTCGCTTCCCTTGATTGACTTGGTACCTTGTCGTAACTGACATGAAAGAAAGATACTCTCAATGAGAAGGTGACCTCTCAAAGTGTCAATGCCAAACTAGGATAATCGAAGTCCTCTATTGTCCAAAAAAGAAATGAAAAGAAAAAGGGGCTTTACCAACACTGTCAAAGAGGTGCTTCAAATCAAAGGGTGACTACCCTTGCACTTTTGAATCAGGAGGTTGGACTAGACCAAAAGATAATTGAAATTGAGATGAAAATAAAAGCAATTTGGACAATAAGAGTACTAAAATTTTCCAAGAATGTAGCTAACAATCTTAGAGATGAACCTTGGCACCAAGAATGACCTTCTAATTTGGCAATTATTTCAAGGTGATTTCGTAAATCAAATGATGCTATCTCGGAGGACTAAAAATAGAAATTTAGAGTCAAGACATGCCTCAAACGTCAGGGTGAGAACCCTACTCTAAGACCTAGCCTGATTAACAGCAACTGAAACTGACCAAAATTTAAGCACGACAGAAATAAACCAGGTGATATACTCCAAGCTACTGGGGCGATAAACCTATAATCGTGTGATACTTCGCCTGAAGCCAGGTGATACTTCTTAGTACTGGTGGGTGATATACTCCAGGCAGGTCGAGCGATAGTCCGTCAGGGGTGAACTATCGCATGATATTTCTCTTCAAAGTGGGTGATATTTCTAGCAAGTGCGAAGTATCGCACGATACTTCGCTTTAAAGGGTGCGATACTATTGCAGAATTATTTAACTCTTGACCAGAATTGTGTAAAATTTGCATTTTTGGGTCTGTTTGGTCAAAATTTCTAGTCTGAGGGTTGATGTTTTTAGTTTCAGTCACAATATCAGTAGAATTTCAGTAGGTTTGCAAACAGTAAGGGATTAAAACATGGTCTCAAACACTTGAAACAAGGGCAAAAGCAACATTGCCAAGACAAACACTTGTGATATCAGAATTGAAACAACACCTTATGAATGCTACCAATTGTTTGTATGTAAGAACATTTTCACTGGTATCACACAAGCGAAGACAATTCAAGCAAATCTATCCTAAAAAGTCAAGGCTCAATACTTACCAACTTAGCCCACAACTTGATGCCCCCTTGCCTCACACCAAGTGGTTACCCACAAGAGATGTTGGCTTTGTCATGGAAATGTCAAATGACACAACCAAAGGGACACATATGGTGAGTATCTTAAGGTGATCCGGGTAAACCACTTGGATCAATCCTTGCACTAAGAAGATAAGCGGCTAAATAAGGTGGCTTCTATCTAATGGTTCTTAATAAAGATTTCCGTTCACAACACCCCTCTTGCTCCTCATAAAGGACTAGGACCTCGCGGCCTCAAGAGTACCTTAAGCATTCTTGTTCAATGTTTTCCCCGTGGTCGCAATCCCATGAGCTACTCACATCAAACGAAGACAAGTGTTATGTCTACCAAGGTTTTTGGTGTCCTTGATAGCCTTGAGATTATAGTGAGTTGGAATCACTTGCCACCAAGAAAAATGATGACAATGTTGTCCCCACTTGAGTTGTTCCTCTTGATTGCTCAAGAGCAGGCCCGCTAAAGGATCCTAAACTAAACAAAGAATAGATCAACTCTTTAGGTTCAAGGTTTTTGGTTCACCACAAAGGTGAAGAGCATACTCCCCTATCTTAAGAATCTCTCCCAAACACACCAAGCAAAGAGGTTCAATTATTCCCTTGCTTCCAAAACCTTAAGATGGGTCAAGATTTTTTGGTTCACCTAAAGGTGAAGAGCATACTTCTCCTACCACCTCAAGATCCCTTTCACAAGGTATTAAGATTCCTACTACAATTAATGAATGCCACACTTGAAAGGAAAGCAAATAAACAAGTAAGACTTTTTTTTTTGTTTTTATGCTTGGGCAGCCCTGTAAAAACTATTAGTAGCCATCTTTGACATGCATTTTTAGCAATTTTCAAGCAAATGATAGCACCTACAAAGACAACTTGTTAGACCCACAAGGTTAGCAAAATCCAAATCCAAATGTAAACATGCAATAAACTCCTAGATTTAAGCTAAAAGATGCGGGTTAGACCTATCTAAACATAGCAAAACAAAATAGCAAGCTAAAATAATCAAATTCAGATGAGAAAATTGGAAATGCAAGTCTCTGTCAGACCAGGCGATATTTCTCAGACTTCACCAGTATCGCGCGACACGGTTTCTTATAGTCGCGCGATATTTCTCAGTCGCGCGATACTTCTCACTAGGGGCGGGCGATACTTCATCCGATAACAGGTGATATTTCTCAGTACTGGTGGGTGATTCTTCTCTCACGCGAAGTGTCGCACCGCTATACAAAGGTATATCATGCGATATTTCTGAGAAGTATCACGTGATACTCTGAGATAGAAAACCAGAGACTGAAAACCAAGCCAAAAATTGATAAAAATTTTGACAGAAAATGTAGAATTAAAAGGACAAAGCTAATCTACTCAGCCCCACGGTGGGCGCCAGAAATGTACACACTAAAAAGGTGCACTTCTATGAACCATTACATGCAAGGTTGCTCAAGAATGAGGCCTCACAAAGCGGCTCATAGCTCTCTATGCATGGAGTTGCAAGGTTGAAAATTGCTCTCAGCTAGAGCTACAAACTTGTGACCTTGCTAGTCAACCACACAATGAGAGATTCACAATGGAGACAAGGGCAACAATGCCAATATCTCCAAGAATCCAATATGTAATGCAATGCAATATAAGCTATATGAGAATGCAACCTAAAATATGAAAGGAAAGTACAAACTATGCTATGAAAGGAAAGAACAAGTATTACCAAGCCTTCCTATTTAGACTATGTGAGCTTATTCTATTGCATAAAAAGAAATCTACACTAAGGATGCCATTATTATGCAACTATGAAAGCAAATATGCAACTATAATAAAATGTAACAAGTCTTCAATGTCTTCAAACTCCAAATGCACCTAAAACCTGTAGCATAACATTAACATAAAACAAGTGGATATGCAAATGAAGGAGAGAGCTCTCCTTTTATAAGAAATGCAAAGAAATGGACCATTGAGATTAAGAGGCAAAAAGTCTTAATCGGTGGTGGAGCTTGAAAGAGGAGCAATCCATGTGCACAAGTATCCTACAATGAGAGTGAAGTGTTGACTTTTGAGCCTCATGTGAGACAAAAGTGCTTTTTCTCTTTTTTATAAAATAGGAATAATACTTTATTTGTGCAACTTAGGATAAGAGGAAAAGTGGGGGCTTTTTATTTATTAAAAAAGGAGGAAATATTCCTTTTAGGTAAATAAAAACTTAGGATAAATGGTTAGCCCATAGGATAAAAATTCAATATATGATCGAAATTAAGAATTGATCAAGAAATTAATAATGTTGAAAATATTGATTATTGATCAAAATGATTCAGGATTGATAAATTGAATAAATGGGGCCCAAAGTCTAGGTGACCATTTTAGGGTACATACAACAATTTGCTACTCCTTTCTTGAATCTAATCTTTGTTAAGTATCCATCAAGTCTCTCATACCATTCTCTAGGGGCTTTCTTAAGTCCATAGAGGACTTTACCATATTAGGTTTGTTTGATAGGGTGAATCCTTCCGGTTGCTCAATGTATACTTCTTCTTTTAGCTCTCCATTCAAGAATGCTGACTTAACATCCATCTGATATACTTTGAAGTTTTTGAATGTAGCATAAGCTAAAAATAGCTTAATAGCTTCTAACCTTCTTACTGGTGCAAAAGTGTCTGAATAGTCAATGCCTTCTCTTTGTGCATATCCCTTGCAGAAAAATCTTGCTTTATTCCTTACTATTATACCATCTTCATTAATCTTGTTTCTAAATATCCATTTTGTTCCAATCACATTCTTATCACTAGGTCTAGGGACCAATTCCCAAGTATCATTTTTAATAATCTGATCTAGTTCTTCTTTCATAGCATCATGCCAATTAGAATCATTGCATGCATCTTCAACATTTAAAGGTTCAATCTGAGATAGTAAATATACCACTTCACTATTTGCTTGATTCTTTTCTTTTGATCTTGTTGTGACTTTGCTGCTCTAATCTCCAATAATGTCATCCTTAGAATGATATCTAGAAGTGAACTTTGGAGCTTTAGGTGATGTTGAATCATCAGCCTTTGGAGTGTCTGCTTCACTTGTCTTAGGGTCATTGAATAACACATCAATGCTGTCAAACATTTCTTCAACAACTATCTCATTAGTGGAAGGACTGGGTTCATCTTCAATCATAGGTGAGTAATCATGATATATTTCTTGAACTATGAACTTTTCATCAATCTTAACATGAGCACTTTCAATGATCTTCTTTAACCTTAAATTGTAACATCTATAAGCTTTTCTTTTAGTAGAGTAACCAAGGAAAATACATTCATTGCTTCTTGCATCAAACTTGCCTACTGCTTCATCCCTCTTGATGTAGCACTTGCTTCCAAAGATTCTAAAGTATTTTACTGTGGGAACATTACCAAACCATAGCTCATAAGGTGTGTTGTCCACACTTGGTCTTAATTATATTCTATTGATGGTATAGACTGTTGTATTGACTGCATCTCCCCAATAGGTGTGTGAAACTTTTCCTTTAATCATGATGGTGCACGCTATATCAAGGATGATCCTATTTCTTCTCTCTATAGTCCCATTCTACTGAGGGGTTCTAGGTGCAGTTAACTATCTCTTTATGCCATGTCCTTCGCAATACTCATAGAATCTGTCAGAGGTGAATTCTCCTCCTCTATCTAACCTTAAACATTTTATATTTAGTCCAGATTCATTGTCAACCTTAGCTTTAAATATTTGGAACTTATCAAATTCTTCTGACTTATCTTTTAAGAATGAAACCCACATCATCCTAGTAAAATCATCAAAAAATAGAATGAAATACCTTTCACCATAGTATGATCTTGTTTGAGTGGGACCACATAGGTCTGTATGAATTAGATCCAACTTGTTCTCTGCTAAGTTGTGCTTGCTCTTGAATGAGTTTCTCACATGCTTACCCATCACACATTCCCTACATATAGTATCAACTAGCTTTGCTATGCTAGGTAAATCTCTTATTGCCTTTACATTTCTTATCTTTACTATGTTATCAAAATTGATATGATAGTCTTTTATGCCACAACCAACTATCATCAATTTTAGCAATAGAACAACTTGCTTCTGAATTAAGTTGGAAGACATTACCTTTAGTCTTTGAGCCTGATGCAATCATAACACCATCCTTGTTGTTAATGATGCATTTTTTGTCTTTGAACTCCAACTGATAACCTTTTTCAAGTAATTGCCCAACACTAAGAAGGTTATGTTTCAAACCATCAACATAGAGAACATCATCAGTATTGTTCTTTTCATCCAATGTGATAGCTCCTCTACCAATGAAAGGTTTAGGAATGTTATCTTCAAATCTAACCATGCCACCATTGTATTTGTCTAGATGAACAAACTTGTCTTTATCACCTGTCATGTGATGTGACCAACCACTATATATAATCCAATCTGTCCTTATGTCAGCTTGTGAAATTAATGCTAGCTCTTATTCTTTTTCCTCATCTTCATGATCTATCTTGTTACTCATTTTCTCTATAATATCAATGAATCCAATTTCTTCTTCAACTAATTCATCATCTGAGACTCCATCTCCAACATAGTAACATTCCTTAGAGTACTTAGGCTTGTAGTCATTTACAAATTTTTTAGTTCTTGTAGGAAACTTAGATGCAAAGTGACCAATTTTATTACATGAAAAGAACTTAAATGGTAATTGACCTTCATATTTTCCTTTTCCTTTCTTTTCTCTTTTGGAAATCATAGCAATGAAATCATCTAGTGTTTTTTCTTCATCAATATCATCAAAATTACCAGAAGTGTTTTCAGATTTCTTACCATGGACTGTTGCTTTGAAGGTTGTCTCACTTTTAGGTTCTATCTTCAATCTTGAAATCTCAAAAGCTGAGATTTTACTAATCAGGGTCTTTCTCTTGAAATTTGATGTGAGATGCATAGTCTCATCAAGGATTTTGACCTTTCTTTCATATTCTGGAGTGAGAGTAGTCATTAACTTGTCCATAATGTCTTCCTCTGAAATCTCTCCACCATTATTCCTGATTTTGGCAACTTCTTCATTGATCCCTTGATTGTAAGCTCTAATGTTTTCTTCAGGTAACATCTCTAATGCATTGTATCTTTTCTTCCATGTCTTTCTGCGTTCATCCTTTTCTTGTTTATCTCTTTCAAACATGTCTTCAAGGTGCTTCCATATATTTTGGGTGGTGTCTACTTTCTTTATTTCTAAAAACTCGCTATCAGAGAGGGCGCTGATAAGGGCTTCTTTGGCTATTTCATTTTGATGAAACAATTCCTTCTACCTTTCAGTAGTATCATCATTTGGAAGGTCTTCTAAGGTAGGGATCTTGGCTGCTTTGATAGTTACATTAAAAACTTCAAAAGAAATGCATTGCAAATGGGTCACCATCTTCTTCTTCCAATCAAGATAATTCTCTCCATCAAACTTAGGACTTTCTTTTCTGAAGAATGCAATCTGATCAAACTCAAGCTATTAAAATTTCTCTCTGAGGCACTTGGCTTTGATA
Source organism: Chamaecyparis obtusa (assembly GCA_027943335.1). Classification (NCBI taxonomy): domain Eukaryota; kingdom Viridiplantae; phylum Streptophyta; class Pinopsida; order Cupressales; family Cupressaceae; genus Chamaecyparis; species Chamaecyparis obtusa. The sequence continues at coordinate 179,356 of BSBK01007238.1, read as the reverse complement.
CCAATTGTTAGGAATAGTCCCAAGAGATAACTGAGGGGGGGGGGGTGAATCATTTATCTACTAGTTTCAATTCTTTATCCAATTAAGTATACTTAAACATAAGCATAAACACAACGAGAGAACATATGAACACAACACCAATATTTTGGTTATGGGGAAACCCAAATAGATTAAAACCCCAGTGGGAATTGACAGCCACTAATATTTTGTACTAGTGTATTATGATCCTTGTTAGAAGACCCTTAACCGTGTTAGGAGTTTCTTTACAATATATTTAGTATAGTAGACCTAGTCAAGGGTCAAACCCTGTTAGGAGTCTTTTACAATAGTCCCTGTTAGGGGAGAGGATGCATTGTTTGAGAGCACACTACTCAAAGGGGTGAAGGCTACAAACTTTTGTTTAATAGATACACACTATATCTAGATCTTGGTGAACTATGATTTGAACTTCTATCTAGATCAGTGCCAATGGATAGAACACATACTCTACTTGGTCACATAGACCTTCTTCTAATGGCTCAACACTTTGTACACTCTGCTCTGCTCTTACTGTCAACCATGAGCCACACTCAAGCAATCACAAATGACTGCCTATAAATATATTTCCTCTAAATGATATAATCAAGTTGGCCTATTAGAACCACCTTGAAATCATATTAGAGAAATCATAAAAAACTCCAATAACCATTCAGTCAGCTCTACTAAGCACACAACTCATTCTGGGACTTGTCTATTAAGATAATTATAGATGCACTCCACACACTGTTGGCTCTACCAAAAAAACTGGATCTTTCTCCTCAAGCTAAATTACTTCATGCACTCTTAATAAAACATCACTAACTCTTCTCTAAGCTTAAATCCAAGGGTGCATACTGAAATGATAGGCACAACTCGAGAACCAATAAAATCTCTATTGGCTCTTCTGAATAAACATAGGAAACTGCTACTAGCGAATAGAGACTGCATAACTTCACTTCTACTGATCATCAGACTCTATGTCCATGAATGTAACATTAATAACATGTCTTCATCACATATCCAAAGGCGCAAGGCTCCATGATAACTGTATGGACAACCATACATAGAACACTGCCTATTAGGAAGACTGCTGACACAAGCTGCTATATAACTGTTTGTACTAACAGTTAACCTCTATGTCGATGATATCATGTCCATTCTATATATACTAAAAGCTTACTGCATAAGACTTCCATGCATGCTACTTTCTATATGTTGTCATCAATGACAAACATACATTCAATACTGGCCTGCTGGAAAATCTCCAACATGTATGATTCAATTGAGCATTAATGCCCATCTATATCTAGGTTTTCATCACACATGCTTAATGAAAAATTTCCTAATACAACTAAAGAGAGTAATTAATATGGAAATTGAATCAAATGTAAGCAACATATGGCATTAATTTTCAAAGGCAATGACAATTTAAAAGAATTGGAAAAATACAGTGTACAAGCAATGATAGTGCACCATGGGAAGTCACAATAAGTATGAACCCATAGAGGATTTTTATTGTTTCCTAGAAGAAGATCATTTTTAGAGTGAGATTTAGCTACATAGAGGTGAAGCCATGACATACAAAAGGTAAGAGAGCCTCAAATTTTCTGACATATAATGCTATCATGTCAAAAGGAAAACAAAGTGTAGTTTTTAGAACAATGGAACAACCATCTCTCTTAAAAGGAACAACCATCATGTTATAGAGTTATTGAATATGGCCATTATCATGAGATCATAGGGAAAAACACATCTATCTACTATTAATGAATAATATCTTCTATAGAGGCAATTTTGAATTCTATGCTCATGTGAAAAGGAAATGTCACTCAGTTTGAAGTCCTAATAGAATAAATACAGTAAGAAGACATTGACATATCAGGCCTTATATCAGAACCAATCACAATAAGAAGATGGAACAACCATAAGGTACAAGCATGTGCAAGTCATTGTAATCATTGGAGATATGTTAAAGGTTAAGTACAATAGTAGAGCACGACCATGATACAATTAATGAAAGTGCCATAAAACACCATGATATTTATAATCAATCATAGAGAAAATAAACAGTGACACAAATTATTTGTATTTTAGTGCCACCAAATACTTTCCAAATAGTCATCAATGTATTAAAGCATTCCAAAGTATAGGATAGCAAGGTGCTTCAATACATAGTTACAGTGATTAAAATATTATTTTACAATATCATGAAGTAAACAAATGCAATTTTTCAAAATAAGGCAAACTAAAACAAAAAATGACAAGCATTGTCATTAAACACAACATAAAAGGCATCTTTGACATTGAGCCCTCAAAGAACAAGTTTGATGTTTTCATGTTTTGAAAGTTAACAAGGTTTATATTTTCATCATGAATACATGAAAAAAAGCATAAAGGATCACAATAAGTAATCTCTAATATAAAGAAACACAATGAATATCAACATCAAAGTGGTGGTGTAGGAACTCAAACATCATCTAAAGATAATTTGTCATGTTCTCTTTCCTCTGCACTTTTATAGGATATTGAACGTGAAAGAAAAATAAGTGAGAACCCCGAGGCAATGGATGAGGATGATAGTGATGAGGTAGCTGAAATAAAGGCTGCTCATTTTGAGGAGTCGATGAAATATGCCCAAAGAAGTGTTATTGATGTTGATATTCAGAAGTATCAAGCCTTTTCACAAACACTACAACAATCTCGAGGCTTTGGTTCTAAATTTTGATTTCCAGATAGACCTGATGGTGCTTCTATTGGTGCTTCGAATGTATTTGCTACAAAAAATAATAAAGATGATGATGACTTATATAGGTTGCACATCCACATCCACATCTGATATAAAATTTATTATTATAAAGTTTTTTTATGGAAATATGTTTTACATTAGTTTATATTATTCTAAAGCCTTGTTATAGAAATCTGTTTTATATTAATCCTCAGAATTAGTTAGCAAATCTTTTCTTTCTTTCTAAATTCATGAATGATTCTATTTTTCTGCAGTAAATAGCATACGTAATAGATAAACATGAAATCAACAACAAATATCTACCTCTAAATACAACTCCAAATGAATGAATAAAAGAAGAAAATGATAATGCTGACTGGGTATCCAGTAAATTAAATAGTTTAATCATGCAAACAGATGTGGATGTGGATATGCAACCTTATAATTTTACTACTAAGTCTTTGTTTGTCTCACATACTGATTATAAGTACTTGAGGTATCAGGTTATTGATACATCCCTAGTATTTTGATGCATTTAATCTTATAAAATCATCAATTCTTAAGCATTAAGAATAGTAATAGGTCAATCTTCATTTAATTGCAAAAATGAAACACCAATGAAGAAAATAATGAGCAGCAAATAATAGATATTATTAACATAGGTTGAAGCCAATCTCATCCTTCAATTATAAGAAGGATTTTCAAGCTCCTATTTGAAAACAATAGATATTATTGAAATAAGCAGAAGCCAATCTCATCCTTTCTCTTGTGATCTTATATCATAGGATTTCAAAGCTCCTATTTGAGAATAATAGACATTATAGACACATAAGTTGAAGCTAGTTCTTCCTTGCTCTTGTGATCTTATATGAAGGATTTCCTAAGCCACTTTATTCAAATTGGATAGTATTATCACTTGATATTCATACCTTCTTGATAAAAAGAAGTGTATTGCTAGATACCTAGTGACAAAATTCACCCTCTCCTAGTTTTAGATTGAGGCCAAGAAGCACCAGGCTTTCAGTGGGATAAGGTTTAGTATCCATTTGGCATTCAACAACCACACTAACATGGGCATAACTTTAAAAAAAATGAAAATTTTCCTTCTATAATCCGACCAACCAAAACCTTTTTATTTCTGTTAGGAATAAGGTGTCTCAACCTTGTATATTTCCTTACATTTGTTATTTTCCAAATGTTGACACTTTGCACAATGTGTAAGGTGATCATGATTGAAATGGTTATGACGGGTTCCTATGACGGTCATTAATATTTTTAAGAGCTAATTGTGAAAGATTCATTGATGGGTGAAGACATGAAAGGCATGTGGCAATTGATAAAGTTGAGTACTATACACTCTTCTGCAACTGTGGGGTTCCTATTTTCTTAGAGAATGGTAAAACCCTAATACGGTTGCTCTTTGGAAGTTGCCCTAAAAAGTGAAGTGCATGATATAAGCATTTTTTTGGGTTGCAAATTCTAAAGATAAGTGAGTGTATTTGTGGAACGTTTTATGCTACCAAATTTGTCTTCAAGTGTTGATAGTCTTCTGAAAGAACTTGCATTGCAAGTGTATTGTAAACTGTAACAGTTTTGATTAATACATTGTGCAAGTTTTGGAGTGTTGGGGTTTTTACCGAAAGGTGTTCCCCAGGGTATATCTTTGTCATTCTCTTTTTCTATATATACATGTTATTGCAAAAACATCTAAGATAATTGTATTATCATTCTGTAATTGATAAGGGTTAAATTTGAATTTGCACGATCCTCTCCTTAGGAGTTTAGCATAGGGAACTATTTTCCACACACTTAGTTTCCTTTCAGTTGGTATCAGAGCACAGCTAGTTTTGGTTCTATTTTTTAGGGTACGGGTTTTTTGAGCTAATCTTTAGTCTAGTGGGAGTATTGTTGCAGAGTATTCATAACCTTATTGCAGGAAGAGATGACAAGTTCTTCATACAGTAGAATGGAGGTGGAAAAGTTCAACGGAACAAACTTTGAGTTGTGGAAACTCAAGATGGAAGACATGCTCATAGACTGTGATGTATGGGAGGTAGTTGAAAATAATATCAAACCAGTAAACATACCTCAAGTAGATTGGGATCTCAAGGATTGGAAAGCTAAGGATCTCATTAGACTCTATCTAGTAGATTCGGTTCTCCTGAATGTTCTCGATGAGAAGACCGCAAAAAAATTGTGGACATGGCTTGGGTCTATGTATCAGGCCAAGTCCTTGGTGAACAGATTGTTCTTGAGAAAGAATTTGTATTCTTTGAGAATGGAGGAAGGAGGATCTGTTGCAAATCACCTGAATGCATTTAACATGGTGATTGCATAGTTGACATCAACCGGTGTCAAGTTGGAGGAGGAGGATTGATGTATGACCCTACTATGTTCCTTGCCAGATATATGGGACCATCTTGTGATGGTCCTTGGGAGTACTATTATCACTTTCAAAATGGATGATGTGGTGTCTTCGCTGTTATCTGAGGAGATGTGAAGAAAGACCTCTAATTCCACCAAGGAAGCCCTTGCTGTTCGTGGTAGATCCAAAGACAAAGGAAAGAAAAATGACAAGAAGGCTGAAAAGGGTAGATCCAAATCCTGTGGGAAATCCAAGACTCCTAGAAAGTCTAAGGCAACATGTTGGAACTATGGAAATCCTGGGCACTTCCATAAGGACTACAAAGAGCCAAAGAAGAAGAAGAAAAGCCCAAATTTAGATTCTGACAAATCTCAAGAAGATGGCGATGCTTTTGTCACAACCTTAGCTACCCATGCATCTAATGATGTGTGGCTGATTGACTCGGGTGGTTCTTTTCACATGACATCTCATCGAAGTTGGTTCTCAAAGTACGAGGAGTTCGATGGTGGAAAGGTGTACTTGGGTGATGATTCTCACCTATAGATAGTTGGATGAGGAAGAGTCACTATCATATTCCCTGATGGATGAGTAAAGAGGATCAACGGGGTAATGCACATCCCAGGTTTGGCATGAAACCTATTATCTATAAGTATGTTGAATGATGCAGGTGTGCAAGTTGTTTTTCAAAAGATGGATGCAAGATGATTAGAGGAGCTATGGTTCTTGTGAAAGGTACTAGGAGAGGTACCCTATTTCAGCTCGATGCTTGCACTTCACAATAAAATAGTTCTTCTATCTCAAGGAAGAGAGCACCAATCACTTCATCTCCACCATCTGAACCAGTAGTGAAGAAGTATGTGGTAATGGGTTCCGATGGTATTGTAGCAAGTGTACCTAAGGGTGCTAACACTTTGGAAGGAAAACTTCCTGCAGAAAAGACAATGTTGTGGCATATGAGATTTGGCCACATTGGTGAGAAGGGTCTCAGAACCCTCAAAAATAAAAACCTCATTGAGGGGTTAAATGATTTTCATCTTGAGTTCGACTTCTGTGAACACTGTGTTTATGGTAAGAAAAACCATGTTTAGTTTTACTCTAGTTCTCACAAGTCTTCTAGTATTTTGGATCTTATCCATTCGGATGTGTTTGGTCCTATTAAAGTTCCTTCACTCTCCAAATTTGTATATTTTATATCTTTTATAGATGATTATAGTAGAAGGACCTGGATTTATTTCCTTAAAAGTAAGACGCAAGTTTTCAGTCGGTTCAAGGAATTTAAAGCTCTCGTAGAGAATCAAACTAGTAAAAGAATTAAGTGTGTGAGAATTGACAATGGTGGTGAGTTTTGTTTGACAGAGTTTGAATAGTTCTGTAAAGAATGAGGGATTGAGAGGCATAAGACAACTCCTTATACTCCACAAAAAAATGGAGTTGCAGAAAGAATGAACAGGACACTAATGGAGAAGGCTAGGAGTATGCTTAGTGGAGCTGGCCTCAAACAAAGGTTTTGGGCTGAAGCTATGGCCATTGCTTGCTATCCAGTTAAAAAATCTCCTACATCAGATCTTGTTGGTAAGACACCCTTGGAGGTGTGGTTTGGTAATAAGCCTTCAGTTAGACATCTTCATGTTTTTGGTTGTGAAGCTTATGCACATGTGCTTAAGGAGAGAAGATCTAAGTTGGAAAACAAGGCTGTAAAATGTATCTTCATCAGCTACAATGTTGGTGTGAAAGGAAACAAGCTTTGGGATCTTGTGATTGGTAAGGTGTTGTATAGCAGAAATGTTATTTTTAGAGAGCTAACACCTTCTACTATTGTGCTATAGCCAGATGAAAAATAAATTAAAGAAGATGTTGTTCAGTTGCCTCCTACACCTGAGAAGACTTAACAGAGAGACCGTGATGGATCTGATGATGAGGAGAGCTCTAGAAGCTCTAAAAATTTAGAAGAAGAGGTAGAACAACCTCAACCTTAGCCCTTGAGGAGATCCATAAGAGAAAGAAAGCAACTAGAGAGGTTTGGATTTTCTATGCTAGATTCCAGTTGTGCTTATGCCCTGATTACCGACACTGATGAGCCTAGATCTATGAAAGAGGTTGTGGGTATGGAAGATGCAGTTTCCTAGATTGAGGCCATGGATGATGAAATGGCTTCACTGGAGAAGAACAAAATGTAGGATCTAGTACCCTTGCCTAAGGATAGAAACCTATTGGAAGCAAATGGGTATTTAAGAAGAAATTATGTGCAGATGGAAATGTTGAGAGGTACAAGGCTAGATTGGTTGCAAAGGGGTATTCAAAGGTGGAGGGAATAGATTATGGTGAAATATTCTCTCCTATTGCAAAGCTTGCATCCATTAGATTTCTATTATCTCTAGCAGCATTGTATGATTTAGAGGTAGAATAGATGGATGTGAAAATAGCTTTCCTTCATGGTGATTTGGAGGAAGAGATCTATATGTCATAGCCTGAGCACTATATTTAGAAAGGTAAAGAGTCTTTAGTTTGCAAATTAAAGAAGTCTTTGTATGGTTTGAAACAATCTCCTAGGATGTGATACCTTAAATTTGATGCCTTTGTGTTTTTGATTGGTTTTCTGAGATCGAAATCAGATCATTGTGTTTATTTCAAAGTTGACAATGATCACCTTCTTATTATTGCATTATATGTTGATGATATGTTGTTGATTGGGAAGGGTATGGGTATGATTTCTGATTTGAAGTCTCATTTGGTAGCATAGTTTGAGATGAAAGATCTAGGGGCAGCCAGGTATATTCTGGGTATGGAAATCACCAAAGATAGATCTAACATAAAACTTTGGTTGAGTCATAGTAAGTATGTGAAGTCTTTGTTGGACAAGTTTAGCGTGGTAGATTGCAGACCATTGTGTATTCCTATTTCTATGGGAACAAAGTTATCTATGGGTGATTGTCCAAAATCTCCTAGTGAGGTGGAGGACATGAGAAAAGTACCTTATGTGAGTGCAGTTGGCAGCCTTATCTATGCTATGGTCTATACTAGACTAGACATTGCCCATGTAGTGGGAGTCCTGAGTCATTTTATGGCTAAAACTAGACGGGTACATTGGGATGTAGTTAAGAGAGTGTTCAAATATTTGAAAGATACATCAGAGTATTCCATATGCTATCATGGAAACTCCTCTGGAGCTCCACATTTAGTTTGTATTCATGGGTTTGTGGATTTCAATTGGGCAGGTGACATTGACAGTAGGAGATCCACCAGTGCCTATGTGTTCACTATGTTTGGTGGTGCCATCAGTTGGATGCGTAAGAGACAACCTATGGTCGCTTTGTCCACAATAGAAGTAGAGTACATGTTAGCTACTATTGCTTGTAAGGAAGCCATTTGGCTTAGGAGCCTGTGTTCAGATGTTGGTGTTGATGCAGGAAAAATTACAATTTGTTGTGACAATCAGGGTGCTATTTTCCTTGCAAAGAATCAAACTTTCCATGCCAGAACAAAGCACATTGATGTACAGTTTCACTTTGTGAGAGATATGGTAGAGGATGGAAAGGTAAGTTCGGAGAAGGTGGACATAGTAAATAATGTTATTTCCTTTGGCTCTTACAAGGTGTTCGACAAGTGGGAGAATGTTAGGAATAAGGTGTCTCAACCTTGTATATTTCCTTACATTTTTTATTTGCCAAATGTCGGCAGTTTGGACAATGTGTAAGGTGATCATGACTAAAACGGTTATGACAGATTCCTATGATGGTCATTAATATTTGTCAGAGCTAATTGTGAAAGATTCATTGATGGGTGAAGACATGAAAGACATGTGGCAACTGATAAAGTTGAGTATTGTACACTCTTTCGGCTATTCTTTGGAAGTTGCCCTAAAAAGTGAAGCGCATGATATAAGCATTTTTTAGGGTTGCAAATTTTGAAGAGAAGCAGGTGTATTTGTGGAATGTTTTATGCTGCCGAATTTGTGTTCAAGTGTTGATAATATTCTAAAAGAACTTGCATTGCAAGTGTATTGTAAACTGTAATAGTTTTGATTAATACATTGTGCAAGTTTTGGAGTGCTGGGGTTTTTACCGAAAGGTTTTCCCTAGGGTATATCTTTGTGTCATTCTCTTTTTCTATATATACATGTTATTGTAGAAACATCTAAGATAATTGTATTATCATTCTATAATTGATAAGGGTTAAATCTGAATTTGCACGATCCTCTCCTTAGGAGTTTAGCGTAGGGAACTATTTTCCGCACACTTAGTTTCCTTTCAATTTCATGGTCAAAAATTTTGGTAGAAGAACTAGGTAAAATGTACTAGTGTTGTGGGATGAACTAGTGATCTCCTTGACATCCTAGTAGACCTCTCTACATAAAGAGATAAAATTTGAAAAATAAAAATGTATACTGAATTTGTCACTAATATTCAAAGTTAAATTTATTAAAACCGTAATATTAGTTTATTTATTTACTAAATTTTTCATATCTTGAGCTAGAAAGATTCAATTTTCACACTATCTATTTCATTAACATCATGACTAAATCCTCTATCTTTCCAAATGCTTGATGATTTATTTTGAATTATTCTCAAACCTCATTGATAGAATTTGTAACCAAATCCTTATTCACAATTTGATTGGTAAACATGACACCTTGTTTTTCCATCATACATAGAATTTTAGAAATAAAGGCCATATAGATACACTCAAATTTCATCATTCTTAGTAAGACCTAGGTGATTTAAATTTTAAACTAACAAAGTGGTTTCATAAAATGTGATTCCTAATGTTATATTATAGGTATTTCTATGTTGGGAGCTTCATTTTGAGATATCTTATTTCAAAGTCTTACTAATATATATTTTAGCTTTCATATGCATGTAGTGTCATATGACTACTAAAGTGGGGGCTAAATATAGCATCACAAATCACATACCTTTTCCAAGGTCTCCAATTCCATTCTTTCTTAGAATTCATTTTAGTATGTATCATTCTACTAGATGCACTTTAAGACTTCATTATACATTTAAATTAATAACAAATTAATAATAAAGTCCCCTCTTAATTTTAATCTCTTTAAAAATCTATATGGTCCCTTAATTATAGTTGTTCTGTTTAATTATTTCATCTCATTTATCAATTTCTTTCTCACCTAGGTGATATATCTTAACATAAGCGATATTTCATCATCAATTCCAACATCACAACCCAGTTTCATATCAAATCTAGAATCTTCTCAATATTCAAAGCCTCATATTGAAATTTTTTCTTGAATTGGGTGGAAAAATCCAAATAGGGCACTCCACTCCCACTAATGCCACTTGAAACTCAAACCATAGAAAAAATAATTTAGTTGAGAAGGAATCCTAATCCATCATTGGACTACCAAGTTTTCCATATCAAAATTCATAGGAAGGTATAAAATAAAATTATCCCACCTAATTTGGTAGAATGAAAAGAAATGTGAAGGCCCATCTCTGCAATTTAAAGACATCCTATAAGGTTAAGATTCTCAATTTGAGGAAAATTAACAAGCAGAAAGTTGTCAAGTCCATTTTTATCATCGACATGGAATCTTCAAGGTATGTTGGATGATAGTAGGGAATTAATAATTGATGATTTTCTTGTACCTCTTCCTTAAGTAATGGTATGATTTCATGTTAAATCATATCTCTATACATATATTCAATTACATTTTAATATCATTTAAGGTTTTTCTCTAGCACATTTTAGTAGATCTCTAGGATATGATTATTCATTTATGCTCATATCAATCTTAGAAACACTTCATATTTAAGACCACACATGATTCCAATTTCAATATTAGCTATTTGTGGAGTTATAAATTACAAAAATAGGGGGTTACCCAAGGAAAACCCCTACAGAGGTACACACACATGCATTCCTTTTCAGTGTTGAAAGTTAAGATATAGGTTCAAATCAAATCTCATTAGTGGAGAATACCTTTGGCACTATCATAGGTATAGATATTAAATTTCATCCACTATTGTAGGGACCAAGAAACTTTGGGTGTAAAGCACCTTGGTCCTAGGGACAAGGTTCCTTAGATTCCCTAGTTGACCTAAATTTGGTCCAAATTTAGCACATAATTTTAGTTGGTCTTTGGGAGCTCAAATTTGGAATCCTCTCAATCTAATTAGTCTTTGGAGATAGGTGTGTAGACCTATTGATATGGTCCTGTCAAAATTAGTCAAAATGTTAGTAATAGTTGTATAGTATTTCTTCTAGTTTATTTATGCATATTGTATAGCAATTTTGGGTCATTGGGCATGATAAGAGGAGCGGGAGTTGTTTGAGAAACAATAGGAATTGATTGAGAAACATGATCCATAATTCAAAGCTACTCGCAATAAAAATTAAGTTGTCTATTGATTATCATGTAATGAGACAACGAAGATTGTCATTGTCTCATTAACTCCTACATTTCTCACTATGGATATATAACTAAGGGGTCTCCTCTATATTATTGAAGTCAATCATATTTTAATTATTGTATTTTATTCTTGGTGATAACACATTTTATTCTCATCATGTTCATTCTCTTGTTATTTTGCTTTCCACTTGGGTTCTAGATATTGGGTGGCTACCTTTCATAGACAAATCTTACACCTAAAAAAAAATCAACACACAAAAATTAACAGATGGGAACATGTGTCCCATCAGGCATGTCAAAATATAAATAGAGAAAATTTTAGAAGACAAGAATTAGATAAAAAATAACACACAATTACCTTATATGTTACCTTTTCTTCTCACAAATGAAATGGGAGTAGAGGAACCATTATCCACTTGATTTTATCTTTTGATGTTGCATAGTTGGGAAGAATGTAGTTAAAATAAAACTAGAAACATAATATAAAGATAAGGATTGATTAGCGAAATGGGAAACATAATGATATGAAGAAGGTGGGTGATCAAAATGCGAGAAAAGGCCTTTATATATAGATTTTTATGGGAATAATCAATGGTTGAGATTTAATGTTTAATAGATGGATAGGATTTATTCATAAAGATGACATGGATTAAAGGATTAACATTATGAAAAGTTTTACAAGGATAATAGAGGTGTAAGAGTTAGGTATAGTCACACATGAGTTAGAATATATGGGGAATCTCATGAAAGGAACAAGTAAGGAAAGTGTTGGCAGTGGGCCAACATCCTTCGTAGGGTTTGTGACATGGCTTAACCACCTCCTGTGTCTTCTATAAGTCTATTGGTTGTATCGAGAATTAACAAGTTGATATTTTGGTGCAATGACAACCATAGCGGTTAACAAGTGGTATCAGAGCTTGGTCACATGTTTGAATCCATGCAAGCCACGATGAGTGACACTGGGAGGGGGATTGTTGGAAGTGGGCTAGCATCCCTCATAGGGTTTGTGACATGGATTAACTACCTCTTGTGTCTTCTATAAGTCTAGTGGTTGTATCAAGCATTAACAGGTCAATATTTTTGTGCAATGGTAACCCTAGCGGTTAACAAAAATTAGGTTGGCTACTTTATGATACTCGTAAGAAATAGGGTGGCTATGAGGTGACATTTGCATGCTTAGACATGCATGATAAATGTGATAATAGGGGAACTTATCACATGATGGAAAGTTTATATCTTAATCCATGTAGATGTATAAAATGATTAAGATTGAGCGATAAAAACTAAGGGGGATATATAATTAAATATTAGTTAAAATGGTAATGGAGATTAATATACTTGAATCCATTAATTAAGTAGGTGTTAACTGATTAGTTTTGTTGGATGATTTATGGATAGGATTTATAATTAACAAAATATTTATATAAAATTATTTAATTAAAGATGAGGGATAAAGGTGAAGGTTAAACTTAATTAAATAAATGTAAATTCCATTAATGTTTGTAGCTTCGATCAAATTATTCTAACCTTAAGTATTTGATATCTCCTTCTTTAGATAAAATAAAAATTATATGTTATATAAATGAAACCATATTATCTTATAAGCTAGAGAATTCATTAAGATTCATTCTATAATTATTATTGTTTGATAACCATGATAGTTATAATTGATAACTATTATAGTTATTTTTATCGGTAACTAATATGAGTAAAAGTAATATCAATGATATAGTTGTTATTGTTCTCAAATTTAATTGTTAATAAAGTTAATAAAAATACCAACTTAACATTATTGATTTGATTATCAAAATTCAATTATGGTATCAACCAAATCAAGATATTACTTTATGTTGATTATGGTATCAACTATGAATTTGAATTATAATATCAATTAATCATTATTGATAATGAGATCATTATGATTGCCATTATCAATAATGATAATCATATTTATATGATCATCAAAATAATTATATCAACTTCATTATTATCAACATAAAAAAATTATCATTGTTAATAAGGATACTATCGACATATGTTGATAGTCTCATTATTAACAATGATTCTTATAAACATATGTTTGGACAACAAATAGAATGAATGTCGATATGTATCAGATAGTATAATGTTCAATGTTATTATGAAGATTGACATTAACAATTTGATAATGAGGATCGAATTTGATAAACAATAACATGTCGATAATGTAATTTTCTAAGTTGGTAAACTTTGATAATAAGAATGTCTCACAAAGAGACATTAGTCTTTTCAAATTTAATCTTTGTAAACATAAATATTACTAACCGACTATATCAATTGCATTTAGCATGCATCCAAAACATAACTAAAATGTAAATGCATGTAATCTAATCCATAAACCATCCATGAAACTTCATACACATAACTCAAGTATTTTGGTTCCGCAAAAACCCTTGTTAGAAGGTAAAAACTGTAGTGGGGATGACACCCACAAAGATTCACTACTACAGTAACAAAGTTTGTAGGTTAAGGCTACAAAGATTTTGATCACTTATGGTGATCTTATCTTGTTAGGATTAACAATGAGATCAGCTAGATCTACCTGGTTAGATGGTTTTAGTAACACAATCAAGTGTGCACTCAGTTAGGATATTTAGAAAAGAAATGTTAAGTTCACTCTGTTAAGAGATTTAAAGTATCATACAATGGTTAAAGAGTAATAATATGATTGATCTATAAATAGAAACTTAACATGCCTTATTTAGATCTATAATTTGCTTATCAGTTATCACCTTAATGTGATTGATCTCTTCTTTGAATACTGCTTAGTAGCCCCCTGTTTCTGATAAACTAAATGCTCTATCAGTGCTTGTCAATCATAACCCTATCTGATCTTCAAATGTCTTCCAATGTAGCTGCTACATGTGTGTTGATACTTGTCAAAATGATATGTAGACAAATTATATATCCAATTGATCTTGACCTAATTAGGGTTTTAGAAAACCTAAAATCAATGGTATAAATGATTAACCTAGATAAATATTACATAGGAATCATCAACATTTCAATGATTACATCCATATTAAATTTTGTCTCAATCTTGGTAAATCATTTTTTAATCGGTGTAAACTATTTGCCTTGTTGTTTGTGCCATTCCAAACTGCTATTTCATTTCCTATTTCACTTAGTGTATACTAGATTCATCACTCAGCAATTAACTAGTGCTTGGTTCATATGAATGCTCGGTGACTATTGTGCTTGGTACTCAATGATCATTTGGTTTGGTAAGAGTGCTCGATCAAAGTTGTGTTCAGTTAACTTAGTGATATGCCTTGTGTTTTTCTCAGTGTCTAGGCTTTGTGTATTGGCTGAGTGTCTTGTCTTCTATCCTTTACCGATTTTATGAATGAATGATACTAATGACAACCATTAATGCTCTTTTACGAGTAACATTCTCCCCATTGGCATTAGTATCAAAAAATTAAATGTATATGTACCGACTTCAAAATTTGAACTTTAACAAAAAATGTGAATCTATGTGAACTCCCCCTTTGTACATGTGCTCGATGTGAAGTACATACAATAATATATGCAAGAATATATATACATATATTTTCCCACTTTTTTGAAATTAATGCCAAAAATATACTCACAGCTTGTCAAAAATGTTATGATGGGTTTTCTGCAATGTAGCCAAGAGTTTTTTCCATTCCTCTTTGATATTCTCAAGAGCAATAAGCTCTAATCTGACTTGTGCATGCATATCAAAAATATTTTCTAATACTAATATCTATGGGGTGGAAACTAAATCTTTTTCCTTATTCACATGTCATTGCATTACCTTGAGGTGTGGAAGTAACTTAGCTTGGAGCTTAGTTACTTGATCTCTGATTGTATCTTCTTTCTTCCTCAATTCTAATCTTAACTACTGGATTTCTTGAACTTTTTCATAATACTCATAAAATGCATTTGGCTTGGTTAAAAGATTATTTTCACTAACCTTGATGTCATCATCTAAATTTTGTATCCTTTCACTAATCTCAGTAGTAAAGTGGTCTATTATGCATAATTTGTACAAAATTGTAATAACTTGTTGGATAATTACATTAAGCTCAGTTATTACCTCTGATAACTTCACTTTATTGATTTCCACTTCCTAGTATATTCACTCTACTAGCTTCAACTGTATCTTGGCCTTTTCTCTTTCCTGAATTCTTTTCTCTGCATCTATATTGGGATCATTTATGTGGCTTGTTAGAGTAGCAAGTTGATCAATGATGGGAGTTACCTCATCAACATTGATATCGGGGACTACTTGCATCAAATTTTCTCTACCATCCTCTAAGACATGTTTATCTTTACTTTCTTGTCTTAGTTTTTCCTATGCAACCTTCCTTGTGCATAATTATCCATACCTTCTCAATTCTTTTGGGTCTAGTGTCCTCAAGTCACATGTATTGATTTTAATGATTTCTTCTAATGTGAGGTTTACCATGTTTTTTATTTTTATTCTTCTCTGTTGTGGGAGATTCTCCATATGGTACTAGAGCTTTGGTCTTTGGATTTGACTTTTCTTTCTCGATAGACACACACTCTTCCTTGTCCTACCCTTTGACTGTTGTCTTAGTTTCATGTCCTTGGGATTCTTGCTTGGTGTCTGTTGTAGATGTATCTACATGTGTTTCTATCTTAGGATCTTTACTTTCTGCCTCTTTGTTTTTAGGCTCATTTGTGTCCTTTTTCTCCATTGTACCTTGTCCCTCGGTTGTGTCCTTCTACTTCTCAAGTGTTTGATCCTCGAGTTGCCCTTGTGTAGCAATATCAATTGATTATACTAATATCAATAAATTACATGGTATGTCTACTACTACTACCTTATTAGGTTGGTTTTCCTCAGTATTGTCTGCATCCATAGTGATGTCTTCATCACCTTTAGAATCATCATCAAGATCTCCATTTGTAATGGCTTCAATTAAGACTTCATTTGTCTTGGTTGTTACTAATTTCTTAGGAGAATCTTGTGTGTCTTCTTCAGTATATCCATCTGGATAGAAGTTCTTGGAATATGTGGCATCTTGTACCTCAGTGTTAGATATATGAATTGGCTCCTTTGTGTCTATGTCAGCATCATCTGAGTGTACACCTTTTCCTTTTCTTTTAAATTTCTTCTTGGGGATTATAGTTAGTGAGAGTTTATCTGCTTCTACCCTTGATTCCAATTTTTTTGTTGGAAAATGTAATTGAAATAATTATTATACTATCATTGATGTCAAACCTTAACTGGTAAAACAATTGCTATCTATTATAGTAACATATCTATTGATTGATGAAGAGGATTAGGGCAAGGAGATAACAAGAGAACTTAAGGAAAGGTTGATTTATTTGATAATTCAATGGGTACTTGATTAATTGGCACATTGATAAGATAATGTATTGTTTATCTAAGTAAGAAGAAAGAGTGAAGAGGTGGGCTTCACCAAGAAAAAAGTGAAGAAATCTAGTTTAAGCCGAGTGATGTTAGTGTCGACCGAGCGACAGAAAATTACTAAGAAAAGATAGTGTTTGTTGAGGAAGACAATTTGTAGAGATGACTAAGGCATGTAGTAATGACTGAGGAGAAGAACATAGTATTGACTGAGTGCCAGTAATTTACATTTAGAGAAAGAATTGAGATTCCCATCTGACATAGTTGAATTCTTGCGATATGTAAATTGTGTTGACTTTATTAATGATGCAAGGGAGGATACAGAGGGGAAAAAGGAACACCCTAACCAGATCCACCTTGCAGAGATCACAAGCGAAAGAAACAACACACAATTGAGTGAGAGAATGTAGATTAACTTCTTAATTATTTCATCAAATAAATTCATACATGATGGGCTATAAGGCCTTCCCAGTTTAGGCCAGATATTAAAATTCAAGTACATAATTCCTCCAACATGCGAGGATCTTAAACTATCTTCAATATACTAACTTATACTACTAATGTCCTCCCTTTATTTCTAAAACTACAAACAAAGATTACAATATATACAAGAGGCTATCGAACAAGTTGACCTTTAGATCAACTGTCAATAGAAGGAACAACCAGATCTAGGTCAACATGCTTCCCAATGATAGATATCAGCATTAAGTTCATGAGCATCATTAATTGCACAAGTTGGCCTCAACATAAAACTAAAACAAACAACTTGGTAAGAAAAGAAAGCTGAGTGCTAGACAAGCATCACTGAGTGCTAGGGAATTGATTAAGCACTAGAGAGATAACTGACCAACCCCGATTGACAAAGGAAACTAAGAAACTACCAAGCCAACTAGGTCAACAAAGGAATCGAGAAATATAGAAAAACACAAACATGTTTTTGGTAACACAAGATTGCCAAGGACCCAAGATGCTCCTACATCAGACACCTGGGGTTATTTGAAAATGATTCTCCAAATCATGCAGGAGGTACAATCCAAGTTGAATCCAACTCAGATTGTGAAATCTATGAACTATCTTCAATTGGTTTGTTCTTCCATTTTACCAAATATTCCATATATGACATTTACCTCTTGTACTTCTGACAATTCTTTGCTCCAAAATTTGCTCAACTTCTTCTATCTGTTTATTAGGATAATCATTCTATACTATCATTTCTGCATCTGATTCATGGTACTCATATAAATCACTAATGTTGAATATAGGTGATATATCCATGTCATCAGGTAACTCAATATCATATGCATTTCCACTGTCAAATTTTCTCAAAATCTTGCAAGGACCAAACTTCTTCATTTTTAGCTTCCCATATGTTCCAATAGGAAATCTACCTTTCTTCAAATGAACCATTACTTCATCACTGAATTCAAAATTCTTATGTCTTCTAGATCTATTAACTCTGTCTTTGTATTTGTGATTACTTTTCTCCAACTCATGTTTCACATCTTCATGAACACAACAAACTTTACTCCTTCAGCACTCCTCTTTTCTTCATCAGCAATATCCCTCACATCTGATATACCTCTTGATTGTATGCCATTTACAATCTCAAAAGGTGACTTTCCAGTGCTCTTATTTACCGAATTATTATATGCAATCTCTACTTGCGCCAAAATAGAATCCTAATTAATTTGTGTGTCTCCAACTAAACATCTCAAAAGATTACCCAAACTTCTATTCACAACTTTTGTCTATCCATTAGCTTGTGGGTGAAATGTAGAAATGTATTTCAACTCGGTGCTAGACTTTCTCCAAAGGGTCTTGCAAAAGTATCCAACAAATTTACTATCTTGGTTAGAGATGATACTCCTCGGTAATCCATGCAATCTGAAAATTTCCTTAAAGAAAAGATCTCCTATATGTACTGCATCTGATGTCTTTCTACAAGGTATAAAACGTTCCATTTTAGAAAATATATCCATAATAACAAATATAGAATCGTTACCTCTTACTGTCTTTGGTAAGCCAAGAAAAAAATCCATACTAATATCAATCCAAGGTTTCTTGGGAATAGAAATTGGTGTATACAATCTAGTATTCTAACTTACTCCTTTTGCAACTTGACAAATTCCACAACTTTTCACAAATTTCTAAACATCCTTATATAACTGTGGCAAAAAATATTTCTCCTTGAGAAAATTCATTGTCTTATCAATACCAAAATGTCTAGACAAACCACTACTATTTTTCTCCTTTATCAAATTAGTTCTCATTGATCCTCTCAGTA
Organism: Chamaecyparis obtusa; assembly: GCA_027943335.1. NCBI lineage: Eukaryota > Viridiplantae > Streptophyta > Pinopsida > Cupressales > Cupressaceae > Chamaecyparis > Chamaecyparis obtusa. The sequence continues at coordinate 160,190 of BSBK01007238.1, read as the reverse complement.
TACACAACTTAATACTTTAAACAACATACCTTCTTGAATGAAATAGACTTCCCATTTTGTACTTGGTTAATCTTGAATAGGTTCTCTGCACTTTCTCCATGGCTCAAAAAAATCAGGATCAAATTCATACAAATCTCTTAAGTCATCAAAACCAAGAACTTCAGTTCTCATCTTAGTCATCAAAGATCTTCTACTCAATGCATCAACAACTCAGTTAGTGACTCCACTCTTATGCTTTATCACAAATGTATAACTCTGCAAATACTCAACTCATTTCATGTGTCTTTGATTCAACTTATTCTAACTGTACCCAAATACTATAAAGCCTTATGATCAGTATACAAAAAAAATTCACTTGGTATCAAATAATGTCTCTATTTCTTTAGGGCTTGAACAATAGCATAGAATTCTTGATCATACACACAATATTTTCTTTATGCATCATTCAACTTTTCACTAAAGAATGCAACATGTTTACCTTTTTGACTCAACACAACTCCTATTGCACTACCACTTGCATCACAGTCTACTTGAAATACCTATATCATCTTAAAATGGAAGTACTTCCATGATAAGAGTGTTTAGCCCTCTGAATAAGTGGTTTGGGCTCATGTTAAGTGCCTTGATTAGGTCTTTGCATGTATTTGGCTTTCTCCCCGCTTTCCACTTTTTTTTTGCTTCATTCTAGGTGAAATTAGGGTTAGGATCTCCAAGATTTTCCTTAATTTCCCTCTTCCATGGCTTTATTTTCTAGGTAGGAAATAGAAATAGGTCTTCCTAGCCTTCATCATAGGATTTTATGTCTATCCTTGGCATTCTATCCCTTTCTAGTTTCATTCTAGGTCTCCGGGCATCCCTGAGACCTCCTATCCTGATTCTGGCTGGATTTGGGCCCACAGGGTCAGAATCAAGGTTGATCTTGACTAGGTCAGGATCCAGCTTGATCTTGAATAGGTTAATTGCAAGCTCAATTTTTCCCCCCCTTTCAAATTTCCAAATTCCTTGATTTTCGAGTATCAGGTTTCGGGGATATTTGTTTTCCCACCTCTGGGTCAGCCATTTTGGGTTTTGAAATGGTAAATCCTCTAATTGCATTTAATCTAGGTATATTTTATAAAGGTTAGGACCTAATTGGGATTTAATTCTCCAAGGTGGCCCCTCTAGAGGATTGTGCCCTAGTTCACTATAAAATGAGGCCTTCCTCTCTCATTTTCTCCATCAAGTTTTGTGAGAACACATTCACAATCAAGTAATTATGATCCATTATTCACATCTCATCTCTCAAGCAATTTCAAGTGCAAGCAAGCCTTCAAGAATTCAAGAGTTCAAGCATTCATCCATCAAGGAGATCCATTGTTAGCCATTGAAGGATTCAATCTCTTTGGAGCCCCCTTGAAGATCCATCCTTCTACATTCATTCAAGCCTTCTCATATGCAAAGATCAATTCAAGATTGGTGGTGAAGATCAAATACCATTGATTGGAGACATCCTACATTCATTCTACATCCATTGAAGCATTCCTACTTGTGGATTTGAGGATTTGAATCCTTTACAAGGACTTCAACATAAGCGAGGTGATTTGTTTCAATTACTTTGTCTATGCATACTACATTTCAATTCAATTTCAAGGTTAATTCCTAAATTGGGGTTTGACCAAGGCAAACCCCCAATACAAACAAAAACCCCATTTTCTTGCAAGTACAGGTGTACGATTTCAGATTTGAGAGTGGATTTGGATACCCTTTTCGGAGAACTTCTGAGATCTATGAACAAAGTCAGAATCAACCTTCAAATAAAGAATCTAGCCTTTGACCTTTTATGAGGGTCAAAGTCGACCTGAGCTCATCTTGGAAAAAGATTTCTGGGTTTTCTTCATCTCGGCATTTCTAGTCCAAAACAAGTTGTAGAATTGCTTGAAAGTACACACAGACATCAGAAATTAGCATTTTCCAGATCTTCCCTAATTTGAGGTTAGTGTTTGTATTTCAATTATTTTAGATTTCAAACATAACTCCTTTATAGGGAAACATTGGATTTTCTCTCTGCTTCATATTCTTCATAGATTGATTTGATTGTGCATTACCCTCTTGGTTGATCAAATTGGATCTCTCCTTTGAGAATAGATCTCATATTTCCCCCACACATCTATCCATCTTTATATTTGAATAGAGGTGATTCCATTTTACCTCTATTCATTTTGGTGAACCCAACTAGCTTACTCTCTTTCTTTTTGGTGTTAGATTTCATTTATCTTGTTAGTATTAGATTTCTCCTTTGTGTTAGATCTTTCATGCTAATTAGATTTCAAAAATACAAAAATATTCATGCTTTATGTGTTCTTAGTTTAGTTCATTTGCATTGCATTGGTTTATGAGATTTACTACCACTAGTCCTACTTATAACATTTTGGTTAGAAGTCGTAGACTCATGGTTGCCTTTGATCCTAAATCTTCCTCTTCTTTCCTTAGGATCTCGGATGATAATTTGATTCTTCATGATTCCAATCCTACTATGGAGAAAAAATCTTCTCACTCATCTCATGATGAGGATGACGCTTTAAGAGTTCCTCTTGAACAAGTCCAAAAACTTTCAACTGAACTTGATAAAATGGGTAATTGGCTTATTCAAGAGAGCCATAATCAAGATTCTATTCAAGCTATAGAGGCTCTTAAGAAATTTCTCCGTGATAGTGATCAAGGTGTTAACCTCTTGTGTGGTATTACTCACCTTGTGCATTCAAATGTTAAACCTTTAGCTCAAGAAGCTCAAGATTAGGGTTGATTCATCCTATCACTAGTGTTGAACATCCTTCTAATCCTTTACCTAGTATTCCTACCTATACTCCTTCTTTGGTGACTATGATAGTTCCCTCTATTTCTATGAGTGTTCCTCCTGTGTCCCTTCCTACATCACAACCTTCATATCATAATGTTCCTTTTACTTATTCCAATCCACTTCCAACTATATTTCCTAGTGTTCCTCCAGTTGTGTTTTCTATTCCTGCAACTTCTTACACCTTACCTAGTGTGTCTAATGTTGCTACTCCTATTTCCTCTAATGATTCAAAAATCATCAGTTTGGCTCAAATTGTGTCATCCTTACAACAACAACTTTCTTCCTTAACTTAAAACAAGTTTAGTATTCCTACATGTGACATGGGAAGTCCCTTGTCGCAAGACATTATTTGAACTCTTGTTCCTTAGCAAGGTGATATGCTTCATCTTGATAATTATAATAGAAAAGGAGACCCTATTCATCATGTTAAAACATTCAAAATCCTTTGTAGTGATTATGCTCATGACCATAGGATTTTAGCCAAACTGTTTGCTAGAGCCTTCCATGATAAGGCCTTACAATGATATTATTCCTTGCCTCCTTATTCCATTGATTCCTTTCCATAACTTGCTAATGCCTTTATTCAACAATTTCAAAACAATATTGGCCCACAAGTGTCTTTGACTAATTTTATGCATTGTAAACAAAGTGCTAAAGAAAATTTAATTGAATTTATTGGTAGATTTAATCAAATTTCCTATCCTGTTCCTGATATTCATATTCAATGTATGTTTATTTCAAATTTTCAAAAGGATATTAGAGATAAGATTCTGCTTACTGAATTTACCTCTTTTCAACAACTTTGTGCAATGCTTCATCATTATCAATTACAAGTGAGTCAATTTGAGAACAACACTCCAATGGCTCTTTTTCTAGTTGATAAAAGTGATGCTACTCCTAATCCAAACAAATTTAAAAAATTGAACAACTATGTCAAGATAAACAAACAAGCGAATGTAGTTGCTAATCAAGTTGTTGTTGCATCTCACAATGCCACTTTGGCATCCACTACTTTTCGATTAAATCATAGATTTAATCCTCTTTCTAAATCTTTACATGCTATTATGAATAGGTTGTTAACTACTAATATGATTAATTTGCCTCCTATTCGACCTCTTTTACCTGCTACGATTACATCTAAATCTTTTATTCAAAATGCTTTTTGTCAATATCATCATCATAATGGTCATGATACTGAGAAGTGTTATTCTTTAAAACATAAGGTTCAAGACTTAATTGACTCTAATGCCTTATCTATTTTATAATCTTGATGGTAGTGGGAACAAATCTGTCTCTCCTCCTAATCAGAAACTTCAAATCTATACAAACCCTTTACTTACGCATGATACTAATACCATTGCTCAACCATCTGCTACAAAAATTATGTATGATTCAAAGATGGATGATCTCAATAATTTTGTTAATCAGGTGGAGCATGCTGGTCAATCTGTATCTCCACCTCCACCTCAACCTCAACCTCATATTCAACCTCAAGTTCTATCTCAATCTCGACCAAAACCTAAACCTAAATGAAAAATCAACCTAAACCTTGACAATAACCTAAGAATAAAAGACCTTGGGAACTTTTGATTACCTTTGATGACTCTGAGACTATTAAGGCTCCTGATGGTCCCCTTTACATTTATCCTAGGATTGCTTAGAAACCTACTCGTGGTTGTCTTGTTGATCCTACATCCTTCGTCAATGTTATTACTGAAGAAAATCTTTTTATGAAAAGCTTACAATGTGATTCTTATGATACATCAGATGTGTGGATTCAGACTTGTAATGGTTTTCTTTATCCATCATTTGGTTCTATTACTTTATCGGTTGAACTTTGTGGAAAAATTATGAACACTACCTTTTTTGTTGTTCCTACTTCTAATCAATTTCAAGTTAAGCTAGGTTTGCCTTGGTTGAATGCCATGCATGTTGTTGCTTCACCTATCCATAAGTGTCTTAAGTTCATTCATGATGAAGAAGTGAAGATGATTAATCATAGTTTATATCAACCTTCTAGGCCTAGAGATTGTGCTGCTCTTGATTTCTTTTGGCCTTCATTACCTAATTCATGTCCTCCTCACCTTGATAATCTTTTTCCATCATATCAAGCCTATAAAAATCATAAGATTTTTAAATTAAGTATACCTCCTATGGATCTTAATCATGGTCTTTTACCTACACCTTCTATACCTCCTTTAACTATGGCTTCTAGTTTTGTTAATCAAGTTCCTTCTATTGAACCTATCAAAGATTCTGTGATTGTTCGTCCTATGGTTAATAATCCTATTGATCTTCCTAAAGAACCTGTGAAGGATCCTATGATTGTTCCTCCTAGTTCTCAACCTATTTCAAATAAATCAAAATGTAATCAATCTACTAATGAACACTATAAAAAGCATCGTGCTCATGCTAAAGCTCATAATTCTATCCTTCAAAGATCTCTACCTTCCTCGGATAAACCTATGCATGATGTGTTAGAAGAGGTTGTTACTAATAATGATGTTAATATGGATGATTATGATGATTCTATTCATATCTTAGATATTATTTTGATTAATTTGGATGAAGAAGATACTCTTGATATACTGATGATGTTAATGATGAATATGAGACTATTGACATTGACATTCATTTATCTAATATGCTTTCATCACAATTAACTCTTGCACCTAGTGTCAAACATTGTGATTCTCAAGAGGATCCTTGTTTGGAACTAGCTATTATTCTTACTGTGTTGGATATAGTCCCTCTTGCGAGTTACCCACCGTCCCTAAATGATATACAATGAGATAGGGAGAGTAGGTGGCATGCTTGATCGGCTTGTCCTTCATGGTAGCTTTGTTATGTGTTTGCCTACTGTATTGTGTTTCTCTCATAATGTGTTTGCTAAATGTTGTTAGATTCTTTTATATGATCCTTATTACTCATTTGGTGCAAGGTGATGAAGGAATCAAAACTGTTGTTCAAATTCTTCTATATGTATCTCTAATCTTCTATGCGTTGTTCAATGTTATGTTGTAATTGTGCTATTGTTCATAAATGTTTCCTTGTGTAATTTGCTTGGATTCGAGATATGGTAGCACTAATTCTTTTTGGTCTCCATGTCATGGTCTGAAAAGATTCTCCTTCATACATCTTATGTGATCTTTCCTCCTTTGTGATTGTATTTCTACCTTCCTTAGGGAATGATGTCAATTCATTTGTAATAATATCAAATATATATTATCTTATGATCATACTGACCCCATGGTAGGTAGATCCAATCTGTGTTCTTTGTATGTTTCTATGATATTTTCCTTGATTTCTCTTCATCTGGGGGCATCTCGACGTGGAAACGTAATCAGTAGAGTTGTTTATGTTTCTGTTAAAGCCATTGCTCCTGTTAAAGTGTCAGCAATAACTTTAATGTGGGGGCATATGCTCTTCTCACCTGTTGCACACATGCACTTTTTGATACACATATATTATTTTTCAAGATACTTTTCTCACTTTTTGGATTAGTAACTAATACTTAAAGCATGGATTTATATTTTAGGATCTCTTGATCCCTCCAGTTTCAAATATACATATATTTTGATCCCTTAAGGTCAGATCTATCCTTAGGATTGGATCTCTTTTATTTTTTCTTTTATTCTTATGGAATAGAATATTCCTAAGGATGAATCCTTGATGGGTTGACTAGTGAGTAGCCACATTCACTAGGTGGTTCAATTCCATCTTTCCAGTTGCACCATTTTCTTGTGTGGTTCACAATGGGACATAAGTTCTCATTGGGTGAGGTAATCACACCTTTTTTTCTCTAGATATGTATCTCTTATTGTGATCTAGGAGTCGATGAAGACTTGAGTCCCTAGGGGCTTAAGGTTTTTTTTGTCCATTGGATTACGATAAGATTATCTTTTCATTTTGATCTCCTTTACCAAGAGTTTGCATCAAGTCCATACTCTTGCTAAAGTGGGGGCTTAATGTATCATCTTAAAATGGAATCAATTCCATGATAAGAGTGTTTATCCCTCTGATTAAGTGGTCTAGAGTCATGTTGATGTAGGAGCATCTTGGGTCTTTGAGCAATCTTGCATCAACCAAAAACATTTCTTGATTTTTGTACCTGTTTGCTGTTGTTTTCTTTATAATTGTTGTATTTTTTGGTTTCATGGTATGAAAAGCTTACATTATTCTAAGGACCTATTTGGGAACCTTCTCCTATGAGTACATAAATTTTGGATGGACTGTTTCAAAGTTACAGCTGTTTTCCTTACCATCAAAATTGCATTTTCCTACAGTTTTGGTGCTGATTGTTCATAGTGGCGATCTTGATCCATAAGTAATTAGTATTTGCACTATCAAAGAATTTTAGAGGACCTAAAGTAATATCATTTCCCAAGACAACAAGCCCAAACTCATTATTAGTAAAAAGTTATGCCCATTTTTCTTGGGGACCTATTTTCTGCCAGTTTTCAGGTGAAACATGTAGTGTTTCTTCTTGCGATGTTCCGTGTGATCAAATGGGGCCTTGTGACCTTAAAGGAATGTTATTGGGTCATGTAAGAACCTAAATCCAAAGGAAAATCAAATTATATTCATTCTAGCATTAGTTTTGGTTTAAATCTTGAGACTGGACCTATAATGTACTTAAATGACTGACTAGCCGACTTGTGGCTTAGCTGGCTATACAAGGAGTCTAGATTGATGTAGTAGGGCATAAAGAGGAAATTAAGAGGTAGATATAGGAATTATTATCAATATATATCATTGGAGACAAAGATAGGATGCAATATGTGATTCTGAATTCATAATTCTCATTGTATAAGGCCAAAACTCGGAAGGCCTCACAACCGGGCATGTTGAAAGAAATAATATAATTCTCTATTGTTGCTGATAGTTGATTTCCTCATATCCATTGTGATTTCATTTCTTTCATGCGATTTTATATTGCTTCCATTTTGTAACTCTGAGCAGGGCTTGTTGTTGATTCAAGTGGAGTCAATTCTTCTTGATTCTTCTTGTATCTACCTTGCCCCTGCATCAAGTGGTATCAAAGTTCTTTCTTTCTTGTGGATTGGATCATGGAGAACCTTATTGGATTGGTTTTAGGGTGGTAGATCTAAGATATGACCTATAACTTGTAGAAGGTTACAATCTTGCTAGAACTTGATTGTTAAGATGGTTCGTGGTAGAGGAAATGATAATGCTATCATGGATATGTTGAGGTAGATTGCAACTAGGCTTGAAGCTGTAGAGACAACTCAAAGAAGAGGAGCACATCTTGAAGATGTTAGTGATGAAGAAGAAGAAGCAACACCTAATTCTGAACTTGAAGTTGAACAAGATGAGGAAAGACTTTTGAGAGTTTTGTCTAAGGCTAACTCCAGACCTACGGTTGAAGTTACTTGCTATGATGGAAGACTTGAGACCGATGCACTTTTGGATTGGATCTTTGAGATGGATAAGTAATTTGAGTATGAAGGTACTCCTAATAATAATAAGGTTAAGATAGTAATCAAAAAGTTGAAAGGGCATGTATCTCTTTGGTGGGATCATTTACAAACTAAGAGACAGAAGAGAGGAAAAGAAAAGATCAAGACATGGATGAAGATGCTTGGAAAGATGAAGAAGAAGTTTCTTCCAGCTGACTACCAAGTTATTTTGATGAGGAAAATGCAAAATTTTAGACAAAAGGACATGAGTGTGAAAGAATATACTGAGGAGTTTTAAAAATTGGATATCAGATCTGGACATGTGGAAGATGAAGTTGAGAAAGTGGCTAGATATATGAATGGCCCAAGGACATTAATTCAAGATGAGATTAGTTATGTGAAGATAGAAAGTGTGGAAGAAGCATATCAATTTTCTTTGAAGGCTGAAGAGAGATTGACAAAGAGACATGAACAAAGACAAAGAGGAAGAGGTGGAAAATTTTAGAGAAGTAGAGGAAGATCTTATGGAGAAAGTAGCAGATCTGACAATGCAGTGCAAGATAAAGGATGGGAAGATGACCCTGCTGGTAAAAGAGGTAATTACTCTAGAGGTAGCTATATTGGTTACTCTAGGAATAACAATAATGGGAAAAGAGAAGAGAAATCTTAGTTTAAAGGTACTTGTTACAAATGTGGTGAAGAAGGACATAGAGATTTTGAATGTACTAACTCTGAAAAGAAGACTGGAGGTAATGGCAGAAATAATTTGGCTTGTGAAGAAGTTGAGGAAATGTCTAATGAACCTGAACATGGTGAGAACTTGATGCTAAGAAGGATCTTGTGGAATGAAGAAGCTGATGAGGAACCTATTTTGAGGAAAAGTTTGTTCAGAACCAAATGTAAGATCACTAATAAATGTTGCAAGGTAATCATTGATAGTGGAAGTTCTGATAATTTGGCATCTGAAGAGCTGGTTAACAAGTTGTAGTTGTAGAGATTGAAACATCTGATGCCTTATCATATTTCTTGGATCCAGAAGGAGCATAAACTAATTGTAAGTGAATAATGCCTTGTTAAATTCAAAATTGGGAATTATCATGATGAAGTCTTGTGTGATATTATGCCTATGGATTGTTGTCATATTCTTTTGGGTAGACCTTGGCAGTATGATAGGAAAGCTTTGCATGATGGTAGATTGAATGAATATACTATTTGGATGGATGGGAAGAAACAAGTATTGTTACCTTTGATAGAGAATTTTGATGAAGGTCATTGTACTACAGTTAGATGCTTGTTTGATGATAAAACATTTGCAAGAGAAATGAAAGAACATGATATTTGCTTTTCATTCAAGCATAAAAGTGGACAGTCAAATAAGGTTGCTGATGCCTTGAGCCGAAGAAGAATTTTGTTGATAGAGATGAGAGTTGAGGTACTTGGTTTTGACGATTTGAAGTATTTGTATGAGACTGAAATTGATTTTGTAGAACCTTGGAAAGCTTGTAAGGAACACACAGTGAGTGATAAGTGGACTAATTATTTCATTCAAGAAGACATGTTGTTTAAGGGAGTTTAATTGTGCATACCTAGAGGATCTATGAGAGAGAGCATAATGAAGGAGAAACATAGTGGTGGACTTGCTAGACATTTTAGGATTGATAAGACTATGAATTTGATTTCAGAAAAATACTTTTGGCCATAGATTTATAGAGATGTACAAAGAATGGTTAGAGGTTACATAATTTTCCAAACAAAAAAAGGAACTAGTCAGAATGTTGGATTGTATACACCTTTTCCTATGCTTGATAGACCTTGGGAAGATGTGAGTATGGACTTTGTTCTTGGATTGCCTAGAACTCAGAGAGGTAATGATTCTATTTTGGTAGTGGTTGACAGATTTTCAAAGATGGCTCATTTCATACCTTGTAAGAAGACATCTGATGCATTACATGTAGCTGAATTATTCTTCAAGGAAGTGGTAAGATTGCATGGTTTTCCTAAATCTATTGATTTAGACAGAGATACTAAGTTTACTGGTTAATTTTGGAGAACACTTTAGAAAAAGATGAATATAGAATTGAAGTTTAGTTCTACATTTCACCCTTAGAAAGATGGACAGACTGAAGTCGTGAACAAAATTGTGGGAAACTTGTTGAGATGTTTAGTTGGAGAGAAACCTGCTAATTAGGATTTAGCTTTGGCACAAGCAGAGTTTTCATATAATAATTTTGTGAATAGAAGCACTAAGAGGACACCATTTGAGATTGTTACTAGATTTGATCCTAAGGGAACCATAGAGCTGAGAGATTTACCTACCGAGACAAGAAGAAGTGCTAAAGCTAAGGATTTTGTAGAATACATGAGAACTTTACATGATGAAGTTAAAAAGAATTTGGAGGATAGTAATATGAAATATAAATAGAGAGTAGATAAGAGAAGGAGACATAAATATTTTGAGGTTGTAGATGAGGTAATGATTCATTTGAAAAAGAATAGATTTCCAGTTGGTACCTATAACAAGCTAAAAATGAAGAAGTTTGGACCTTGTAAGATTCTGAAGAAGTTTGACAGTGGAAATGGTTATGAAGTAGAATTACCAGAGGACATGGATATATCACCTATATTGAACATTGCTAATATATTTGAGTAATTTGAATCAAATGATGAGATAGAAGATTATCTGGATTATCCTAAGAAGAACAAAGACATCATTGAGAATATCTTGAATAAAAGAGTGAGCAAAAGTACAAGAGGAAAAGACTACATGGAATATCTAGTTCAGTGGAAAGACAAGCCAGTTAAAGATAGTTCATGGATTACACAAGCTAAGTTGGATCTTTATGATTTAGGTTAGAATATGAGAAATGCCTGATGTGGATATTAGTTCTTTATTTACCCCAAGTGTCTGATGCAGGAGCATCTTGGGTCTTTAAGCAATCTTGCATCAACCAAAAACATTTCCTGATTTCTATACCTATTTTATGTTGTTTTCTTTATAATTATTGTATTTGTTGGTTTCATGGTGTGTGAAGCTTAAATTATGATAAGGACCTATTTTGGAACCTTCTCCTATGAGAACATAAAGTTTGGATGGACTCTTTCAAAGTTACAGTTGTTTTCCTTGCCGTCGAAACTGCATTTTCCTGTAGTTTTGGTGCTAATTGTTCATAGTGGAGATCTTGATCTATAAGGAATAAAATTTTTCTCTCTTAAATAATTTTAGAGGACCTAAATTAATATGATTTTCCAAGAGCACAAGCCCTAATTAATTATGAGCAAAAAGTTATGCCCATTTTTCTCGGGGACCTATTTTCTACCAATTTTTGGATGAAATGTGTAGTGTTTCTTCTTGTGATGTTTCGTGTGATCAAATGGGGCCTTGAACCCTTAAAGGCATGTTATTTGGTCATGTAAGGACCTAAATCCAAAGGTGCATCAAATTATATTCATTCTAGGATTAGTTTTGGTTTAAATCTAGAGACTGGACCTATAATGTAATTAAATGCCTGACTGGCCAAATTGTGGCTTAGCTGGCTATATAAGGAGTCTAGATTGATGTAGTAGGGAATCAAGAGGAAATTAAGAGGTAGATCTAGGAATTATTATCAAGATATATCATTGGAGACAAAGATAGGATGGAAGCTATGATTCTGAATTCATAATTCTCATTGTATAAGGTCGAAACCCAAAAGGCCTCACAGCCGGGCATGTTGAAAGAAATAATATAATTCTCTCTTGTTGCTGCCAGTTGATTTCCTCATATCCATTGTGATTTCATTGCTTTCATTTGATTTTATATTTCTTCCATTATGTAACTATGAGCAGGGTTTGTTGTTGATTCAAGTGGAGTCAATTCTTCTTGATTCTTCTTGTATCTACCCTACCCCTGTGTCACATGTTAAGTGCCTTGATCGGGTATTTGCATGTATTTGGATTTCTCCCCACCTTTCACTTCTTTTCTACTTCATTCTAGGTGAAATTACGATTAGGATCTCAAGGATTCTCCTTAATTTCCCTCTTCCATGGCTTTATTTTCTAGGTAGGACTTAGAAATAGGTCTTCCTAGCCTTCATCATAGTCATCATAGGATTTTATGCCTATCCTTGGCATTCTATCCCTTTCTGGTTTCATTTCTAGGTCTCCGAGCATCCTTGGGACCTCCTGTCATGATTTTGGCTGGATCTAGGCCCATAGGGGCAGAATCGATGTTGATCCTGACTAGGTCAAGATCGAGCTCGATCCTGACTAGGTCAATTGCAAGTTTGATTTTGGCCCCCCCTTTCAAATTTCCAAATTCCTTGATTTCCAAGTATCAGGTTTCAGGGATATTTGTTTTCCCAACTTTAGGTCAGCCATTTCGGGTTTCAGAATGGTAAATCCTGTAATCACATTTAATCTAGGTATATTTTATAAAGGTTAGGACCTAATTGGGATTTAATTCTCCAAGGTGGCCCCTCCAAAGGAGGCCTTCCTCTCTCATTTTCTCCATCAAGTTTTGTGAGAACACATCCACAATCAATAAATTGTGATCCATTGTTCACATCTCATCTCTCAGGCAATTTCAAGTGCAAGCAAGCCTTCAAGAATTCAAGAGTTCAAGCATTCATCCATCAAGGAGATCCATTGTTAGCCATTGAAGGATTCAATCTCTTTGGAGCCCCCTTGAAGATCCATCCTTCTACATTCATTCAAGCCTTCTCATATGCAAAAATCAATTCAAGATTGGTGTTGAAGATCAAATACCATTGATTGGAGACATCCTACATTCATTCTACATCCATTGAAGCATTCCTACTTGTGGATTTGAGGATTTGAATCCTTTACAAGGACTTCAACATAAGCGAGGTGATTTGTTTCAATTGCTTTGTTTATGCATACTACATTTCAATTCAATTTCAAGGTTAATTCCTAAATTGGGCTTTAACCAAGGCAAACCCCCAATACAAACAAAACCCCCATTTTCTTGTAGGTACAGGTGCGAGATTTCAGATCTGAGAGAGGATTTGGATACCCTTTTCAACAAACTTCTAAGATCTATGAACAAAGTCAGAATCGACCTTCAAATAAAGAATCTAGCCTTTGACCTTTTATGAGGGTCAAAGTCGACCTGAGCTCATCTTGGAAAAAGATTTCTGGGTTTTCTTCATCTCGGCATTTCCAGTCTAGAACAAGTTGCATAATTGCCTGAAAGTACACACAGACATAAAAAATTAGCATTTTCCAGATCTACCCTAATTTGAAGTTAGTATTTGTATTTCAATTATTTCAGATTTCAAACATAACTCCTTTATAGGGAAACATTGGATTTTCTCTCTCCTTCATATTCTTCATAGATTGATTTGATTGTGCATTAACCTCTTGGTTGATCAAATGGATCTCTCCTTTGAGAATTTGGATTTGAGAATAGATCTCATATTTCCCCGACACATCTATCCATCTTTCCATTTGAATAGAGGTGATTTCATTTTACCTCTATCAATACCTTATTGAAATTAGGTAATGCTAAAATAGGTAATTCAACAACCTTCTGCATCAAAGTCTCAAAACTTTTATTAGACCCATGTGTCCATTTTAATTCTCTTTTGTCTCCTCTCATAGTCTCAGTCATAGCATTACAAATTGAACTAAAATTTCTAATGAACTTTTGGCAAAAACTTTCCAAACCATGAAATGATCTTACCTCACTAGGATTCTTAGGTGTAGGCCAATTCAAAATAGCTTCAACCTTTTTAGGATCTATTTTCAAACCATTAGTTGAAATCATAAATCCCAAATACACAATCTCCTCTTGCATAAAAGAACACTTTTTCAGATTCATCAGCAACTTTTCTTCTTTCAACCTCTGTAATAGTTTTTTAACATAAAAAAATGTTCTTCTCTGGTCTTTCTAAATATCAGAATATCATCTAGGTATACAATCACAAATTTACCTAAGAATTTCTTCAAAACTTCATTCATCAACCTCATAAAAGTACTTGGTACATTAGTTAAACCAAAAGGCATAACCAACCACTCGTACAAACCTTATTTCATCTTAAAAGAAGTATTTCACTCATCACCTTCTCTGATTCTGATGTGATGATATCATCTTTTGAAATCAATTTTGGTAAAATACTTTGCTGTCGTCAAACTTTCCATTACATCATCCATTCTTGGTATAGGAAACCTATATTTCATTGTTATCTTGTTGATTTCTCTAGAGTGCATACACATTCTCCATTCTCCATTCTCCATTCTTCTTAGGTGCCAATACAATAGGTACTACACAAGGACTCAAAATTTCTCGTATCAAACCTTTTTGCAACAATTCTTGAATCTGTTAGTTCAATTCTTGATTCTTGGTAGGTGTCAAATGATGTGGTGCCTTATTCGCTAAACTAGCTCTAGGGATAAGGTCCATGCAATGATCAATGCTTCTCTTTGGTGGAAAACCATTAGGTACATTATCAAAAATGATCTCTCTATACTCTGTGAGTAACTTATCAATCTCTTTAGGTATGCTATCCTCTATTTTCTTACTTAATTTGTTAGGAATTGCAACAAAACATACATCATTCTTTTTCAAATCCTTAACAAAATTTCTTCCTTCCATCAGACAAACTTTCACCGATGTACAAACACTACTAGCAGGTTCTTTGATCAAAGGCAACAATATTTTTTTTCTCCTGGTCAACCCAAATACTATACTTATGTAATCTTCCATCATATATAGCATATCTATCATATTGCCAACGTCTACCCAAAAAATTATGACAACAATCCATAAGCATGATATCACATAAAACCTTATCATAGTACTTTCCATTTTTCAAATTCACATAACATTGTTCACTTACCAAGAGTGTATGCTCATCCTTGAACCATGAAATTTGATAGGGCTTTTGGTGTTCCAATCTTTTCAACTATAATTTTGTAACCATTTTCTTAGATGCCAAGTTCTCTGAGCTTCCACTATCAATGATTACCTTCCATACTTCATCATAAACTCTACATTTGTTCTTGAACAAACTTTTCCTTATCAGATCTTCCTTGTTACTTTCACTCCAAAGTGCTCTCCTTACCATCAAGTTCTTTTCTTTCTCAGGTTCATTTGGTGAATCTTCTTGCACCAAAGCATTTCTACTATTACTAGCCTTCTTACTTGCATGTGTACATTCAAATGACCTATTTCCTTCTTCTCCATAATTGTAACAAGTTCCTTAGAAACCACCTCTACTATAACCACCTTGGTAGTTATTGCCTCTTCCTCTAGATGAAATTTCACCTTTCCACTTGGTCTTGCCTTTATCTAGATTTGTCTTTTTTGGTTCAGATCTACTATTTTCACCATAAGAGCTTCCTCTTCCTCTCAAGAATCTACCACCTCTACCTCTTTGTCTTTTCTCATGTCTTTTGTTTAAATTATCCTCAGCTTTTAGGGAAAACTAATAAGCTTCCTCTATATTTTCCAACTTAACCAAACTAATTTCTTCTTGGATGGAAACTCTCAAACCATTCAGGTACCTAGAAATTCTTTCTAGATCATCTTCATCAGGTCTAGATATAATATCTAATCTATATAATTCCTCAGTATAATATTTTACCGAGCTATCTGTCTATCTCAAACTTTGCATTTGCCTAACTAGGTTAATCTAATAATCACAAGGTAAGAACTTTCCTTTCAACTTATTTACCATCTTATTCCATACCTTAATTTTGTCTTTTCCTTTCCTCTTTTTGTCCAACTGTAGATGTTCCCACCACAAGGATGCATGCATCTTCAACTTTGTGCTTACAATTTTAACCTTCTTTTCCTCAGGGACATTTTCATATTCAAAGTACTTTTTCATTTTAGTGATCCAGTCCATCAATTCATCTGAATCTAACTTTCCACTATACTCAAGAGGATTAAATAGTGGTGTAGACTTCATATTTGTCAAATCCTTCAATAATATTACCTCACCTTGATCCATCACAGGTGCAAGTTCTACATCACCTTATTCTTCCTCAATTTCATCATCACTAACATCTTCAAGATGTCTTCCTCTTTGTTGGGCTATCTCCATAGCTTCTAATCTAGTAGCAAGTTGTCTCAACATGTCTGCCAATCTTGGATCCACATCTTACCTCCCATGAACCATCTTGAAACCCTCTCCAATTATAGGTCAGATCACAATCTGCTACCCCACAACAAATCAACTAGGTTTTGACAAGAAGGAACCCTCAAACCTAGATTCACAAACCTAGATCCAATTTAAACTGTCTCTCATACCACCTAATGCAATTGAGGATATAAAGAGGGGCCAAAGGCACACTCTAACTAGATCCACCTTACAGAGATCACACACGGAAGCAAAAATACACAAGTGAGAGAGAGAATGAAGATTAACTTCTTAATTATTTCATCAAATAGATTCATACATGTCAGGCTGTAAGGCCTTCCCAATTTCCTCCAACATGCGAGGATCTAAAACTACCTTCAATCTCCTAACTTCTACTACTAATGTCCTCCCTTTATTTCTAAAACTACAAATAAAGATTACAATATGTAAAAGAGGCTACCGAACAAGTCAGCCTTTAGATCCACCATCAACAAAAGGAACTAACAGATATAGGTCCACACACTTCCCAATGATAGATACCAACATTAAATCCATGACCATCATTAATTACAAAAGTCAACCTCAACAGAAAACTAAAACAAACAACTGGGTAAGAAAAGATAACTGAGTGCCAGACAAGCATCACCAAGCACCAGGGAATTGACCGAGAGCTAAAGAGATAATCGACCAACCTTGGTTGATAAAGGAAACTTAGAAACTACTGAGCCAATTGGGTCAAAGAAGGAACTGAGCAAAAAAAGAAAAACGCAAACATGTTTTTGGTGACACAGGATTGCCAAGGACCCAAGATGCTCCTACATCAATTAATGAATTATATGGAGCATTTAGTGAATGGTAAATCATTTTATTATGGAATTAAAGAGAACTTTGGATATGTATATAGAAGGAAGGATGAATAACATAATGATGGAAGGATTCAATGAATTTGATCTAAATCTAAATCTACGAAGGAGATTAAGCGACAAAAGATGGATCTACCTAATCAAAGAGGTATAAAGGAAAACCTAATTATGAGATTATAAAATAGGCTGAAGTTGTTGATTTTATTGACTGATAAGTCTAAGTAGAAGGTTGAAGGTGAAATTGTGAAGGATCTAAAAAGAGTTGTGACTGCTTGAAGAAAATTTTGAGTAGATCAGTGATGGAGATGGAAATGAAGGTCAATCACTAAATCAACATATATGTGCGAAGTGGATCTCTATTCGCAAAGTGAGTTGTATGTTTTTCAAATTAGAAACTATTGTTACTTTCTAACCATTGTATCAGTCTAAATCCTATAATTAAGGTTGACCTAACAATCATTATATAAATCCTTTAATCAAGGTTCCATTCTAATGGAATGTACTTAAATTCTTTAACCATGCCACTTTTGACAAAGTGTTTAAATCCTTTAATAGGGTCACACCTAGCAGTGTGTTTGTAAACGTTTAACAAGGTTGGCTTTTCACAAAGCTCACTTTAGAAGAGTAAAATATCAATAGCATGTTACAAAGTGGTTTTTTCCAAGTTGGGTTTCCACTATAAATCCTGGTGTTATACTTGTGTGAATGTTTTGATGTGAATGTTGTTATATTCTGCAAGTTAATTACTTTTGGACACTAGACTGCATGTTATATGTTTCTGATATATGTTATAGAGATTGAGTTGTATTGGTGACTAGATCTAAGATTGTTGAAGTGCTAGAAAGTTCAATTGGTACATCTAGACCTGAGAACAACTGATTCACCCCCCTCTATGTTGTTCTAAATAATTCTAACAATTGGTATCAGAGTTGTTGGTGCTTACAGAGAAAATTTCAAAGGTACTTGAAGCTAATGATCAAGATGTATAAAAAGGAGGTACTGAATTTGAACAAAGAGAACTTCGCTGCATGGAAAACTCTAATAAAATTACATCTAGCTGGTATTGGTGATTTAGTGAAGTACTATGTGGAACATGACTATATTATACCTGTTGCACCTTTGAATGCCGAGGAGATAAAAGAAAAACAAGAACATAATCAAGCAATGTTGGAGATTGCATCTGCCTTAAGCTATCCTAAATTTGAAGATATCAAATACTGCACTATTGCAAAGAAAATGTGGGATACTCTTGCAACTATCTATGGTGGTGATACTAATGTATTGAGAGAAAAAGATGAAATCTTGAGAGGTAAGTTTGATGAAAAGAAAATGAAATAAGGTGAAAATATTTCTCAGTACTATGGTAGAATTAAGGAGATAGTCAATGCTATTAGAGGAGCTAATGGAATCATTGATGATGAGACTATTATTGGTAAAGTATTGAGAACTTTTCTTTCTATTTATGCTATCAAAATTTCTGTAATTCAAGAATCAAGATGTAACCCTGGTAGTGTTCTAACTCTGGAAAGTCTTGTTGGTAAGCTTACTGCTTTTGAGCTTTCTAACTATGATAACTACATTGTTCCTATTATTGAGTTTGCATTCAAGTCACAAAAGGTTTTACATAAGTCTAAGAGGGAAAAAGAAAAATGTGTGAAAAGTGATAGTGATATGGACACTTCTAATGAGGAACTAGATGATCTTGAGGCACTCATGGCTAGAAGACTAAAATGAGGAAAAGGAAAATATAAAGGTAAAATTCCTATAATCTATTTTTCATGTAACAAATTTGGCCATATTGTAGCAAGATTCCCTGACAGGAATGACAAGGATGAGAGAAGAGAAAGCAAGTACAAGGGGGTAAAAGTACATAGTTGTGTCACACTAGTGGATAAATTTTATGGTTCCAACCAAAACGGTTTTGGCTAAAACAGTTCTAGTCAGACCTATTCCGACCAAAACTATGTGGTGCACACTAGGCACCATGTGGCATTGATGTGGTGGAGGTGTTCCAGCTGAAACCTTTCCGACCAGAATGGTTTCGGCCAGAACAGTTCCAGCCGAAACCCTCAAAAACTATATAAACCAAAAAATTGAATTGGTAGGCTCATTTGAACGGAGTGACTTGTGGATTTTGTGGAGTGCCTTACGAGGTTTTTGGCCGAAATAGGTAGGCCCTTTTTTTATTTTTTATTTTAACATTTTTTAATGTTTTTTTAATGTTTTAAAGTTGTTTTTGTCTATTTAATATTAAATAATGGTAATTTGAATAAAAATGTTAATTTAATAGTTATTTTTGTTCATTTAATTTATTAGTTTTAATTGTATAAATTAAATAATATGATTTTATGTAGATTTAGTTATTTAATTTTTTTTTTCAGTTAAGAAAATGTGTTAGTTAGTTAGTTAATTAATTTATTTTTATTAGATATGTTTTAAAATACTACAAAAAATGTTGCAAAACATTAGAAAAATGTATATAAATTATTAGAAACATGATATGCAAACATGAACCAACATAAAACTTAACATTAAATAAACATGAATCCTAACCATAAACCTAATTTAAAAAAAGTTCCTTAAACCTAATTGAAAAATAAACCTTAATATGAAATGTAAATGAACCTTAACATCAAACCAACATGAAACTAAAACATGAAGCAACATAAACTATAACACTAGAAACCAACATAAATGAAAATACTAGAAACCAACATGAACTTTCTCTCTCTCTCTCTCTCTCTCTCTCTCTCTCTCTCTCTGTGACCAATTAAGACCTAACATTAAATTAACAAGACATAATAGGACCCCTTAAGAGCTACCATGAGTAATAAGACCTAATATTTCCTATTAAGACCTAATAAGACCCTTTAATTGATTAATACGACCTAATACCTATTAATAAGATCTAATAGGACCCTTAAGAACTCATAGGACCTATTAAGACCTAATAGGAATTAAGACCTAACATGTGACAAATACTTGACTAATTAGGACCTATTAGTTAACTGATTAAGACTAATTAAGACTTAACATGTGACTAATATGATAAATTAAGGCCTAACATGAAATTAATAACACATAATAGGACCCCTTAAGATATAACATGAGTAATAAGACGTAATATTTCATATTAAGACCTAACATGATTAATAAGACCTAATGAGACTCTTACCATCTAATAGGACCCTTAACGTGATTAATATTTCGTATTAAAATCTAACACTAGAAACCAACATAAACCAAAATACTAGAAACCAACGTGAACTTTATCTCTCTCTCTTGAGGACCAATTAAGACCTAACATGATTAACAAGATGTAATAGGATCCCTTAAGAGATAACATGAATAATAAGACTTAATATTTCCTATTAAGACCTAACATGATTAATAAGACCTAATAAGACCCTTAACATGATTAATATTTTCTATTAAACTCTAACACTAGAAACCAACATAAACCAAAATACTAGAAACCAACATGAACTTTCTCTCTCTCTCTTTGACCAATCAATACCTAACATGATTAACAAGATGTAATAGGACCACTTAAGAGCTAAAATGAATAATAAGACCTAATATTTCCTATTAAGACCTAATATGATTAATAAGACCTATAATAAGACCCTTAAATTGATTAATACGACCTAATAAGACCTAACAGGAATTAAAACCTAACATGTGACTAATACTTGACTAATTAGGACCTATTAATTGATCGATTAAAACTAATTAAGACTTAACATGTTACAACTAATATGATCAATTAAGACCTAACATGATTAATAAGACCTAATAAGACCCTTAACGTCTAATATGTGTAAGGAAACTTAGGTGCGGAAACAACATCCTACACTAATCTCTAAAGGAAAATATTGTGCAAATTCTTTTTAAATCCTTACAATTTCAGATTCGTTAACTACTTTAACAAAGATATTGCAGCCATATACCATGCATACAGAAAATAGATAGAGAAGATTGAAACACATAAACACAAAGATATGCCAATGGGGAAAAACCTTTCGGTAAAACAACCCCACCCCTCCAAAACCTGCACAATGTATTATCTTCAACACAAAGACTACAACACACTTGCAATGCAAGTTCTTTCAGGAGATGAGAGACTAGTAAAAAATTATATCACTCCCATAGAAGAAACATCATATATATAGACTCCTCAGGACCCAATAAATACCTAAAAAAGGAGTTTGGAGTCCAACCACCAAGACCCATGCACAAAGCCACATGTACATAGCTATTACATGCAATCCCAATAATAGGCATCCATCCCTAGAATAGACTATGATAGCTTGTCATAGGATCTGCAAAAAATAATGGTCAGAAGAGAAGTGTAAGAGAATCTATCATACCAACCTATTTTTGGCATATTCTCTTACACACACCAACCACTTCTTCTTGGGCACCCAAATAGGCCCAAGTCATAAGATTCTCTTACACCTGTCATAGCACATTCCTTAAATAGTTCTTACGCATCATAGGAATCCATCATGACCATTTCAGTCATGATCTCCTTACGCACAAGATGCCAACACATCAAGTGGAGTGACACATCAACATGCCAACTCAACATGTACACTCATACTTAATTTCATTATTTGCAAAAAATACATTTAGAAAACAAATAATAAGAATAGGAATTATCCAAGGTTGAGACACCTTATTCGTAACATTCTCCCACTTGTCGAACACCTTGTAAGAGCAATAGGAACATAACAGGAACTTTAATGGCTATAGGCCAAAAGGCCCATAGACTCTGAACACCATCTAAACTTCTCAGTGCCCACTAGTTTCATTAATGCATCTACAACATTCTTCATAGTATCTACCTTCTCCAAATTTACCTTTCCATCTTCCACCATATCTCTCACAAAGTGAAACTGCACATCAATGTGCTTCGTTCTGGCATGGAAAGTTGGATTTTTTGCAAGGCAAATAACGCTCTGACTGTCACACCAAATAGTAATCTATTTTGCATCAACACCAACATCAGAACACAATATCCTAAGCCAAATGGCTTCCTTACAAGCATGAGCAACAGCCATGTACTCAGCTTCTATAGTGGATAAGGCAACCATAGGTTATCGCTTACTCATCCAACTAATGGCACCACCAAACATAGTGAACACATAAGCACTGGTGGATCTCCTACTGTTAATATCACCTACCCAATCTGAATCCACAAACCCATGAATACAAACTAAATGCAAAGATATAGAAGAGTTACCATGATAACATATGGATTAATCTGATGTACCCCTCAAATATCTGAACACTCGCTTAACTGCATCCCAATGTACCCGTCCAGGGTTAGCCATAAACCGACTCAGGACTCCCACTACTTGGGCAATGTCTGGTCTAGTACAGACCATATCATACATAAGACTGCCAACTACACTAGAATAAGGTACTCTACTCATGTCCTCCACCTCACTAGGAGATTTTGGACAATCATCTACAGATAACTTTGTTCCCACAAAAATAGGAACACAAAGTGGTCTACAATCTGCCATGCTGAACTTGTGCAACACAGACTTCACATAATTACTTTGACTCAACCAAAGTTTTCTGTTAGACCTATCTCTACTGATTTCCATACCCAAGATGTACCTAGCTGCCCCAAGATCTTTCATCTCAAATTGTGCTGACAACTAAGATTTAAAATCAGAAATCATACCCTTACCCTTCCCAAACAACATATCATCAACATATAATGCAACAATAAGAAGGCAATCATTTTCAACTCTGAAATAAACACAATGATCTAATTTCGATCTTACAAATCCAATTGACAACACAAAGGCATCAAACTTAAGGTACCACATCCTAGGAGATTGCTTCAAACCATATAGAGATTTCTTTGATCTGCAAACTAAGGATTCTTTACCTTTAACAATGTAGTGCTCAGGTTGTGACATATAAATCTCTTCCTCCAAATCACCATGAAGGAAAGCTATCTTCACATCCATCTGTTCTATCTCTAAATCATATGATGCAGCAAGAGATAACAGAAATCTAATGAATGTCAACTTTGCAATAGGAGAGAATATTTCACCATAATCTATTCCCTCTACTTGTGAATACCCCTTTGCAACCAATCTAGCTTTGTACCTTTCAACACTGCCATCTGCACAAAATTTCTTCTTGAACACCCATTTATAGCCAACATATTTTCTCCCTTTAGGAAAAGGTACAAGGTCCCAAGTTTTGTTTTTCTCCAATGAATCCATCTCATCATCCATAGCCTCAATCTAGGAATTTGCATCTTCCATGCCCAAAGCCTCTTTCACAGATCTAGGCTCATCAGTGTTAGTAATCAAAGAAAAAGCACAACTGGAATCTAACATAGAATAACCAAACCTTTCTGGTTGCTTTCTTTCTCTCATGGATCTCCTCAAGGGTTGAGGTTGAGGTTGTTCTTCCTCTTCCTTCGAACTATCAGAGCTGCTAGAGCTCTCCTCATCATTAGACCCAACATGGTCCCTCTATTCAATCTTCTTAGGGGTAGGAGGCAACTAAACAACATCTTTTTCCTTTTCTTTTTCATCTAGTTGTAGCACAATAGGAGAAGATGTTAGCTCTCTAAAAATAACATTTCTACTATACAACACCTTACTAGTCACAGGATCCAAAAGCTTGTATCCTTTCACACCAACACTGTATCTGATGAAAATACATTTGATAGCTTTGTTTTCCAACTTAGATCTTTTCTCCTTTGGAACATGTGCATAAGCTTCACAACCAAAAACATGAAGATGTCTAATTGAAGGCTTCTTACCAGACCACACCTCCATGGGTGTCTTACCAACAAGAACTAATGTAGGAGATCTGTTAACCAGATAGCAAGTGGTGGCCACAGCTTCGGCCCAAAACCTTTGTTCTAAACCAACTCCACTAAGCATGCTCCTAGCCTTCTCCATCAGTGTCTTGTTCATTCTCTCTGCAACTCCATTTTTCTATGGGGTATAAGGAGTTGTCTTATGCCTCTTGATACCTTGTTCTTCACAAAATTGTTCAAACTTTGCTAAGCAAAACTCACCACCATTATTAGTTCTCACACACTTAATCTTCTTACTAGTTTGATTCTCTACAAGAGCTTTAAATTCCTTGAACTGACTAAAGACTTGTGTCTTACTTTTAAGGAAATAAATCCAAGTCCTTCTACTATAATCATCTATGAAAGATACAAAAAATAAAGGCTTGGAGATTGAAGGAACTTTTACAGGACCAAATACATCATAATGAATAAGATCCAAAACATCAAAAGATTTGTGAGAAGTAGAGTAAAATTGAACATGATTTTGTTTACCATAGACACAGTGTTCACAGAAGTCAAACTCAAGATTGCAATCATTTAACCCCTCAACAAGGTTTTTATTCTTCAGGGTCCTAAGACCCTTCTCACCAATGTGGCCAAATCTCATATGCCACAACATCATCTTTTCTGTAGGAAGCTTGCCTTCCAAAGTGTTTGCACCCTTAGGTACACTTACTGCACTACCATCGGAACCCATTGCCATAGTCTTCTTTACTACTTGTTTAGATGGTGGGGATGAAGTGATAGCCACTCTCTTCTTTGAAATAGAAGAACTATTGCACTGAGCAATGCATGCTTTGAGCTAAAACAAAGTACCTCTCCTAGTACCTCTAGCGAGCACCATAGAACCTCTCATCATCTTGCATCCATGTTTTGAAAAGACAACTTGCACACCTACATCATTTAGCATACTTACAGATAATAGGTTTTGTGCCAAACCTAGAATGTGCATAACTCCATTGATTCCCTTTACTCGTCCATCAGGAAATCTGATAGTGACCCTTCCATGTCCAACTATCTTTAGATGAGAATCATCACCCAAGTACACCTTTCCACCATCGAACTCTTCATATTTTGAGAACTAGTTTCGATGAGAGGTCATGTGAAAAGAAGCACCCGAGTCTACCAACCACACATCATCAGATGCATGGGCTTCCAAAGCTGCAATAAAAGCATCTCCATCTTCTTGAGATTTTTTGGAAGCTAAATCTGAGCCTTTCTTCTTCTTCTTCAGTTCTTTGCAGTCCCTCCGAAAGTGCCCATTTTTATCACAATTCCAACATTTTGTCTTGGACTTTCTAGGAGTCTTAGAACTCCCACAGGATTTGGATCTACCCTTCTTTGACTTGTTGTCATTCTACTTTCCTCTGTCATTGGATCTCCCATGAATAGCAAGGGCTTCCTTAGATGAATCCAAAATATTTCTTCGCATCTCCTCAGATAGCAGCAAAGATACCACATCATCCATATGGAATGTGACTATAGTACTTCTGAGAGCCATCACAAGATGGTCCCATGAATCTAGAAAGGAAGAAAGTAGGGTCATACAATGATCCTCCTCCTCAATCTTGGCACCGGATGATGCCAACTATGCAATCAATAAATTGAATGCGTTGAGATGATCAGTTATGGATCCACCTTCCTCCATTCTTAAAGAATACAACTTCTTTCTCAGGAACAACTTATTCACTAGAGATTTGGCCTGATACACGAACCTAAGTTGTTGCCACAAAGAATTTGCAGTAGTCTCATCAAGAACATTCAGAAGAATGACATCTGCTAGATAGAGTCTGATGAGACCCTTAGCCTTCCGATCCTTGATCTCCCAATCCACTTGCAATATCATTGTAGGTTTCACATCAAGTGAAGTAGCCTCCCATAGATCACAGTCTTCAAGCATGTCTTCCATCTTGAGTTTCCACAACTCAAAATTAGTGCCATTAAATTTCTCCACCTCCATTCTACTGTATGAGGAAATTTCCATCTCAATCTACAAATAAGATTCAGAATGCTCTGCACAAAACTCCCACTCAACTTGAGATTAGCTCAAAAATCCCTACCCAACAACTAGGATCAAAAGTTGATCAGGCTCTGATACCACTTGTAAGGAAACTCAAGTGCGGAAACAACTTCCTACACTAATCTCTAAAGGAAAATATTGTGCAAATTCTTTTTAAATCCTTACAATTTCAGATTCGTTAACTACTTTAACAAAGATATTGCAGCCATATACCATGCATATAGAAAATAGATAGAGAAGATTGAAACACATAAACACAAAGATATGCCAATGGGGAAAAACCTTTCGATAAAACAACCCCACCCCTCCAAAACCTGCACAATGTATTATCTTCAACACAAAGACTACAACACACTTGCAATGAAAGTTCTTTAAGGAGATGAGAGACTAGTAAAAACTTATATCACTCCCATAGAAGCAACATCATATATATAGAATCCTCAAGAACCAAAAAATACCCAAAAAAGAAGTTTGGCATCCAACCACCAAGACCCATGCACAAAGCCACATGTACACAGTTGTTACATGCAATCCCAAGAATAGGCATCCATCCCTAGAATAGACTATGACAGCTTGTCATAGAATCCACCAAA
This sequence comes from Chamaecyparis obtusa, assembly GCA_027943335.1. Classification (NCBI taxonomy): domain Eukaryota; kingdom Viridiplantae; phylum Streptophyta; class Pinopsida; order Cupressales; family Cupressaceae; genus Chamaecyparis; species Chamaecyparis obtusa. Next base: position 133,542 of record BSBK01007238.1, on the reverse strand, counting down.
AATAATGGTCACAAGAGAAGTGTAAGAGAATCTGTCATACCGACCTATTTTTGGCATATTCTCTTACACACACCAACCACTTCTTCTTGGGTGCTCAAATAGGCCCAAGTCATAAGATGCTCTTACACCTGTCATAGCACATTCCTTAAATAGTTCTTATGTGTCATAGGAATCCATCATGACCATTTCAGTCATGATCTCCTTACACACAAGATGCTGACACATCAAGTGGAGTGACACATCAACATGCCAACTAGACATGTACACTCACAGTTAATTTCATTATTTGCAAAAAATACATTTACAAAAAAAATAATAAGAATAGGAATTATCCAAGGTTGAGACACCTTATTCCTAACAATATGACCCTTAACATGATTAATATATCCTATTAAACTCTAACACTAGAAACCAACATAAACAAAAATGCTAGAAACCAACATGAACTTTATCTCTCTCTCTCTCTCTCTCTCTTTGACCAATTAAGACCTAACATGATTAACAAGATGTAATAGGACCCCTTAAGAGCTAACATGAATAATAAGACCTAATATTTCCTATTAAGAACTAACATGATTAATAAGACCTGAGAAGACCCTTAAATTGATTAATACAACCTAATAAGACCTAATAGGAATTAAATCCTAACATGTGACTAATACAGGTACTAATAAGATCTAATAGGACTCTGAAGAACTAATAGGACATATTAAGACTTATTAGGTCCAATATGACCTATTAAGACCTAATAGCAGCAACTAAGACTAATTAAGACTTAACATGTGACTAATATGAACAATTAAGACCTAACATGACTAATAAGATATGATAGGACCCCTTAAGACCTACCATTAGTAATAAGACCTAATATTTTCTATTAACACCTAACATGATTAATAAGGCCTAATAAGACCCTTAGCATCTAATAGGACCACTTAATACCTAATAGGACCCTTAATAATTAATAACAGGTGTAATATGGCATATTAGCACCTAAATTGATTAATACGACCTAATAAGACCTAATACCTACTAATAAGACTTAATAGGACCCTTAAGAACTAATAGGACCTATTAAGACCAATTAGGTCCAACATGACCTATTAAGACCTAATAGGACCAAATAAGACCTAACATGTGACTAATACTTGACCAATTAGGACCTATTAATTGACCAATTAAGATTAATTAAGACTTAACATGTGACTAATATGACCAATTGAGATAGGTAACATGATTAATATGACCCATTAAAACTTAATAGGATTAATATGACCTAATACTTGACCTAATACCACTTAAGACCTAATAGGACCCCTTACTTTCTATCTACATCTACATCTACATTGAACCATAACTCAAGCCTCTTTTCATTAGAAAATTTGTAGACATGTATGTGTTTAAATTTCTATCTATCTATCTATCTATCTATCTATCTATCTATATTATAACATGTATGTGTAACATAAATATTTATTTTATATTTGTAACATGTATGTTTCCTAAATTTGTATGTACATGTATATATATATATATATTTCATTTTTAAATTAGATGATTAAATTTGTAACATGCATGTTTCTTAAATTTGTATGTACATATCTATATTTCATTTAAACTAGATGATTATAATGTACATTTGCAAAGATCTATATATATTCATGTTTATACTTCCGCATATATCCAATTTATCTATTACATGGCATTGGATAGAGCATCAGTGGATTCAGGAGAGTCTAGTGTACAAGAGGGGGTGGTAGTGGTAGTCACCGCTCCTCACATAGATCAGCTGATTCTAGAGAGTCCATAGAGAAGCTATTTGATTCTATTATTGATAGATTGACACGAGCCATAGAGGTTTTGGATTAGACCATTGCTTCATCCACCACCCTTCCCACTAGGGATAGGGTAAAAATTATTAGAGCTGATTTTTTTGCATATGATTGGCACTGTGAAGTATAGGAAGATTGATATAGATGTTTCCATTGCTATGGTGAAGACCATGTTTCCTCATTACCGAGACATGTCTAAGGTGAGAGGGTACATAGTCATGAGATGCAAGGATGACCTTGTCACACCATTTATATATCCTCGATGGTTGGTTGCTCATCATAGGTGGTCCCAAAAGGATGAGCTTCCACTATATTTTTGCAACCAATTATTTGCAAAATTTCATTTGTAGTATGATGTTGATTATACCAATTATCCTAATAATGTTGGGTAGGGGAGGGGGAGATTATCTCACAGGTTCAGAGCTCTTGATGCCCCTGTGCCTGCTAATAAGCATGCAAGGGTGGGTCCAAACCTTTTGGTCATACCAAAAGGTTTGGAAATGACAACTGTAGGACAGAGTGTGCCAGATGACATGATGAGGAGAGAGGTTTATTCTAGTATTGCAAGTATCACCACACACATTCAGGAGATGTTGTCTGATCATTTTGGGAGATACATGTTGTGTTCTCATTCTAGCATTCCTCCACCTTCACAAGATGCATCCTCCAGTGCTGATCCATATGATATAGCAGACATACCATCTCCCCTAAAGGTTCCAAATTTATCATATGTGGACCATTTGCATCATACAAGTACATTATTATCTAGTTATCTACTTTGTGCATATCAGGACTTACAGATACTCAGTGGAGTTCTACTCGGGGAGGTTACATCATTTGTCATGACCATTCTTACTAGATCTACTAGATCATGTTCTCAATAGACTGCACCACCTATAGCTCATCAGCAGACTGCACCACCACCTACAGGTTATCAATAGATTGTACCACCACCTACAACTCTTCAGCACACTGCACCACCACCTACAGGTTATCAATAAACTGTACCACCACCTACAAATCTTTAGCACACTGCACCACCCATAGCTCTATTAGGAATGGGTACACTGAGAGGGGGGGTGAATTAGTGTTGACTATATTTTAAATTTTCACTTAAATCTTTATACTAAACTTAAATGCTTAAGTACTGAATTAAAAATTCACATAAACATGAAACATGAAATCAACACATGACACAAATATGATTACAAGGAAACCCAAATAGGTAAAAACCCTGGTGGGAATTGACACCCACTAATATTCTGCACTAGTGTTTTTTGATCCATGTTAGAAGATCCTTAACCCTATTAGGAGTTAATTTACAATGCTTTTAGTACAGTAGACCTTGTCAAGGGTCAGACCCTGTTAGGAGTCTTTTACAATAGTCCCTATTAGGGGAGAGGATGCACTGTCCTAGAGCTCACTGCTCAAGTGGTGAAGGCTACAACCTTCTGATCTCAGATACACACTATATCTACAGAATGAACTATCACTATGACACTTCTTGTTAGATTAGTTCCTTTGATGCGCTAATTCTTTGACCTCTTGAAAAGCTCTAATATATCTTATACTATCTTTGCACACTTATTCTCTACTTGTCACAACTCTCTATCAAATTCTATACTTAGTACAATGGGTGCACCTTATATTTATATGCTCATACAAAATAAACAACTAGTTCAACCCTTAGACCTATTATATACAACGCTTCCAAATGAATTGGCTTAAGCGTGCATACAAACAAACAATTATACATGTTGGAAACCTAAATACAATGGGCACATAGCCTTTACAACATTACATTATAACCACAAACCAAAATACTAGCTATCAGCTTCATGCTCCGTTCTTCTCTGGCACTTACTAGTTGTGCAAATTCAACTGACTGTAACTTTCTCATCATTGCACATCGGATCATGTGCTCTTAGACTAAGCAAGAATATAGTCTAACCAACTTAACTTCCAGGGTGCATAGCATAATTATTTCATACGCACATGCGCTGATGCTCTGAGCTATAGGAACTTTGTACATTATCTAGTCTTCAACACTTAACTGATTTCTGGTCTTCTCTTCAAGTGCACTGACTCCAAACTGCTATATGACTATGTTTCCATAATGAAAACACTATATCAATTCATATACATTAGTATAGACAACTTTCCAATAAGCTCCTCAATAGACTGTACCACCACCTACAACTCAACAGACTGCACCACCTACAATTCATCAACTTTCTACCACATTTCTTATAGACGAGCAGATTGATCTTGTGCAGATATCATTACATGAGTCAGATTTGAGTACTTTTAGGAGAGCATTAGAGGCTTCTATGGTATATATAAATTTAAATTTATTTATTTTTTATTTAGAAAACTTATACATATATTTGAATTTTGATTAATATATATTATATATATGTGTACTCTAGGAGGTTATTGATGAGGATGCTGCACCATATAGAGATTTATAGACTCCACATGATCCTATACATCATGATACATAGGTACATTGAGATTTTTGCTCAAAAATGATTTTTCTATGATCATAAGTATTTCAAATTTATTATACATGTATGTATGTGTCACATATTTCTTTTATTGTACACAAACATCAGGAGGAGGTGCACTGCCATCAGGTCATAGATCAAGATATGGCCCTAGTTGAGTGACCATGTTATTTTAGATATTTCATGTGACATTTCATATATACATGTTATTTCATATTTTAGACATTTCATATATACATGTAGATATTTTAGTCATTTCATATATGTACATGTTATATGGTTGTGAGCACAAAAATATGATTTTTCTCTTACTTGAATCAAAAGAGGCTTGTGTTGTCATGTAGTGATCAATTGATGTAAACTTCTAATACCAACAATTCTTTGACAATTGTAAGGATTATATTAGTCTATATCTATTACAAATATGAAATGAAAGTTACACATTTTTAGATCAACAATTATGATAAGATAGATAAACATGAAATCAAATTTTAATTTAAAATTTTACAACAAAATATAAATTACCTTTCACTTCCCAAAAATAACATTTGTTGTATTTGGTGTCCCGAGGAGAAAAATGACTTTGATAATGAAAATGAATTGAAGTATCTATACACTTACCTTCACAACCATCAAACCAAATCTAGTGTTGTGAAGCCTTTATCCCACGATTCACAATATCTTCATAATACATTGCAAAACAATGAGCCACATAGCTCCTATCATGAACTTTATCATCACTGATATAGAAATGAACCTCCTTGATGATAATGCGTTCATTTGGATCGACACTTTCTACCTCATCCAAATCAAATTGTGCATGTTTATAGGTCACTTGCACAAATATTGCAACCTACTCAGAATGATAATATTGAGATTGAAGGTTTGTTTGAGGGGAAAATGTATAGTTCTCTGAGAAATCTACAATTGAAAGAATACAACCAGGTGGAAAACAATCTTTGGAATCATGAAACTATTTAGCTTGTCATCATGCACCATGACAATTCTGGATATGTGGATAAATTAGAGTATGAAATCTGGTCATAAACTCAAGGTAGGGCAATTCAGTCTCCTTCAATATAATTTTTTTGGATTCATCTCCGGTCTTTGTTCGATAGGTCTCATATTCAAATCTTTTCCACAAAATTGGTGTTGAAACATTAATATTCTCAATTTGCAATGGAAATTTATGCAAATCTCCACAATCATTGCATGCATTCTTTATACATTGTACTTTAAACTCATATGAATCTTCTAATTTATCACATAAAATAGACTTCACAAATTGTGTCGTACATCCAATGATGACCATATTTGAATCAAGAACTGCCATAACTTTTTTATATGATTGCAAGTATAGTCGATGAAACTCAACATGATTTTGACAACAACAAGTTTCACGTACTTTATTTATGCGTACAAAGCAAGGGTGCAACCTCTCAAACATTATTTGACATATTTTCACATTTGAAAATTCTTTCTTGAATGCTTCAAATAATTCACTTTGTGTTGTATCTATAAAATGTTTTGGATGTACAATTTTCATACCTTTCTCTTCATCTTTCATCTATATTGTATCTCTTCTATTAGAAGAAACATGAGAGTGAGTAGTCCAATATTCAATGACCAATTTTTTTTCATCCTCAAAAATTTTGTCTTTTCAAGGAAGCCTACAAATATTTACCCAATTCTTTTCAATATTTCCATCTAACATATTTCTCTTCCTGATATATCTTAGAACAATTCTTCTAGATACATTTAGTAAATCAAAAACTTCATGTACTTGTTTTCTTTGTGTCAACCTCCTACTAGATAAAGTAGTCATCAATGCTCTATGTGCAACACTTAAATCAGCTCCTCGGCTTGAATTAATGTCGTTCAATGCATCTTGCAAATTTTCAACTATTATTTGATTTACATTGTCTCTTGAGTTTTTCTTGTTATCAACACCCAACAACTCTAAAATAGGAGTCATTTCTTTTTTCCTGAATAACCTTAACAAATAATTGAGCTCTTCCAACCATACTTTTATTTTTAAAATATTCATCCCAAAGTTTTTTGCAATGCATTTTAATTATACTTTCAGATAACATTTATTCAGATAAAATTTGAAAGTGAATCCTTATTCATCTCCATCAAGTTACCCATGCCAAAAGATATATTTCCACCTTCAAAACTACCAATTTGTTCCCCTGCTTGAATTGCATCTTCTTGAATATCAATAGGTTCTTCCTAAACTTCAACAGGTTCTTCCTGAACTTCAACAGGTTGATCTTGATTACTTTTGTATGACCTTTCATTTTTTCATCCCTTATTTCATCATATTTTTTTATTATATTCCTTTTATTCCCCATTGCAAAAACTGTTCAGATTGAGAGCTTCAATTCACCTGCAAAAAATGTTCATATTGAGAGCTTCAATTCACCTACAACCTAGGGTTTTAATGCATGCAACACCATAAACAAGGTAAACTCCCCTCTAAAAAATATAAAATAATCACTTAACTTGAAAACACTGAAATCAGGGCTTGACATGCAATACCCAAACATAAATTAGAACTCAACATGAAAATCACTTAACTCCATTTGCATTTAATTATTAATTTTCCTTTTTTGCACATTTAATTAATTATAAAATTATAATTATATGCACTTTGCCATTTAATAAGGAAAACTAAGCAACCTAGGGTTTTAATGCATGCAACATCATAAATAAGGTAAACTCCCCTCTGAAAAATATTTAAAAGAATCACTTAACTTGAAAATACTAAAATCAGGACTTGACATGCAATACCCAAACATAAATTAGAACTGAACATGAAAATCACTTAACTCCATTTGTATTTGATTATTAATTTTCTTTTTTTTTGCATATTTAATTAACTGTAATTATAATTATATGCACTTTTCCAGTTAACAATAAAGAAAACTAAGCAACCTAGGGTTTTAATGCATGCAACACGATAAACAAGGTAAACTCCTCTCTGAAAAATATAAAAGAATCACTTAACTTGAAAACATTGAAATCGGGACTTGACATGCAATACCCAAACATAAATTAGAACTCAACATGAAAATCACTTAACTCCATTTGCATTTAAATATTAATTTTCCTTTTTGCATATTTAATTAATAATAATTATAATTATATGCACTTTTCCAGTTAACAATTCCTAACTTAACTTTAATTCAAATTTCTAATTCAATTTTTATAAAATTGAATGTGCAACTTAAATTGTATACTAATGTTTAATTAATCAATTAATATTTTAGCACTTTAATAATTATGCATGATAATTAAATATTAAATAAATCAATTTATGTCTATAATCTCATCTTTAAATTTAATAATTAATTAACCACTTTTATTTCAAACTAGACTTTTAATTAAACAAATATATTTAATTAACACTTAATAATTAAATATCGTTATATTTAATATTCCAATAAAAAAATGGACTTCAAGTTTTTTGGTGGGAAAAAATAGATTTAAAAGCATGCAAAGCTAAACAAACTAGGTTTCTTGAAGGCATGTAAGGATAGAAACTAAGCAAGGGTTCAAATAATCAGATTGATTAAATACCCTAATTGGAAAAACTCACACATTTCTATAAAAGCTTACGCTCATAAGCAACCAAAATATATACATATTTATCATTCACAAAACCACAACAATCTAATCTTTCAAATTTTCTCAAGAATAATGAAAGAAAAATACAATCACTCCAAAATCATCAACCTATCTGGAAGACACAATGAAGACAATCTTTTCCAAAGAAGAATTGCAAAAAAGGTTTTCAAACCCTACCTTAAATCACCACTCAACAGAAAGCACAAAGAACAATCCAACAACCCTGGAATTTCCCAAAGCTTTCACAATCCTCCAATTCAACCTTAAAGCCAAAATTTATAAACTTGTATATTGAATACTGGCCAAAATCCTCTTAATAAAGAAAACTAAGCAACCTAGGGTTTTAACGCATGCAACACCATAAACAAGGAAATATGGACTTGATATCCAATACCCAAACATAAATTAGAAACTATTTAAATACTATAAAAAATCATTTAATGCTGGTCATATTTTATAATATTCGTAAAATTTAATTCAAAAATTTTTATATTAAAATATGAGATTTGAGGGCCTTCGTCATCCACGCGACTGTGTTTGGTCACCAATAACCTATTTCGGCCGAACCAGTTCCAGTCGGAATTGGTTCGACCAAACCTATCTAAGTGGCTTCCCATGTGGCAACCAAATAAGCAAAGAAATGCGACTCTCAGAAATTCTTACTTCTAGATCTAAATTCTATGTCAAAATTTCACATGCTGTAAAATCTAAAAATACCATTTTGTAGAGCTCAGAGTCAAGATTATGGTCATGTAATTTTTATTATGTTTTGATTTCATCTAATATATTATAAGTTGAAAATACTTCAAGTATGTATTTTAACATTTAAGAACAGGCTTGTTCGAAAAAAATTAAAAATAACAAATCATGTCAGAAAAATTTAAACTTTATATTTAACACTAGAGGAGAGAGTCTTCTTCAAGAATATATAATGTTTTTTTTTAACGGTGTAGATTTGATAGGGAAAATTTAATGGGAACCAAAAATTGTTAATTTCGGATAACACTAGACCCTAGATTTTCAGCATATTTTAGCAATAAAAAAATGGACTTCAAAAATTAAAAAACTATGTCAATTTTTGTTCAATTTTTTTTTAAAAAAATTATAAGCATAAAATTCATCAAGTTTTACACATTTTATTAGTTTACATCATCTTCAAATTCTAAACACAAATGCCACTTTTATGTCATTAAAGTTGAAAATTTTGCATGTTGTAGACCTTTTCCTTTATAAAAGTATGACACAGGTTTGTACTTTTACCCAAGGATAAGAGCAATGATAGAGATCACCAAAGGTACAAAGACTACAAAGACAAAGGTAAGAAATCATGTTATACTGTTGAAGAGGAAACTGACAGTGGCACTAGTGAATCTAATGAATGTGATAGTGAAGTAGTGTTAGGAATGGGAGCACTAAGAGGGGGAGGGGGGTGAATCAATGTTCTATATAATTACTTTTTGGTACTTGAAACTTAACTCAATGTGTTAATTGCTGAACTGAATATTAAGCATGTAAAGTAATCAACACATAACACATAACACCATATATGATTACGGGGAAACCTGGTTAAAGGAAAAACCCCAGTGGGAATTAATACCCACTAATAATTGTACTTCTTTATTATGAACCTTTTAAAGTTTCTTAGCCTTGTTAGAAGTTGTCATTACAATGCTTAAGTACAATGACCTTGTCAAGGGTCAGACCCTGTTAGGAGTCTTTTACAATTAACCCCATTAGGAGTGAGGACGCACTGTCTGAGAGCTGACTGCTCAAAGGGTGAAGGCTGAAAGCTTCTAAATATTAGATACACACTATATCTGCAAGGTGAACTACTGCTATGACACTGCTTGTCTGATTAGTTCCTTTTATGTGCTTATGTTTTGACCTCTTGTAAACCTCTATCTCATATTGAATACTCTTCACATACTTCTGCTCATCTTTTATCAACTTTATCTCACATTTCATACTCAAATACAAAGGCCCATGTCTTATTTATATGTGCAAACAAAACTATTCACTAAGTTGACCTATAACTAATTACATACAATGCTTCCGATTGAATTGGCTCAAGTGTGTTTACATACAATGATATTTACAAGTCTATAACACAAATATAATAGGTGCATAGACTTTACAAAACAATATTATACACACTAACTAAAATACTAAATGTTGGCTCCATGCTCTATTTTGTTCTGCTGCTCACTGTCTGTGTCACTTCAACTCGGTGTATCTTCATCATACTAACTCATCTGATCATGCGATCTTTACCATAACTTGATAAAATATCTAAAAGATTATCTCCAAAGGTGCATACCAAAACTCGGTCATACGCACGTGCAATGATGCTCTATTCCTCTGGTGCTTCAGTGACTGTCCTATCTTCCATACTTAGCCATTTTTCTGATCTTATGAGTTATGCGTTGACTCCAAAACTCCATATAAATTTGTTTCCATAATGACAACACTAAATCATAGTCATATACAATGGTATAGTCAACTTGCCAACAATCTCCCCCTTTGTCATTAATGGAAACAAAGGAATATGGCGAAGTTACTAATCTGTATCTTACACAAAAAATTCTAACATATACTCTATATTATATCTCCCATGTACTATATGTTGGAAACAATTGTCTGAAGGAAATTGATACTCAAATTATGTATTGTCTTTGATGTCACACAATGTCATAGTCCGCAGCAATCAGTTCCTACTGAGCTCAGTCGGTCTGCTAGATAGGAATATTAGTGCTTACCGAGTCCACTCGGTTATCAAAGAAAATTTAGTGTTTACCGAGTTCAGTCGGTCATCAAAAGAAATTCAGTGTTTACCGAGTTCAGTCAGTCATCAAAAGAAATTCAGTGTTTACTGAGTTCAGTCGGTCATCAAAAAAAATTCAGTGTTTACCGAGTTCAGTCGGTCATCAAAAGAAATTCAGTGTTTACCGAGTTCAGTCGGTCATCAAAAGAAATTCAGTGTTTACCAAGTTCAGTCGGTCGTCAAAGGAAATTCAGTGTTTACCGAGTTCAGTCGGTTATCGAAGGTAAAGGATTGTCGGTGTTTACTGAGTTCCCTCGGTCTCCGAAAGATTTTAGAAAGTTATGGTCACCGAGCACTGTCGGCCCTTGAAGGATTTTTGCAAATAGAGTTTGCTTAATTCAGCCGACTGTTATACTAAATAATGTCGATTTGACAAATCTAAAATCATATGAATAAAAGGTCAAATGTGAAAAATAAACAAGAAATATAGCAGAAGATTTACAGAAGAAAGACAGGAAAGGTGTGTGCGAATTTGTGAAGGATGTTCACATATCCTTGAGGTGCAGCACAAAATTATTCGATCAGGAAGGATCACACATATGCAGAACAGAGATCTGTAATCAGCAAGACAGTTGCATTATTTACACAGGTCATTTTTCATTGTTACCTTCTTATCATTGTAACAGTGAATTCTAAATCTCTTAACTGAGTTGGTTTAACAACCATATTGTAAATCCTCTAACAAGGTGACAATTCCTTTGAATTGTTTTTCAAGACCTCTTACTAGGCCACTCCTAGCAGGGTGTTTTAAATCCTCTAACAAGGTCACACCTAACAGTGTGTTTTGTAACCTTTTACTGGGTTGGCTTCTAACCGGGCATCACTTCAGAAAAGTGAAAATCAGTATCTAGATACATTGGTGGTTTTTCCCATATTGGGTTTCCACGTTAAATCTTGTATCTCTTGTGTTCTTAATTGCTATCTTAATCATATACTAGTGCTGATGAATATCTAAAAGATAATTTTGCTAATACTTTCTGGATCTTCAAAGTTATTGCAATCTATTTACTGAGTGCTAAAATAGATAACATTGTTAAGATATCCTAAGGGATCTGGAAAGAATTAATTGTGAAGTGTTTTATGGTTGACTGATTCACCCCCCCCTCTCAGTCACTTCATCCATATTCCATCAATTGGTATCAAAGCTTTTGGTGCTTGCAGGAAGGGTTTCAAGGACCTAAGCTAAAGATCAAGATGTCTTACAAGAGGGAAATTCCAAAGCTCAATAGAGATAACTTTTCAGCATGGCAAGGTCTCATGCGACTTCATCTGGCTTCCATTGGTGATTCAGGATGCAAATACATTGATGAAGAATACACAATTCCTAATGGCGCATTAACTGTTGAAGACATTGCAAATAAAAAGACTCACAACACCATGATGATAGACATTGCATCTGCTCTCAGCTATGAAGAATTTATTATATTAAAGACTGCACTACTGCATATGAAATGTGGATGGCACTGAAGAAAATATATGGTGGTGATGCAAATGTGAAAAGAGCCAAAGCAGAAAGCCTAAGAGGACAGTTTGACAAGATGAATATGAAGGAAGATGAAAACATTGCAAAATATGTTGAAAGAATCAAAGCAAGTGTAAGTGCAATTAGAGCTTCTGGAGGAACAATCTCAGATGAAACTATTATAAGTAAGGTACTCAGAACATTACTCCCTATCTATGCAATAAGAGTATTAGCTATTCAAGAAAGAAGATGTGAAACAAACCACAACATAACTTTGGATGCTTTAGTTGGAAGATTGACAGCCTTTGAATTAGACAACTATGACAACTATGTTCCTAGTTCCAAAAATATCGAATCAGCATTTGAGGCCAAGGTTTCACTAAAGAAGAACAAGAAAATTAAAGAAGTTCAGTCAGAAAGTGAAGAAGTATCAGAAGAAAGTTCTGATAGTGATCTTGAAATTGTAGAAGCATTACTTGCAAAGAAGTACTCTAGAGGGAAAGGTAAATATAAAGGTAAAACTCCTTTAATCTATTTTTCATGTGAAGAAATTGGACATATTGCAGCTAGGTGCCCAAACAAGCAATTCAAGGAAGAGAAGAGAAGTCACAAGTACTATGGCAAAAAGAATTTCAAATCATTCAAGGATAAAGGTGAGAAATCATGTTTTATGGCTAAAGATTCTGATGATAGTGAAGAAGAAATTGTCTTTATTGCCATAAAAGATGAATCTGATGATGATGAAGATAAGATGGCACTTATTTCTCATATAAGCAAAGATGATATATGGATAATAGACAGCGGATGTTCACACCACATGACTGGTGACAAGACAAAATTTGGATATCTAGAAGACTGTGATAATGGTAATGTAAGATTTGGAAACAATGAACCTTTTTGTATAAAAGGAAAAGGAAGAATCTCTTTAACCAAAGAACTCATATGTGATAATGCTTATTGGGTTGAAGGACTAAAACATAATCTTCTAAGTGTAGCACAGCTAATCAACATTGGTTTCAAGGTTGAATTCATGAATGGTCAAGCAAGATTGCTGGATGGAAAAGGAAAACTCATTGGATCAGGCAAACAAACAAAAGGTAACTTATTTTATCTTGATCTCAGTGAATATTCATGCTTTATTGCTCAAATAGAAGAAAGTTGGCTATGGCACAAAAGGTTATGTCTTGTGAATTTTGATAACATGATAAAAATAAGCAAATTCAAGAAGGTTAGAGGCATTCCTACTTTGAAGAAACCTGATGCTGGTCTATGTAAGAATTGTCAGATTGGCAAAATGAGTAAAACTAGTTTCAAGAGCAAGAACTATCAGTCTAAAGAAATTTTGGAAATTGTGCATACTGATTTATGTGGACCTATTGGAATACAAAGCTATACTGGAGATAAATTCTTTATTCTTTTCATTGATGATTATTCTAGAATGATGACTGTTATGTATTTAAGAGAAAAATCAGAAGCATTTGAAAAGTTCAAATGGTACTTAGCAAGAGTGGAAAAGGAAACAGGGAAAAGATTGAAATGCTTAAGATCAGACAGAGGTGGTGAATTCATCTCCCATGATTTTAACAACTTTTGCATTGAAAGAGGAATCAAAAGATAGGTATCAGCTCCTAGAACTCCTGAGCAAAATGGAATAGCAGAAAGAAGAAACAGATCTATTATGGATTGTGCAAGGACTCTAATGATAGAAAAGAACATCGCTATAAAATACTGGAAGGAAGCTATCAGCACTGTAGTTAATACCTTGAACCGAGTACAATTGAAGAAAGACACATTCAAAACTCCTTATGAATTATGGTATGGCTATAAACCCAATGTAAGTTACATGAAAATATTTGGTAGCAAGTGTTATATCTTAAAAGAATCCAGAAGAAATAAATTTGATGTGAAAAGTGATGAAGGAATATTCCTAGGATATTCTAGCAAAAGCAAGGCGTACAAATGTCTGAACTTATCTACTCACAAAGTCATAGAAAGTATACATGTAAAATTTGATGAGTTTGCAGAAAAGACTGAAGAAGAAAGCAAAAGGGAACCTGAGAACTACAGAAGATTCATTTACATTGAACCTGAAACATTGGCAGACACAACTATCAATAAGGAAACTATATCTACCTAGCTGAGCACAGTTACCGAGTCACAAACCGAGTCACAGGAAGAAGTTCAAACCGAGTCACAAGAAGAAATTCAGACCGAGTCTCAGCCTGAAGTTACCGAGCAAATATCTACCGAGCCCGAGCAACCTGAAGAAGAGATCCTAGAAGACAACAGCATGAATCATTCAAAAGGCAAGGAACCTATACTAGCCAAATATGTCAGAAGATATCATACACCAAATCAAATTATTGGAAACAAATCAGATGGTACTATGACAAGAAGCAAGCTAAAAGGTACATGTCTGCTTACTGACTTTGAACCTAGAAATATCAAAGATGCATTGGAAAATGAAAGTTGGATTGAAGCAATGAATGAAGAATTAGAACAAATACAAAAGAACAAAACATGGACTCTTGTACCCAGACCTAAAGATAAGAATGTAATTGGAACAAAATGGGTATTCAGGAATAAGCTGAATGAAGATGGTCAAGTATCTAGAAACAAAGCTAGACTGGTATGTAAAGGTTATTCTCAAGAAGAAGGTATAGATTATGGAGAAACTTTTTCTCCTGTTGCAAGATTAGAAGGTGTAAGAACTCTACTTGCTTATGCAGCACACAAAGGATTTAAGGTATATTAGATGGATATAAAATCTGCATTTCTCAATGGAATTCTTGATGAAGAAGTCTACATTGAACAACCTGAAGGTTTTGTTGATCCAGATAAAAAGGACATGGTCTGCAGGTTACACAAAGCATTGTATGGTTTGAAACAATCTCCTAGAGCATGGTATGAAAGACTCCATAACTATTTGATTCAGATTAATTTCAAAAGAGCTAATGACAACAGCAATCTGTATATTAAAGAAGGACCAGATGACAAAATTGTATTGGCAGAAATATTTGTAGATGATACTATATTTACAGGGAATGAGGATTAGTGCAAAAAATTTTCAGAGCTAATGAACAAAGAATTTGAAATGTCTATGTTTGGTTTAATAAAATTCTTTGTTGGTCTTCAAATTCAGCAAAGCAAGAATGGTATATACATTACTCAATCTAAATACATTAAGGAAATACTTAAGAAGTTTGGTATGGAAGATTCAAAACCAGTTGGTACACCCATGTGTACTGGACTAAAACTTACCAAAAATGATGATTCAAAAGAAGTTGATCAGACCTTGTACCGATCTATGATTGGAAAATTATAGTATGTAGTACATACACGACCTGATATTGCCTTAGCAGTCGGTATAGTAGCTAGATTCTCAGCAAAACCTAAGGAAAATCATATGATGGCAATCAAAAGAATCTTAAGATATTTAAGAGGAACTGAAGAATATGGTTTGTGGTATAAATTTGGAGGCAATCTAGACTTAAAAGTGTTTACTGATGCTGATTGGGCAGGAAACATTGATGACAGAAAAAGCACAAGTGGTGGAGCATTTTTTCTTGGAAAAAGACTGGTATCCTGGACTAGTAAAAAGCAAAATTGCACATCTCAATCCACAACTAAAGCAGAATATGTTGCTGCTGCAGTAAACTGTTCAAATATTGTTTGGTTTAAACAATTATTAGAAGGTATGAAGGTTGAAATCAAAGAACCAGTTGTTATATTTTGTGACAATACCAGTGCAATAAACATTTCGAAGAATCCAGTGATGCATTCTAAAACCAAGCACATTGCTATTAAATATCACTTTGTTAGAGAATTGGTGCAGGATAAGGAAATCAGATTAGAATATATTCATACAAAAGAATAGATTGTAGACATTTTTACCAAACCATTACCTAAGGATGCATTTGTGTATCTAAGAGGTAAGTTAGGGGTCATTCCCCTATCCGAGGCTCACTAAATACAGTTTTAGTGATGCATCAACCAGAAAATGATTGAAAATCAACCAGTTGATGCAGCATATTCAAGGAATCATTGCATATGCATCAGTACTTGAGGTACATTAATCTACACCGGTAATATGTGTATTGTCTTTGGCATGTGTTGTCAAAGAGGGAGTGTTTGCTATGTCTTTTCTATTACTTCAAGAAATTTTCAATAGTCAGAAGGAAGAATTTTCAGGATAAAGGAAGTTTGCTGACAGAGGGAGATTTGAATCTGAACCGAGCTAACTCTTTCAAATTTCTTATGCTATGACATATTGTGTTGCCATCAATGCCAAAGAGGGAGATTGTTGGAAACAATTGTCTGAAGGAAATTGCTACTCAAATTATGTATTGTCTTTGATGTCACACAATGTCATAGTCCGCAGCAATCAGTTCCTACCAAGCTTAGTCTATCTGCCAGACAGGAATATTAGTGTTTACCGAGTCCACTCAGTTATCAAAGAAAATTCAGTGTTTACTGAGTTCAGTCAGTCATCAAAAGAAATTCAGTGTTTACCGAGTTCAGTCGGTCATCAAAAGAAATTCAGTATTTACCGAGTTCAGTCGGTCATCAAAAAAAATTTAGTGTTTACCGAGTTCAGTCAGTCATCAAAAGAAATTCAGTGTTTACCGAGTTCAGTTGGTCATCAAAAGAAATTCAGTGTTTACCGAGTTCAGTCGGTCATCAAAGGAAATTTAGTGTTTACCGAGTTCAGTCGGTTATCGAAGGTAAAGGATTGTCGGTGTTTACCGAGTTCCCTCGGTCTCCGAAAGATTGTAGAAAGTTATGGTCACCGAGCACTGTCGGCCCTTGAAGGATTTTTGCAAATAGAGTTTGCTTAATTGAGCCGACTGTTATACTAAATAATGTCAATTTGACAAATCTAAAATCATATAAATAAAAGGTCAAATGTGAAAAATAAACAAGAAATATAGCAGAAGATTTACAGAAGAAAGATAGGAAAGGTGTGTGTGAATTTGTGAAGGATGTTCAGTTATCCTTGAGGTGCAGCACAGAATTATTTGATCAGGAAGGATCACACATATGCAGAACAGAGATCTGTAATCAGCAAGATAGTTGCATTATTTATACAGGTCATTTTTCATTGTTACCTTCTTATCATTGTAACAGTGAATTCTAAATCTCTTAACCGAGTTGGTTTAACAACCATATTGTAAATCCTCTAACAAGGTGACAATTCCTTTGAATTGTTTTTCAAGACCTCTTACTAGGCCACTCCTAGCAGGGTGTTTTAAATCCTCTAACAAGGTCACACCTAACAGTGTGTTTTGTAACCTTTTACCGGGTTGGCTTCTAACCGGGCATCACTTCAGAAAAGTGAAAATCAGTATCTAGATACATTGGTGGTTTTTCCCATATTGGGTTTCCATGTTAAATCTTGTGTCTCTTGTGTTCTTAATTGCTATCTTAATCATATACCAGTGCTGATGAATATCTAAAAGATAATTTTGCTAATACTTTTTGCATCTTCAAAGTTACTGCAATCTATTTACCAAGTGCTAAAACAGATAACATTGTTAAGATATCCTAAGGGATCTGGAAAGAATTAATTGTGAAGTGTTTTATGGTTGACTGATTCACCCCCCCTCTCAGTCACTTCATCCATATTCCATCACTATATACTCTACTCCCCTTTATATCATATACACAATTCCATATTCTTCTTTCTACTATATACTCTACTCACCCTTTGACATTAATGACCAAGGTGCAAAAAAATGGAACTTCAAGTACTTACACTGATAGTACATCATGGTATGCAGTCTGAAGGTTTACAATTTCTTACTGGAAAAATGCCTTCAGTGCATCTACTATCTAGAGATGGGTGCATAGTGCATAAGTTAGTTTCTCCATAGTTTCTCCATCTTCTCCAAATTTGTACATGGACCTTGATCATATGTCACAATAGTGGCATCGATCTCCTTGATATTCTGATTCAGCACATCCAATGAGGGCGCAAGTGCATGTCTCAACTAAGCTTTCCTACCCCTTATCTAAGCCATTTCTTTTTCTACCTTCGCAATCTTATCCTCTTGTCCTTGGTAGAAATTATTACAAATATTTATATCTATGGAGGGATCTAGCACTAATTTCCTTACTACTTCTATCATAGATTTTTCTTCCTAAATTTTCTTGTAAAGGTTTGTAGTCAGTTTGTCTTGGTTCATACAATCAGCTATTATTTTCCTTCCTTTAGCTGCTATCTCCTTTAACATAACTTGACCAACCTTTAAAGAACTAAGGTCAAGTGTGAAGTTACCTATTAATTCACTTAGCCTCTTCTTTAGATATTTTTATTCTGCCATCTTAGATGTTGATTCTTCTAGAGTAGAGAAATTTGCTTTAAATCTTGTCAAAATGTTGCTTACATCTTCAACTGAATGAATATTTAACACTTTCTTGTCCTCAGGCAATATACTATTCTGTATTCTTATTGATTCCAGAAATAGAGGGTTCCTCATTACCTATTTCTCTTTTTCCTTCTCCATTACTAGCACATTGATCTTAATCAAGTCTTCTTCTCCCCAAGAATCTAGACTTGTTGTGTCAGGGGTCAAACTTGACAACAATGACAATGATGGCTAGGGGGAAAGTATTGAATTGTCCATCAGTTCATTCTTTACCTTCACAGGCATTCCAATAGGAGGCTCTTCTGTAGGTTCATCTTCCTTTTCTTCTTCTTCCTTCTCCTTTTCTTCTTCTTTCTCCTTTTCTTCCTCTTTTTCTTCTTGTCCAGTTATGTCTTCGATGTAAACTTATTCTTGCTTCTTGGGTGAATTATCAGCGCATAGAATTTCTACTTTGTTTGTGCTCACAAATGCTTCCTCAATCTTATCCAATTCTTTGTATGTCGCCTCCATGGATATTTCCACATTATCAATCATAATTATGTTTTCCTTTGGTTCAGGCATTGGCATAGAATCCTATGGACCTTTCATAGGTGCATTTTGGATCTCAGTTGCTTTTACTTGCTCAATGGGAACTTGGGTTGCAGGTGTAGATGATGGATGCACATGTTGTTCCAAAAATACCTTCTCAAAAGCTTTTTTAGTTTCCTTTGCAACCAATTCATAATCCTTGTTCATAATCTGTAAAGTTCTCAATTTGGTTCTAAGGTGAGGCTTGACCAAATTCAGCAACAAAGTTTTCTCTTCAACTAAGCAAACAACAAGTTTATCATTTAAGGTCTTTTCCCTTATTCTAAAATCATCTTCTATTGCTTGTCTTTTCAAGGAATAAATTTTTTTCCATACATTGTCTAGAATAATTGTCTTGAGTTCCAGAACTTTCTTCTTAAACTTGAGCATGTTCTTTATAATCATACTGTGGATATCAGATTTTTCTATTTCATGATATTTTCATAGAACTTAGCTATTTTATCAATTTTTCCTTCATCAACTACTCTTGATCTCAATACTTCTAGACTCAGTAGGAATCCTACCTCAGGAGGTGCTTACATATTTTTTCCTTAGCTTCTTGTGCATCTAAAAGATGGATGGCTTGTGACAGTCTGCTTCTTCCTCTTAGGTATCATTCTTGGCTTGGGGGATTGAGTGGACTCCAGATCAATAGTATCTATGGGTGCAGGAGTGTTCTCTTCCACCTTTTTCTTCTTCTCCTTAGGTCATCAGATTTATCAATTTTTACTTTAGAAGAGGGTGCGCTCTCAAATTTCATAGCAATCTTGTCTTCCCTTGCCTTATCTTGGTCAACTTGAGTGACACCATAAATCTTTAGTATCTCACAAGTGATTTAGATTCTTTACTCTTGGTCATAGCATTGTACAAGACTACATCTGATGGGGAGGTTAGGGTAGACTAGCTAGTCTATGCCTTTGATCCTCTCTAGGATCCAAGTGTTTTTCTGACACCTCTGATGGTCTATAGGATTCCTTACTCATCCAAGGATCCCCTGACCTACCCTAACCTGACCACCAAGTTTAGCTTTGTCATCTTACAACCTATCAAGCACTTCTTTCTAGCATTATCCCTTACACAAGCTTATAAGGGTCTCTTAGGCTTCAAACTCCTTCCCAAGCTCTAGCAGAGAATTTGATGTGTTTTAGGGTATTTTTACAACATATCAAACATATCCAAGGTGATGGAAAAGATGGGTTTCTAACCGATTGTAGGGTTCCTTCATAAAATAGGGCTACTAGAAGAGCCCAATTAGGCCTCCCTCTAGGTTTGTAGGTCCTTTAACTCTTCTTCCTGAAAGAATCAAAATTCCTATTCTAAGGGAACTTCATTGAAAATTCCTAACCCTCAAATATTTTTGAGGTCTTGGGCCCCCATCTGTCCGTACAGTGCTTCCTCTAAAAATGAGGGTTTTTAGGGCTTTTTAAGCCTCTCAAAGTCATAGTGCTAAACTATTTGCAATAGTACCACTCTTGGATTGTTTAGGCTCCCTCCTCTATAACACTAAGCCTTCATTTATGTCACTTGCCTCCCTCAAAAGGGCTTGTCTTGAAACCCACTCCTCTGTCTGCTAGAGCTCTTTCACTGCTGACCACTCCTAACCAGGCATTGCCTTAGCTCGCCTAGGGCATGGTCAAAAAAATAGGTGCACACTCTTCCCAAGGCCCTACAAGCATATTCATACAATGTAGGGTCTGAAATTTTAGAATCCAAAGTCCCATGGTGTGGCCACGGTGGAAACTAAAGTTACGGTCCTAAATATACATGTCTCTCCAAACTGGCAGAGCACTGGCAAAATGAAAGAAATGAACAAAATGAACAAAAAAATTGAAAGAATCTAATCTAACACACACACATGAAGAACTAAACAAACATAAACAAAAAATCCTTCAAAGATTCAACAAAACTCCACTCTATTCACAAGAAATCAGTCATAAACAGTGACTGTTCCTCACAATGCTATGTTCAGACTGGTGTTTCCGTACAATAGCCATACAAACTCAATGCCAACCATCAAATTAGGGTTTGTTAGGTCATAAATAACCTTCTCCTTTGGATGTGTGTAAGGTTAGGGCTTATTATCCACTTAGGCAAGGTTAGGCCATCAAAAAGAAAAGTTGCTAGCAACTTTTGAGCAACTTTTTGTTGCTCAAGAAACTTTTTCTCTCATGCTTCAAAAGACTATTTATAGGTCCTACCAAGGCACACATGTGCTTAGACATTAACCAAACACCTAGCCTAAGACTTCTAACCTCATAGAAAATCAATGATCTCAGGATGACAACATTCCCTGAATCATTGTGCCATTTACAAGAAAAGACCAACTGAACTTCTAGGACCTAGCCTAGGCCTAGACACTCACACACTGAGCCAAGCTCTTATTATAATTACAAGATTCACTTAAGAAGTTCAACACAACAAAAGAAAGATGGTGGGAGCCCTTAGAAGGGTGATCCTACACCATACTTCCCCTCAGCACAAGCTAAGGCACTTTTCTGTCTAGAAGAGTTAGATCAAATCCAAAATTTTTGAACTATCCTTCCTCAATCTAGGTGGCTTCAGATTTAGGCTGATCCATCCACTTGATCAGATGCTCCATGTAGACTTGATGTCTAGTTGTCTTCTTCACTCTAGATTCTAAGATCTGCTTTGCTTTGGCTGACTTCTTCTTGGGCATGGAATTGGTGTCTATGTGTTGCAGCACCTTAGGTGGAGCCATACCTTGCTATTGGATGTGTCCCTTGAACATAACCAGGTGTGCAACATTAAACACCAGTGAGATGGCTAAATCTGATGGAAAATCCACTTTGTAAGCATTCTCCCCATATTTGGCTAGAATCTGACATGGGCCTACTCTCCTCATTTGTAGCTTGGTGGGCATGCCCTTCTGCATCCTTGCCTTGTTAAGATGGACCATGACATAGTGCCCAATCTGAAACTATACTTCCTTCCTCTTTTCATCCACTTTAGCTTTGAGTTTATGTGTGGACTCCATAATGGTCTTCTTCACTTGCTCTTGAACCTCCTTGATGGTTTGGGTAAAATCTTCAGCTTGTTCACTCCTCAACTCCATAGAACCTAATCCCTCAACTCACACACTCCTCTAGGGTGTCTTCCATACACTATCTCAAAAGGACTTCTTTTCGTGGTCCTGTTTACACTATCATTGTAAGCATATTCAGCCTGAGATATAACAAGATCCCAAGTCTACCCATACTCCTTTGTCAAACACCTTAGAAAGTTTCCAAGCACCCTATTTATGACTTCAGTTTGGCCATCAATTTTAGGATGGTATGCTGAACTGAAAGAGAGATTGGTCCCCAAATTTTTCCACAAGGTTTGCCAAAAATGACCCATGAACTTTCTATCTCTATTAGACACAATACTTAGAGGGAGTCCATGAATCCTAACTATCTCTTTGAAGAATAGATATGCTACATAGATTGCATCATGAGTAGTTCTACATGGAATGAAATGACTCATTTTAGAGAACCTGTCTACTACAAAATAGATGCTATCCATAACTGATTTGGTTTTAGGGAGTCCAACCACAAAGTCCATGCTCACACACTCCCAAGGCCTATTTGGAATTGGAAAAGTTTGATAGAGTCCTGCATTGCTTGAACCTCCTTTAGCTCTTTGACATACTCCACATTGCTCTACATATCTTCTCACATCCCTTGCTAGCTTAGGCCAAAAATAGTATCTTTGCACTAACTCCAATGTCTTATTTATGCCAAAATGTCCACTTAGACTACCATTATGCTTCTCTTGAATTAAATTTTCCCTCATGGATCCTCTAGGTACACATAGCTGATTAGCTTTAAACAACAATCCATTTTGAACGGATAATCTACAAACTCACCATGAAAATGGTTCTCAAACTCTTGGTACACTTTGTAGGCTTGTGAGAAGTCTTCATCCTCTTCATATAAGTCTTTGATACCTGCTATTGCAATGCTTTGTAGCTGTACTTCTTGGACAGTCAAAAGCTTTCTACTCAAGGCATCTGCTACCTTGTTGAGCTACCCTTTCTTGTGTTTAATTATGAAGGTAAAAGATTGGAGATACTCCATCCACTTCAAATGCCTGTTACTAAGCTTCTCTTTAGTGTTTATATAGCTGAAAGCCTGATTATCAATAAATACAACAAATTCTTTTGGCAAGAGGTAATGCCTCCACTTCTTGAGAGATTTTACCAATGCATACAACTCCAAGTCATAAGCTAAATAATTCTTCTTTGCCTCATTGATTTTTTCACTAAATAATGCCATAGGCCTTCCTTCTTGACTCAATACACCCCCTACTACTACACCACTTGCATCACATTCAATGGTGAACAATTTGTCAAAAGTAGGTAAGAGTAAGATAGGTTTGGTAGCTACCTCTTGCTTCAATGTTTGAAATGCTTTCTCAACTGCCTTAGTCCACTTGAACTTGGTTTTTAGTCCTCCCTTGATGGTGTCTAATACTGGTGCACAAATCCCACTGAAGTTTCTCACAAACTTTCTATAAAATTGGGCTAACCCATGAAAACTTCTAACTCCAGTCCTTGTTTTTGGGGTAGGCCAATTCAAGATTGCCTCCACCTTGCTTGGGTCCATTTTCAAAGTACCCTTGGACACCACAAATCCCAAATAAACCAGCTCTTGCTACATGAACTCACACTTTTATTGGTTGATAGCTAATTGCTCCTCATGTAGCTTCTTCATAACAACCTCAAGTGCTCAAGATGTTCTGCTTTGGTTTTGCTATAGATGAGTATATCATCTAGATACACCACTACAAATCTTCTTGTGAAGTCCTTCAAGACCTCATTCATCAGCCTCATGAAGGTGCTTTGGGCATTGGTAAGCCCAAATGGCATTACAAGCCATTCATACAATCCATCTATGGTTTTAAAAGCGGTCTTCCACTCATCACCCTCCTTGATTCTGATTTGGTGATAACCACTTTTTAGATCTAACTTAGTGAAGTACATAGCACCACCTAAGCAATCCATCAAATATTCTATTCTTGGAATTGGGAACCTATACCTGATAGTGATCCTATTGATAGCCCTTGAATCTATGCAAAGTCTCCATTTTCCTCCTTTCTTGGATGCCAAGACCATTGGGACTGCACATGGACTGATACTCTTCTTAATCAGTCCTTGATCCAATAGCTCTTGCACTTGTCTTGCCACTTCTTTATTCTGATTAGGTGTAAGCTTGTAGGCTGCTTTGTTAGGAAAATATGCACCAGGTACAAAGTCTATTTGATGACTTATGGCCCTTCTTGGAGGTAGTGTTGTAGGGGTTCCATCACTCACAATGTCTTTGAATTCTTTTAACATTTTCTGCACTTCCAATGGTGTTACTTCCTACAACTTCTTGTCATCCTCCTTTGGTTTCACCATGATAGCACATCCTATTGTCTCCTCATCATGTAGTGCATGTAGGAACTCCTTACCACTGCTAAGAAACACACTAGGTGTTTTAGAAGTACCTTCTTCATTCTTGGTATGGACTAAATTTTGAATGTTCTTCCATCTTTCTTGAAAGAAATGGAGTTTTCTTCCCCATCATACATCACCTTCCTATCAAATTGCTAGGGTCTTCCCAATAGAAGATGGCATGCATCCATGAGTAGGACATCACAAAGCACTTTTTCCTTATAGCCTCCAATTGAAAACTCCACCCATGTCTACTCATTCACTAGCACACTCTGCTCTTGATTCAACCAAGTCACCTTGTAGGGATTTGCATGGGGAACCTTTGGGAGTTTGAGCTTCTTGGCTACTTCCTCTACTATGATGTTATCAATGGACCCTGAATCCACTATAACTTTGCAAAATTTGCCTTGTATCTTGCATCTAACTCTAAAAAGAGCTCTCCTGTGCTTGGGTTCACCTTGATTAGGCTACCTTATGAGTGCTCTTCTAAACATTAAGTTTTCACCCATTTCTAATTCAAGTTTTCTGACCTCATTGGTACTTGAGCTTCTACAATCTTCTTGGGTATAGGCTACCCTCTTTTCATTGTTTGAGTTAGATGGCTTGTCAGGACACCTATAAGCAAGGTTCCCAAGCTGTCCACATTGATAGCATTTCATTGTGGTGAAGTAGGAGCTACTTCTTCCTGCTCCTCTTCCTCTATTTCCTTAAGAACCTCTTCCTCTATGAAAAGATCCTCTTGTACTAATTTCTAAACTTTGTTCCATAAGTCTGCTCTCCCCTTGACTTCTTGAGTCACCACCTCTTCCACTAGAACCTCCTCTTTGACCCCCTCTAGAGTCTCTACCTCTTCCCCTGTTCTTTGAATTGGGTTCTTGCTTCCTTCTTTGTTTATCTTCAAGCTTTTGTGCCATATGCTGACATCCAAGTATTGTGGTGGGAGTGAACAAACTCATCTCCTCTGCAATGCTCCATTTCAGACCACTTAGGTACCTTGCCACCTTGATACATTCTTCTTCTTTGATCTTGGATCTTAAGCTCAACTTGTGAAACTCTTCAGTGTAGGTGGCTACATCCATCTCCTTTTGTCTGAGGTTCAATCTCCTCCTATCCTGCTAGATCTCATAATTAGCAGGTAGGTATGCTTCTTTCACTTTGTTGACCATTACTTTCCAATTAGAGATTGGGTTCTTTCCCTCTTTCTCCCTTTCATCTTGCAAGTAGTTCCACTAGGTTAAAGCTTGACCCCTCAACCTAGACTTGGCCACTTTGACCTTGTGTGCCTCTGAGATCTCTTCACATTCAAAGTCATTCTCCATGCCTTCAATCCATTGCATCACAAGCTTTGTATCCATCTTGCATGTAAGTAATGGGACACCTTCAAGTGCCTTGCCAGTGATAGCCTTCAAAGATTTAAGAAATTTCTCATCTTGGGTTGGAGGATCAGGTGTAGGCACATCATCATCAATAGTCTTCTCTTTCCCTTTGGCATCATGCTCCTCCATCCTATCTTTCACCTTATCTACCTTTTCTTGGACATCATCCAAGAGTTGCTCCATTTGCATCAATCTTTCTTGCAAGAGTCTATTAGCTTCCTCCTAATCTTCCACCTTCTTAGCAAGCTCTGCATTAGTCACCATTTTCTGCTTGCATGATGATCCAACTGACTCTTCTAAAGGTTGAAACATCCACTTTCCACTTCCCAAGCCTTAAGAGGCTCTGATACCAATCTGATGGGGAGGTTAGGGTAGACTAGCTAGTCTATGCCTCTGAGCCTCTCTAGGATCCAAGTGTTCTTCTGACACCTTTGATGGTCTATATGATTCCTTACTCATCCAAGGATCCCTTGACCTACCCTAACCTGACCACCAAATTTATCTTTGTCATCTTACAACCTATCAAACACTTCTTTCTAGCATTATCCCTTACATGGGCTTATAAGGGTCTCTTAGGCTTCCAACTCCTTCCCAAGATCTAATAAAGAATTTGATGAGTTTTAGGGTGTTTTTAAAACATATCAAACATATCCAAGGTGATGGAAAAGATGGGTTTCTAACCGATTGTAGGGTTCCTTCATAAAACAAGGCTACTAGAAGAGCCCAATTAGGTCTCCCTTTGGGTTTGTAGGTCCTTTAACTCTTCTTCCTCACAAAATAAAAATTCCTATTCTAAGGGAACTTCATTACAAATTCCTAACCCTCAAATATTTTTCAGGTCTTGGGCCCCCATCTGTCCGTACAGTGCTTCCTCTAAAAATGAGGGTTTTTAGGGCTTTTTAAGCCTCTCAAAGTCATAGTGCTAAACTGTTTGCAATAGTACCACTCCTGGATTGTTTAGGCTCCCTCCTCTACAACAATAAACCTTCATTTATGTCACTTTCCTCCCTTAAAAGGGCTTTTCTTGAAACCCAGTCCTTTGTTTGCTAGAGCTCTTTCACTGTTGATCGCTCCTAACCGGGCATTGCCTTAGCTCACCTAGGGCATGGTCAAAAAAATAGGTGCAAACTCTTCCCAGGGCCCTGCAAGCATATTCATACAATGTAGGGTCTACACTTTTAGAATCCAAAGTCCCATGGTGTGGCCACGGTGGAAACTAAAGTTACGGCCCTAAATATACATGTCTCTCCAAACTGGCAGAGCATTTGCAAAATGAAAGAAATGAACAAAAAGAAAAAAAAACTTGAAAGAATCTAATCTAACACACACACATGAAGAAGTACACACAAATAAACAAAAAATCCTTCAAAGATTCAACAAAACTCCACTCTATTCACAAGAAATCAGTCATAAACAGTGATTGTTCCTCACAATGCTACGTTCAAACTAGTGTTTCCGTATAGTAGCCATACAAACTCAATGCTAACCATCAAATTAGGGTTTTTTAGGTCATAAATAACCTTCTCCTTAGGATGTGTGTAAGGTTAGGGCTTATTAGCCACTTAGGCAAGGTTAGACCATCAAAAAGAAAAGTTGCTAGCAACTTTTGAGCAACTTTTTGTTGCTCAAGAAACTTTTGCTCTCATGCTTCAGAAGACTATTTATAGGTCCTACCAAGGCACACATGTGCTCAGAACTTAAGCAAAAACCTAGCCTAAGACTTCTAACCTCATAGAAAATCAATGATCTCAGGATGACAACATTCCCTGAATCATTGTGCCATTTACAAGAAAAGACCAACTGAACTTCTAGGACCTAGCCTAGGCCTAGACACTCACACACTGAGCCAAGCTCTTATTATAATTAAAAGCTTCACTTAAGAAGTTCAACACAACAAAAAAAAGATGGTGGGAGCCCTTAGAAGGGTGCTCCTACACCAACATCTACTTGTCTTGTCTTTTCCTCATAAGTGCCCCATCTTGGCTCATTAGGATATGTGGGCACTGATAGTAGGACTTGCACATATGCTTCTAGAATATGTTCTTCCAAATCATAACCAAGTGGATGGATCCACTTAGTCCTAGGCTCTATAGCTTCCATACATTTTATATTACTCTCAACCATGAAACAAATGGTATCCTTTTACTTCTCTAGTATGCTCTCAGATATCCTAAACCTTATTTGCATCTTTATTCTAAATGTCTTGATCTCCAATTCCATGTAGTCCTTTAAGGTACTCTCTGATGATTCCTTGAATGATATTTGAGGCATTGTGGATAGACTCTTGTCAAGCTATAGATAAGAGACTTTATCGACTATATGAAAGTACATATATATGATAAGTGATCCAAACCTAAATATCTTACTCTTATCATGTTTGATAGCCTTTATGTTATCCATCAACTGTGCATGCAAGATCTCACACAAGTTGAAGTCTCTATTTTCTTTTACAATTCTTATGGCTACTAGAATAGTGGCTACAAACACACTATTTACCATTTTTACATGTTGAAACTTATAACCCAGTATCATAGACATTAGTTTGATATCCTTCTCTTCAATAGGCTCAATGGTCATGTTGCGCTTATCACTACATGACTTACAAGCTTATTCCACCAGTATTCTGACATCCTTACCAATAGGAATAATGGAACATGTCTTAGATAATCCTATCATCTCATAAATGAGATATAAAGTGATGCAGGTAAGAAATTCTCCTATCCAAAATAGGTCATCGTCAATTCTACAAAATAAGATCTTAATCCATTTGGATTCAGAATTCATATGCTGTTGCATACTCAATGATTGTGTGATTTTCAAGATGCACAAACTCATCCATGAATGTATTGTTAGGTTTCATCATTTTCTCTAAGTGCAACCTAATTCTATCCAATCCTATTAGTTCCTTTTTGCAATAAATGTATGCATGTATGTCTTCTACGTGCATAACTCCCATCTAGGTCCTAGAGAATGCTCCTTCTAGATCATCTAGGAATGACTTGAAAGGGTGCTTCTTAAAAATATAGCTCTTCCTTTCAGAAACATAAAAAATAACTGGAGTAGACATAACTTAGTTGGTTACTCACTTCAAATAGGTTTCCAAGGGTTTCTAAATCACCGTGTCCAAACTAGAGCTTTGCAACAAACTTTCAAACTTCTTCCCTGATAAACCAACTACAATCACTCAACACAAACTACTTTGATCTCCTATGCTCTCCAAAGACTCAAACCTGAATGCAAATGTGTGAATAATGGATCTTTGGTGAATTTAAAATAAATTTCCACCATTAATGCTTGTTGTGTAAATATAGAATGCAACAAAGAATTTCAATCTCCATTTTTGCTATCAATTAGATAGTGCATTCTCACACATAGTATCAACTAGTCTCCAAATAGTCATAACCAAAGGTGCACACTTTGAGGGTGAGTATACCAGTCATGCAGGGGTCTAGAGCTAATCTAGCTCCCCCTATGACCATGAGGGTCATTTATCCAAAAGTAGAGGGTGTGTCCATTACGGATGCATCCAATACATACTCATCAATATTATCCTTCTTTACTTCTGTCCAAATTATGCTCGCATCTTCTGTAGGTTTCACAAACTTGACTTCTCCTGATTCATCCAATATTGACTCTTGAGTCTCATTAGGTCTTTTCTATCTTTGTGCTTGTGATCAAAAAAACTTTGAGATGTGCCCAGCCTTGTTGCAAGAGTGACAAATAGCTGAAGGCCTTATATTCCTTGGTGCATTGATGTGAGTTACCATTCTGCACTGTCTAGTTGTGTGTCCATTGTAATTACATATTTGACATGTAATATTCAAAGGACCTCTAATATTTTCATGTGGTTGATTTCTTTGATTATGATGATTTTGATTTGATCTACAATTCATAGCTTTATGACCAAATTTATTTCATGAATAACAGTAACCTTTGAGAGGTCTTACCTCTTTACAATCTCTTGCTATGTGTCCATGCTTTTTATAGACGTAACAAGTTTTGTTTATAAGCTTGTGCTCATCTTTAGATGGTTCTACTTTAGCTTCAGTATGATCTTCAATCTTCTTGTCTTCTATAGATTCTTCTGGTTCTTTCATTCTTCCTCACATAACATCAATCTGAACTTGGGCTTCATTGAATCCAATACTAGTGGTATCTCCTTTTAGCTTCCGAGCATACAAATGTGACTCTATTAGATCCTTTCTTGTGTGCAACTTGTCAATGTGATTCTTTGCTTCAGTCAATTCAGATTCCATCTTCT
This sequence comes from Chamaecyparis obtusa, assembly GCA_027943335.1. Lineage (NCBI taxonomy): Eukaryota > Viridiplantae > Streptophyta > Pinopsida > Cupressales > Cupressaceae > Chamaecyparis > Chamaecyparis obtusa. The sequence continues at coordinate 103,284 of BSBK01007238.1, read as the reverse complement.
TCTTGATGTTTTCCAACTCCAAGATTTTCATGTTTTCTTGCCTCAATTCTGTTGGAGCTCGAAATTTTGGGCAAAGTTTGGATTCCTATATAGTGATAAAACCATAAAAAATGGCCTCTTAAACTTCATGCCCAATAATTAATGTTGGAGTACATACAATGGGATAAAAAATAATATTTCTTTTCAATTAAAAGTTTGAGGGATTAAGAAAGGAAGCTTTGTGATAGGAACAATCAAAATTCTATGAGCAAAGGTTTCAAAAAATGCTGGAATTTCGACCTTCTTCAAAGATGATGTCGACAGAGGCTGAAGATGGTCAAATTTTAAAAATCTAAAAATGACCCAGTTCAGGGAATCAAAATTCCTATCTTCAATAAAAATATTAGCTTTCCATGAGGTGTTTTGGTTTTTTGACCAGACCCAAATCTAAAAGTTAGGTAGTTATTTTTTAGTTAGTTTATTATTTTTTCAAAATAATTTGTAATAAGGGTTGTGTCTTTTCACCATAAAGAGGTGTGAAAGCCACTCAAAAACATATGTATCAATAATGTAAAATAAATATAAAAGACAATACAAGTTATATTTTCATAGAATAGAATTTGATAAACAACCGCAACCATAAACTCTTACATTCCAGTTTTTCAACATCAATAAAGATAAGTGCCACTACTTTTTATTTGTGGTTATAAGTTATATGTTTTCAATTATTCTTTCAGATATTCTATTTTATAGAATATTTCATTTTGTTAAATTCCCTGAATGTTATAATTCAAAATCAATATATAGTTTAAAAATTAATTGAAAGATTTGTGTATCTTCTCTTGTTTTTATCAGTCTCTTAATTTGAGTTAAATTCGATAAGATTAGCTATATAGATTGATTTGAATTATAAGTCAAGTGGAAGACTATGAAGTGATGGTCTTGTCTTATTAAATTAAGTTGTTAAAATTGTCTCTGATCGTACGTAGGATTGAAAGTGTTTTGACTCTATAACCCAAGTACTTAGAAGGCACTAATCTAATCTTTAATTGGAAATTGTTATATTTGGTACATTTGTAATTTATAGATCATTAAATCATTTTTTCAAAAGCATTAATTTTAATTCTTTAGTATAATCCATTTAGTCAAGTATTATAGAATAGAGATTTTCAGGAGATTAGTTTCTTTCCTCAAAGGATCATTCACCACCTTTGGAGGAATCTTGTTTTGTGTACGCAGTTGTGTGAAACAAAGAATTTAATAGTTCAAAGTGAATTTGGGCCTACCAGCCTTGGCTTGATTAAGCAAAAATTGTAGAGGTATCAATTTGTACCTGTTAGTTGGGCAAATCCTAACCATCAATTTTTAGCACCAACAAATTAATGACTCTGCTGAGGAGAGTTGCTCACAATATATTGTGAAGTTACCTAGAATTTTTGATTTTGTAGATCATAATCAGAAAGTAGTTATATTAGTTTATTTGGAAGCACAATCTATTGGAAGAAAGAACCCAGAAGTAAGACATTCCTCAAATGAGGTGGTGACTCTATTCAATAAATCATTTCAATCAGTGACTCTATTGAGGAAGAAGACCCATAAGAAGATAAGTAATGTTTTCCTCTTTGAAAGAGGTGGCGACTATATTGACAAGAAGCTAATGTTTAAAGAAACAAGTTATTACTGATTTAGATATTCAGAATGTATCAGAATAAATAACCATTTCAAAGAAAACCATTTAGTCTAGATGGTATTAGGCCATTGGATCTGAGGGGATTCCATTGTATTCCTTTTAAGTTGCTCCCTAAGTTTTCACGGCTTGTACCAAAGTTCCATAGAGAATGAGATGAATCAGCAGTTGAACATTTGGATGCATTTTATGTATTTATAGAGAACTATTAGATTTGTGTAGAATATCAGGCAATGAAACTATTTGTCAGGTTATTAGAAGATAATGCAAGAGAGGCATATGAATCATTACCTACAAAAAGTATTTCATCTTAGAAAGAATTTGAACAATGGTTTCTATATGAATTCCATGATGCAAGGGATGAAGATAACATGTGTTATGAATAGTGTGAAGACCAAAGTCACATCATCGAGGAGGATCATAGTGTTAGCTATTTTTCTTGTATCCCTCAACTCTAAAAGAGAAATATGAAAACCAGACTTGGGGATTTTTGTCCAGTAACAAGAATCTACTTGTTCATGCAAACTGAGGGGCAAGAAAAGACTAATTGATGAGGATTTTATCCCCTTCTGCTTCGAGTTCCACACACTTAGGTAGGTACACCTAAAACAAGTTAAAATCTGCATACATATAACTCACTAGCTAAAACCCTTTATGCAGATGTGAAAATTAGTGGATAGCTCTTAGACTTATAAAACATGGGAGTTCAACTCAACCAGTCTTATACAAGATACCACCTGTATGATCAGCTAAGAACTAGGAAAATGGCCGATGTGACAAAAAGGATAAACTCCTTCTCTTCGAGCTTTGAGCTCAGGCAGGCTAACCCATGGATTCATTTCTTCAAAGAATCACTAACAATACTTGTATTCATGAAACATAAGTTACAAACATGAATGCTCTAAAACATGAAATTAAAGATGAATTGAATTTTAAAGGCTGATGATGAAAAATGCAAAGCAAACTAGGACCAGTGCCTTGTTCATTGGGCAACAGAGTCATACAAACATACATTCCCAGAAAATCCTAACTCTAATTCAAGAACCCAAATGGAATGCCTTGCAAACCATTCTTCTCATTCTAGTTCTTGGACATCGAACTCATATACAAACCTAAAATTCTCAGAATTTGAAATCAAGACTTACTCTCTCCTTGAAAGAAACTCGAATTCAAACTCACAGGTACCTTATAATTGGTATACTGACATGCCTTACAAATCAATACACAAGAATTAAGATCATGCATACAAAGATATCAAACAAGAACTGAATAGGGATTCCCTCATTTTCATTAACAATTTATCTGAATCAGTACATTTGCAAAATAAAGAAACACAGAAAAATAAGACCAAAAGCCTGCAAGTTGCCTTGCAACATAAATTTCAACATCCCTGTTACAATGGAGAGAAAACCAAATATAGCAGAATGGAAGTCACCTACACCTGTCAGTCCTCAAAAATATCTGCAACTGATTCCACCTTTAGAAACCTCTTTCCCTCCAAATTTGCAACCTCTTTCTGCAATCCTTTCTCAAATTAATCTGATCTTGATTCTTGTCCTCAGAGTTTGAACCTGAACTGCTCTTTCACACTTGAATGAAACTAAAAATACTCATCATCATTAGAATCCTCATTCCGAGACCTTTCTGATGACATATAATACTTATATGTTTTGTCAAAAAATGAATCCCCAGGCTCCTTTTCTATGAACATGTCATGACATTTAAATTTTTGAATTTTTTAGGCTATAGTGTAACTATATCAGTCATTTAAATTCTTTTAAGTCTTGTAGTTTTAATCATTTTCACATTTGTCTGCACTTTACCACAGAACACACCAGGAAGCGCTAAGTGTCATATGTTGATTGGGTGCATAGACTTGACCTCAAGTTTGACCATCCCATTTAGAGAATTGGCGACCACATGAATTCTCTAAATCGCCAAATGATCCAACTAATTGTAGTTAAACTCTAAGATCTGGTGAAAGCTCTATTCTCTGAATCACGGAGTCAACTCTTAACCTCAGGTTACTTTTGGTGACCTGGTGAACAGCTCCATCTCTAATTCGTGAAATGTTTGGCACTGACTGTCACAGACTCAGTGATCACGTGACCGCTAATCTCATGATCGTAGAATGTTAGTGATCTAATCCCCACCATTATGCAAACATGCGAGTGCCTTATCTCTGAATCGTGACATATTTTTACCTAACCTCAAGGGATCTCGCGACCTGGTGACCAACCGAGTTCTCCAAGTCGCCAAATTTCCTCCTCACCACCAATTTTAATCTGCAATTGCGCGACTGTAGTCATTTCTAGGTCGCCAGATAATTGAAGTAATCGCCAGCTTATTCAGTGAATCCGCAACCAAGTGCCACGTGTCATCTCTGCAAAATTTACTTCTTCCTAGGTAGGGGGATGGAAACCGAGGCATCTAGACAGGCTTGCATGGGCAGAGCCTCCTCCATTTGATCAATTTTAGATTGTGTGTTCTTGGAAATAAACTTCTCAAACTTCCTTTGCGACATGCATGTGGGATAATGCATTTTCAAGTTTTAAAGACTCCTTTGCAAACTTTCGTTCAAAATATTGGCTTCTTCTCCAACTGCCATGCACAAAAGAGTGGGCCCACAAGGATGAGACAACACATCATCTCCTTCCTTTCGACTTACTTCTCCTCTATTCCCTTTTGCTTATAAATATTTCATTTCATAATACTTGGTGCATATGGGACTAAACACATAGCACTTAATACAAAACCCCTGCACAACCACTACATTTCCCATTGCGCAGGTCTTCCTTTAGACTGGTACACACACTAGCAAAAAAAAATTGCTTCCAGCTCGCGCCTTAGTGCCTATACTTCTCTTGCACTGGGATCTTCATTTGTGAACAACCCCTTGTTCAAACCTTATGTATGCAGCCCTCAAACATGCCTTACAATCTACTCAACCTTGTGTGAGGCCTCCCAGTTTATGCATATGGTCTTCCATATTAGCACAGACTGTGTTTATGTTAATAAGAGCAATCTCAAATTGCGCGGGTCCTCCTTCTTTGAATTACAATGCCAGTCTCCATTTTATTTGGCACTTTCCTCTAGTTTATGCGTGAATTTCCCTTATGTGCAGAGCCTTCAATCTGGTCCCTTGTGGCTTGCGTAACCACCTCCTTTTCATTTACACCATGCTCCCTTACTTATTGCATGGGCATGGTGTGAGTTCCCCCTATACATACTGGCATCCCACTACCTCTCCATTGCGTAGGCATCAACAAAATATCAAGCCCCCTCTTACACTGGTCTTCCTGTTTCCAAGTGTGCGAGACCTCCCTTTGAAATTGGTGTGAGCCTCATGTGAACTCTACATTGCCTCATTTGCATGAGCTGCTAACCCATAACTTGTGCAAATTATTAGTATTAGATGGCAGCCTCCTAATAAAATGTACCCCTTACTTGTGTAAACAACCTTCCACATATTTAAATGCTTGTGCTCCTCATGTTTCAATCTTGCTATTTGTGTGAATCCTCATGAAATAGTTGCGTGGGTTTTAGAAAACTGGTGCCTTGCTTGTCTTTTGTGCAAGGGGCAAGTAGACACTTGGGCTCTTAAGCTGATACTGCATGAGCCTCATCCTCAAAATTCATAAGTATCCTCCAATACTTGCATGGAGGCTTCCCTTAAGTGCATGAGGCATCAATCAAAATGACAGTCCTCTACATTTGAACGCACCCTTTATTCAATGTTTTGGCTATTCACTCACATAGATCTCATTCACTTAGTGCTTGGTGTCTTGCTCCATTCACGCTACCTCCTTTACTTTGCAATGGCTATTTAGGAACAGCCCCCTAAATTCACCACGCAAGACATCTAAATGACATCTGCAGCCTCCTTTTGTGTTGTGTAAGAGGCATCATATGTGTATGTTGACTCCAACACACCACTACACTGGCTACCAGCACTCAACATTCCATGAACCCTCTTTTTGACTGTTACGTGAGGTCACCATTACTGCATGAAGCATCCACGGTCCTCTATTCGTAGGCAACCCCATTCAAAATAAACATGCCACCACAACACCTGATAAGACAACCTTTTGTCTTTCCTTCACTCTAGTTCAGTATATTATCCTTGAACCTATTTTCCACATCTCTATGATTAATGTTTCTCCAGGGCAGACATGTAATATAAATCAACCTAAAACACTTTTCATTAGGGCTGGCTACCCATTGCAGCAACATTTAATGATGTCCCTTACTGCATATCCAAGTGTGCACAATCCATGTAGTATTGGATGAGAACACCCTGCAATATTTGCAACCATGGGATCAGAATGCAAATTGTTGTAGTCTCCAGATAGTCGATATAGTAAATCTTGGGATTGCTATGTGTGGTCTTCATGGACAACAAAAGGAGTATCCTTTGGAATCACCATAGGGGTGACTTTGAGCATCAAACTCAGAGATGAGTATGAAAATAGGTCTGAAGTCTTCAAGAAACCACCTGTTCCATGGAGATAAATTGTACTCCTGTTCCTACAAAGCACTTCTCCTGTTTCTTTGTTAATGCTCATATTTTCTACTTCCACAATGGTTGCTTTACTTTTATCATACAGTCTTGAAATGTGTGCTCTATTTTTGATATGGCAATTAGTTGGAAGTGGCTTATAAACCTCTAAGTACTACTGGCCATGCAACAAAAGACTTAGCTCAAAGTGGAGGCCAGGAACCTTCATCAAGTTTGAAGTTAACCCAAATGGAAACAGAATAGCAAAAGTTGGCAAAACCTGAATGTAAGACTGCCCATATTGATGGTATACATATTTCAATTCTTCTTCATCCACAACATTAGCCCCACATGCTCCAACACCAAGTGCGTAGAGTGCCACGTCCCTTCCTGTATAATCGAAAAAGGACTCTAGTAGCTTATGGGCTAGAACCAGTTTTGGATCGATAGTAGGAATTGTGCTTGTCATAATAAATCTATTACTGAGCAATGAAACAAGGTTGAGGAGTTTTTTTTTACTCTCTCATATCAATACCTTTTACACCTTTGCAAGACTGACCAGATAACACTAACTGGCACCCAAAAGCAGCCTCAAAAACTGACAAAAAGGCTTGACAGGAACATGCCACCGTGAAGACAAGCTGACTTCCAGCATCACAATACGCCAATCAAAGGAAAACTCATGAAGAGCCCCGAGCTAAAAGATATTCATGATCAAACAGGATCACTTGGAAACCAATCCTGTCTGCTCTTGTCAAATCACACAAGTTGTCTCCGGATCCAGCTTTAAAAACTGACCAGATGAAACTTTCAAGACCCGACATCCTGGACACCGAGTCACCATCATCTAAGGATTATGAATACATAATAAAATCACCAAAATTATCAAACGAGCAGTTGCAATTAGTCACCAAAGTTAGGTCATTAGTAGAAATCAAGATATAAAATAGTGAAAATTATAGAAATTGGGTTTGGATTCGGCCTTGAAAACTATGCTAAACATGACATCAGGATCCAAAAATAGGGGCACTTATTCTTTGTCATAAAGAGAGTATAATTCCACAATTAAAGGTCATGATGAATAACAGGGTGCATTTGGCAATCAGGCAAAGATAGGCTCTCAAAATTGCAAACTGGAAAACACAGCAAAACAATGATTTGTGCATATGGAATGACCCTGGGAAAGTATGCTAAAAGATTCATCAAGACTTCAAACTTGGCATACATGTAGTTTTTTTAGAGTAGAACACAATGGTACAACCTATTCAAGCTCATCGATCATGGATCAAAAGTTATAACATCACGAACAAGGGTACGGATCAATCTGCACAATTCACAACTTGTAAAACAACAGAAGTTGCATTTGCAAACCGAGCGAACGGATACATCATGACCTCAAAATGGAAACATAAGAAGTACTTGACCCTTGGAGTATGATACAAAAGGAAATTTATGAATAGGGTCAACTGGGTCAAAGATATGACTGGTCAAATAGGCCCTTCCAAAATTCTGAACATTTACACAAGTGCATGACAACAACGAACAACCAACTTTGAGGGGTTTGAAACCTAGTCAAACGGATTCAAAATGACTCAAAAATTGGAAAATAGGCTCTTTGATATGCATACTAAACATCCTCAAAGTGGTGGGTCATGAAACATTTCTGGATGCAAGATATTCAAAGGCAAACTAGGCTACTGTAGTCTGTTTGACACTTGGGCAGAATTGTGTAGATTGACACTTGCTCAAAATGGGACTTCACCGAATGAATCAAGATGACAAAACAACATCATAGAATGCATGAACATACTAAATGGACTATGTAAAACACCTAGAACACCTTATAGAATTCAAAATGACAGCCGGGTATATATGCATGAAAAACATTTAAAGGGCCTCAATTGCAAAATTTTATGATGGTACTTCAAAAACCCTTATTGTGTTTTTAGTCCCAATAGTGGCTCTGACTATGGACGTGTGCCCCATGTGGGAATTTAGGGAACCTCAAAATCTCATGGTTGAAGCAAACCACCCCGAAGATAGGAATCAGACTTTTCTCTTATACCTTCTCTCTCTTCTCAAACTGGGAACCCTTTTATTGCAAGCAAAGACGACACACAACTGAAGGGAAAGAAAAAAACTGTACAAACATGAAGCTTATTTACAAAGGTGCAAAGCCCCAAAATTGAAATCAATCCTTACCCTGATCAAATAAATAATTTTCATCTCCATACCACGGAGGCAAACTGAGATCATATGTTTCATCCAGCTGGTTAGAAACATCATGATTCATTTTCAGCATATCATAAGAAAAGTGATCAATACACTCACCATTATCTGACAAAGGAAAGCTATCAGGATGCCATGACTACTAATCACTATGTGATGTCAAACCATCACACTCTTCATTGTCATTGCCATGCTGAAAAAGACAACATTGCAACTCAACATCACGGCTGGGAACACTATCATTCCGATCATTAGTTTTCAAGAAAGAAAACAACACTTCCAACTCATCACTTTGCAAACTAACATAACACTCCTCAAAACAACAATCTGATTGCATAAGATTGGAAATATCTTGCTGCTCACAAACCATATCAGCAACATTTAGGAAGGAAAAAGCTCTGTCAGTGGGTGAATTATCAGTCATTTGCAAATCTGAGAACACACTTTCAGATTTACCATATTCTTCAGCATCAAGATGTAAATCAGAACTACAATCAACAAGCTCTTGCAAATCTGAACACTCATTAACACATTCATCATTGTACTCATAAAAAATAACACTATCAAAATTATCACAATGAAATGCACTTGAATCTTGCTGATTTAAAATTGGAGAAAAAACATCAAGATGTGTTTCACTCATCATGCCATCATCCGAATCACTTTCATCAAAACTTATTTTCACCAGGCATGGAATTCTGGAAACAAACTTTCTACCATACTTTTAGAAATTAGCATCCAAGAGACTTGAAATTTTCTCACAACTTAGCAAGCACTGAACATTACATTTCATTTCTCCATCCTCACTACTGATGCTGCAAATCTCTTCTCCATCTGAGACTAGGAATGAATTTATTTGTCTCACATTACCTTGTGTGGAGTAGCCACTGTAGGAACTATCATCCGCATTATAACCATGTTCTTCATGTTCACAAAAAACACCATTAAGCTGAGACAAGGAAACATTAGCTTCATGCTGAGAAAAGGGGAAATCTACAAGCTCAAGGAAATCATTATCAACTAAAAATTCATCTTCCACTCCTTGACACTCATAAACTTCGTCATCAGCACAATAACCAACACTATAACCATCACAGGACTCAACATCCCCAAATGAACTAGACTCAACATCATTGAATTCAACATTTATAAAAGAGTCTATCTAGTCCTTAACATTTTTTAGTGCTTCATCCTTTAAGGACACAGTCCAACTAACTAATTCAGGCATTGATAGTTCTAGGAACATCTCAACATACTGGGATTCATGAAAATCTAAACCCGCAGGAAGCTCACTACATGCAATAAGAAATTTCTTATAATAAGACAGTGTAGACTCTTCATTTCTTTCTCCTATTGCACATCTTAACATTAGCATACAATTATGCTGAATTTTTTTATCTATCAAATGAAGTTCAACATTATAACTTTCTAGATTTGACTAAAAACTTTCAAATCTAGAAGAACTCTCTTGATCTTTCATGGCTGGGAACTCCATTCTAACACACCGACAAAACAATAGAGCTTATTCTCATGACAATATTTCTATCAAATTTCATGCAACCACTGACTCCATGGAGCACTGCATATTTATGATACTCTTTACAATAACTAAAAACATCAAATTCAAAAATATGACGCCAACTTTTTAAAATTATTTTCCCTTTTCTTAGTGACTTATTCACCTATTTAGGGATTGTTTGTACTTTGATAAAAGATTACCTAGAAGTGTTGTTGCTGGTGTAAAATAATGATCTAAAACCTCCTTCAAATCACCTTTTAAATCTTTCTAGAGCCGCCACCTCTTTTTAGGGAACAAAATTGGAACTAGCTGAGAACCTTCTCTCAAATCTGAACCATCTTTATCAGCAAACACAAAACAACTTCACAGGGTAATACTGTTTGTCAGGATCTGAAAATATATCAATTTCATACTACCAAACACTAATCAAAAAAAGATTCAGAGTTTCCACTCACATTCAGTGAGATAATATAACAATTTTTAAAAGAACTTGACTCTATACAATGGCACTCCCCAATAGAGTCACCAATTTGTTAGTGCTCAAATCTGCAGATGATTAAAAATTCATAAACTCTTGTAGTCCGAATAGATGAATCTAGTGAAATGCAAGCACTAAGGTACTAAGGTTTTAAAACCTTCTTCACTTCGAGTGTAAAAACTTGGGCAAGTTTACCTATAACAATTCACTATTTGAATGAGCTTTGAATTGTGAATTAGCTCCTTCACTGTTATGACGTCCCTTTCAAAATTAACTCAATAAGACATTAAAACTCTTAGTATAGCCCAAAGTATTCTGATACATAACAATATGATGGAAATTATGAAAGCAACAACATGGAACAATGGCTTAAGGACATTCATCCTTCTTCTTTTTAAGAGTTAAACTCAAGGAAGGCTAACCTCATTTAGTGCTTCTATAAAGCATTAAAATATACATCCATGAATTTATCATAGAATGATTCAGATAAAGATCATGCAAAGAAAGTAAAATGAATCATTTGTTTATATTTTTTGGTGGCAACAGATGCAAATGTATCTCAAACCAGTGCCTTATCTACTTGGGCATCAGAGTCAAACCCTATCTCCACAAAAATCTATCAAGACAAATATACTAGAACCCAAATATCATGCCTGACATCCCATTCTTCTAATTCCTATAACTATTATCAAATTCATACATGGACCATTAATTCACAGAGACCTCCCTTAAGATTTTACTCTTCCCTTGAAAGAAACTTAAGTTTAACCCCTATATTCACCTTGTGGACAATGCATTGAAAAAGCCTTACAATTTAAATGCATAAGAAAACTAAAGTATCCATACACAAAGACAATAAGTAGTAGTAACAGAGTTCTGACATCTTTTTATTAATAATCAAAATGTGTTAATACAATATTCTCTTGACTTCAAAGAAAACAAGGTTCTATATCTCAGAACTTTTTAACAAAATGTATCCACCCCAGGAAAGAGCAAAAACTTGCTATATATACCTACAACCATCTTGGAATCCTCAAAGGATGCAAAAAGCTTCGGATGGATGGGAAAAGATCTTGCACTAAAAAAAAAAATACAAACTGAAAGATATTTGATTACAACAACAGAATGTAATTCTCAACTTCTCAACAATTTTGTAGGTGGCACCTTTGTCTAAAGATATTTCAGAGTAGTTGCTAAATTTGTTGCATGAATGATGACCACCATCTGGCTAACTTACATCATCCTCTGTTTGAACACGCTCTCCCTCAAATTTTGGATCAGGTTCCATGTGCAATCTATTCTTCTTCCTCCTCTGTAGTCTGAGTAGCTGGCTTCTTCTTCTTCTTTTTTGTCAACTAGCCCCATGCTGCTACATCATCATCGAATGGCCAGTTGTAACTCTGTAGCTCTTGTAATGATTTGATCTGCTGATCCCATGTGGAATCAGTTATATTTTTGGCTTCTGCTGCAAATTTTATGCAATCACTTTCAATCTTAAATAAACTATCAATTATATTGTTGCATCTTTCCAAATCTAAAGCATTGTCATTGCCAAGGAAAACATCTTGTTTAATTACTAGCTGATCCATTGACACCTTCCACTCTTCCAAACTGACCACACTTCCACTATCATCATACATAAAAGGAAAGTACTTGCTGTAATTCTTGTCAAACATCACTAACTTGGCCTTTATCTGGTTAGACTTACCTTTAAAGAAACTGGATACAACACTTACCAAATGAATCTTTTCATAAACTTCAGTTACTACCTTAGGAATGTCAGACTTGTATTCTTGCAAATCATCCAACTTATCAAACAATGTGCTCCTTCCTGACCATACACTGTAAAGTGGCTCCAAAGTGATCAAAGATTCATTCACTTTTCCATTGGCTTGGTGTAATAGACTGACTAATTTATGGACTGACTCCATTCTTTCCTTTATTTTACCCTATCTATATTGCACAATTCTTGCTACAGTGTCCAGAGATGCATCCAATTTTATCTTTTCCAAATCCTCAGTAGGCTTGTCAGGTACTTCTACATCAATCTTAAGGGGGGCCTCAATTTGCAATGGGAGGGGAGGAACTATCTTTGAGGCTTCTTCAAGCCTAACCTTCAATTTTGCCAACTCATCTTCCAATTGCTTGACCTTCATCATTTTTAGGTCTCTATCTTTGGCCATAATGCTTGAACTTTTAAACAATTTTGAATACCTTTTGGATAATTGAGCTATCTTTGCCTCATTCAAGTGAGCCCAATGAGTCACTGCCTTGGAAACCTCAAGATCAGTTGTATTTTGCACATCCATATAATCTTATTTCCTTCCATGTGATCGTCTATACTCAATAGAGATGGCTTTTTAGTCTTAGGGGCCATAGACCACATTGCAACAGCCTAGTTCTTAGGGTCATAGCCACTTCCTTTGATCATATCACCAATATGAACTTCATAGGATAGACTGCCCTGTGGTTGCTTCCTTATTTGATCTATAATAAAGGTAGAAGTTAAATCCCATCCTGGAGTTAGAAGCATTCCACTTGCTTTAACCATTTCTCTAGCTTCATCCACAGTTATAGGATCAAGGCTAGGATCATAAGAGGCTAAAGCCCTCATAGTCTCTTCAATTGGTTCCACCCCTTCAGGCATGGCCTTAGCTACTTCTTGTTTCTTATTCCAAATAAGAAAATTCTTGAATTCATCACTCTTGATGAATTGGTCATCACTCAAAAAATCCTCCTGATATACCTCTCTGATATCTTGTCCTAACCACAGGGACTGCTCTTCACTTTCCTCATTAGTGGCCACCCTCTTGTTGGATCTTATTGTTTTCCTCAATTGGTGATGGTAAGCCCTATCACCTGGTATAAGAGTAGATTCTCTATCAATCCCCCTTTTCTACTTTCCTTTCTTAGAAGACTCTCCCTCCTCAAGTCTTTGTTTCTTCAATGGTGGCTCTGGGAGATCTTCTGCCTCTGGGTGGTCTTGAATAGGTTCAACAACTGGTAAATCCCCAACTTGTGGTGGGCTATTTCCTTCTTGTGATTCATCAAAAAACTCCTCATAATCAGAGGATGAGTAATCTTTCCCCTTCTTGGGCTTCTTTTGATCAAGCATTCTCTCCAATTGATTTGACAGTGTCATGCATCTCTATCATCTTGTCAATTCTCCTCAAGTAGGGGAGGTCAGGGAAGAAATCCTCAAAAGGAATTTGGGTTGCCTTCAATTGATTCTCCAAATCCTTCAGGTCAAAAATCTTGTTCCATCTCTTAGTGACCTCATCCTTCTCCATAATATTTTTGATCACATCCTCTTCATCAAGGCCTTCATGTTCCTTAATGACACCAATATTAGGGATTAGGGTCAACCTTGCAGTCCTAATGAAATTGATGCAGGAGCATCCTGGGTGTAAGAGCAATCTTGCATCACCCAAAAATATTTCTATTTTCTTTTCAATAAGGGCTATCTTGTGCAGAGCTGCTATTTATGGAAACTTACTCTTTTTAGTAAGTTGGTCATATGATCTCAAAATGTTTTGAATTCATAGTTGGAGGTTCATCTCAGTCATTTCAGCCTACTAGTTGAGTTTCATTGCCACATCATTAGTATTGGTGAGGTTATTGAGGATTTTTAGGTATGAAATCTTTCAGGTCAATTTTGAAGGTCTAAGAGGCTCCAGATCATGATCGACCCCCGACTGACTGGCGCTAGCGTGTGTCAGGCATTGTAGATCTTGTCATTGTGTTTCCGAAAAGTGGTTACAATAGAAAAATGGAGCTACGGTTAAAAAGTTATGGCCTCCGGAAGTTGGGTTACCTAAAATCATATTTTGTATTTCTTTTGAGCCGACCCTATTGTAATAATTGTGAAAAGTAAATAATTCTATGTCTAGTCGGCCTAAAGGGCTAAATTTCTGGAACCTTCTTGGGTGGTGGAAATTGCCTATATAAGAAAGGTCTGTAGTGTTGTCTTAGGCAGTTCAGGACAATTCTGGGTGGTAGATCTGGGTAATAATTCAAGGCTTTGTCCTACAAAATATTGTAAGGGAATGCCCATGTGGCTTTGCATATTGTAATTCTAAAAGTTTGTAATTCCATATTTGTGGAGATAATAAGAAGCCAATTTTTTGTTCTTGCATATTGTTGTAATTTCTCTATTTCTGTTATGTGTTTGCGGTATTAAGGGGAGCAGCCTTCATCATAAATCCTTAGGGTCCACACATCTGCAGGTGCTAGATACCATCTTGAATTGATTTAGCCAAGCAGTAACTTATGGGAAGGCCCTCTTGCCAATCAAGAAATCACCAATCCTGAACTGCCTAGGTGTGAAAGTACCCTTTTTATGAGGGGCCAAGAGTTCTCTGTCTGTCCACATTAGCTGCCAAATGAATTCCAAAGTAGCAACTCTTGGTGGCACAAATTTTGGTAACAAATGTGGGGGTTGGGGGCAACCGTAGACTCTCAAGATTGTAGAATTTTCCCCAAAGTAAAAATCACCCCAATTATGGTTTCCCTCCCATTTGTCTTCAAACTGCTTAGTTCTTAGGAGTTTAAGGATCCTTGGTGATAACCTTGTAACATTGATGCCTAACATTTTTATAATGGGAAAAACCATAAAATTCTAGAAAACACAAAAATCCTCCTCATTGGAAGTAGAATTTCATAACCTCACCCATAATTGTAATGGATTATGCTGATCTTTGAAAGTGAACCTTGGCTTCAGCATGTTCAAATCAAAACTGTTAATGTTGAAAAATAGAATCAAATGCATCAATAGGGAATAATGTAAGAATTTGATAGGTGCCTTACTCTCTTTGATAGATATCAACCCTTCATGCATCCTATTAATTATATACTGGATATAGTCATAATCTATGTTCACTAGGGAATTCTGGATGTCTAATATTATCATCAATAGATCAGCTGGCAAGAATTTTGCATCCCCATCTATTCCCAAAACTCTACACAACCCATAGCAAGTTTGCTTCATATAATGATTGAGGGATGTAAACTGGTAAGGAGCATTCATGCTAGCTGGGAGGGGACCTATATATTTATCTTGTTTTGGGATATGTTTCATCATCTGGTCCTTAACTGACCCTATATTATTTTTGTACCTCTCTCTTTCTTGACTCAAATTAATTTCAATAGAGGAGGACATATAAAAATTAAAGGCCTTCATGAAAGAACCCCTGTCAAGAGTGACCAAAGGTGACCGGTCCTCTTTCCTAATTGTCTTGGAAATAGGGTCATAATACCTAGCTAATGCAACAATCAAATCCACATCTAAGAACACATCAGGGACAACCAATTTCCCCAAACCCAAAGTCCAACCATTACAAAAAGGAACATGTTTACCCGTATTTCCATAAAAATAATTGAAGAGAGTATAACCTAAGCAACCTGGTGTGACAGGATCTCTGCAATGACCTAGAACATCTTGAAAAACATTATCAGGAGCTCTCTTGTTCTAGCTAGAACCAGGCAATAACTTCATGAACTCATCTAAATAATTTGGCTTGTTTTTGTCTTCACCACCCTTGGCTTCGGCTTCACCACTGGAAGAAGTTACACTTCACTCTGGCTGAATCATTTTTGCTGCACAATTGTTCTTAACTCTGTAAACTCACTTTCTTAGCAGTTGATGATTGCTTCAGAAAACATAATTCTCTTCAAATAATTTTGAACACAGAAAACAATGAGTCCAGCCTATTTATCGATGCAAATTGGATGCATACAACTACCAAAATCATTGCAAATCCATCCTTAATTACATCCGCATTCAATTTCACATATCACCAATTTTCAAATCAGAGCTAGCCAATGCCGGGATGTTGACAGATATATCTAAAAATTAAAAAACAAGGCAAAAAGGCAATAATCATAGCTCTGTACTTTAAAACCCTATTTACATCATGAAATCCTCCTTTAAAACTGATTGGATGGTTAATTTCTTTCTCTCTAGCTCGACAATGTACTTATCCATGTAGCAACGGTCTCAAGCCTCTTCTTTATTATTTTTTCTAACTGGGCCCATTCAGCGAACCAACAATTGAAGGTTCTCATGATCACTGAATGCAAAGTTAGCCCTAGCTCAGATTCAAAGAACTAGCGACTGACTACTTCTCTCATTCATGAAATGTATCTCTTAATTCAAGCTCCGGTCAACAAACCAATGAACATAACCTAAACACTACACCACAGTCACTTATTCAGAGAATTAGCGACAAAGGCTATTTCTTATTCACTGAATGTCCCAGTTAACTACCAATTTACTTTGAGACTTGGCGACTGAAGGCTCTGCTTAATCACTGAAAGGGAAACTTAACTATATGTTTAATGTGTGAACTAGTGAACAAGCTTTCCTCAGAGTCGCTGAATTCTTTCCTAACCACCTGCATTAATTTGTGACTTTGATTCAACCGTTGATCTTACATGCAGTCGACAGTCCTCGCTAATTCACTGAAATAATAAGACAATCACCTTTTGATTACTAAACTTAGTGAACAAAGGTTCCACTGAATCACCCAATACTTAAAACACTAACCATTCCATCATGCGATTAAGAAACTGAAGGCTTAATACTTTCCCTGATCACTTGTTTCGCCCATTTGTGAAATGTTTCTAACCTTAACCAATCTTTTAAGAGAACTTACGGCTACTTTGTTTTCCCAATTTCCAGAACATTAGGAACCCTGCCTACTTATTACAAGAATATGTGAACAAAAGGGAAAACCATGTCCGCTAAATTCATCACACCAAACTATTGGAGCCGCCAAACTTAGAAGACATGAAACTTGTAGCATAGTTGCCAGATCGCCAAATCACTTTATGTAGGACCCAAACATTTAGAGATTAAAACACAATTGCCAATTTTTTAGATAATCAATGGTGTTCACCAGATCGCTCGGTAGTACAAACTTTAACCACCTAATTATAAGAATAAGCAATCATTGCCACGCTAGGTCACTAGAAGCTTGCAGGAAACCACCAAATAACAAGCGAATAGAAGATAACATTTTTGCCAACTCGCTAAATGATTGAGGTAACCGCTGAAAGATTTAGAGACTACACGACTGAACACAACACCTAACAAGGTCTTAACACATTCACCAATTCGCTGAATAACTTAAAGATATGAAATGACATTTCATGATTTATTGAACACCTAACGAAAATAATCACATGCACGGTTAAGAAACTTAAGTGGCCAAAAAGTAATGATGAATTATAAGAATTAGGGTTGTTTTAGGGTTTTCACATGAATTTAGATTTCTTAAGGGCAAGACCTAGGGTAAGGGTTTTTTGCACTTGGTCATGGCAATTTCGATGAAATTTTTATAGACCCTAGACCAGGCAAAAACACTTGCAAGGAAACTAAATCAAAATTTGGACAAGAGCCTCAACAAATTAAGAATATAGCCAATAGTGGCTCTATCTGAGGATGCTTGATTGCAAGATCACAACAAGAACTTGTTAGGAATAAGGTGTCTCAACCTTGGATAATTCCTATTCTTATTATTTGTTTTGTAAAATGTATTTCTTGCAAATAATGTTGATGTGTCAACATCTTGAATTGTGTGTAAGGAGATCATGGCTAAAATGGTTATGACGGATTCCTATGACACGTAAGAGTTATGTCAAGAAGATTCAATGACAGGTGAAGACATGTGGCAACTGATAAATTTGAGTACTGTACACTCTTCCCCAATCGTGGGGTTCCTATTTTCTTGGAGAATGGTAAAACCCTAATACGGTTATCTTTGGGAGTAGCCCTAAAAAGTGAAGCGCATGATATAAGATTTTTTAGGGTTGCAAAGAGATATGATGCGAGTGTATTGTTGGAATGTTTTATGCTATCATGATTTGTCTTCAAGGGTTTAGAAATCTTCTGAAAGAACTTGCATTGCAAGTGTATTGTAAGCTGTAATAGTTTTGATCAATACATTGCGCAGGTTTTGGAGTGCTGGGGTTTTTACAGAAAGGTTTCCCCAGGGTATATCATTGTGTCATTCTCTATTTTTCTATATGTATGGTATGTGGTTGGAATATCTTTGTTAAAGTAGTTAACAAATTTGAAATTGTAAGGATTTAAAAGAATTTGCACAATACTCTCCTATAGAGATTAGCGTAGGAAGCTACTTCCACACCTGAGTTTCCTTACAAGTGGTATCAGAGCTTGATAAAATTTTGATCCTAGTTGTTGGGTAGAGTTTTTTGAGCTGATCTCAAGTTTGAGTTGGAGTTTTTTGCAGAGCATTCTGAAACTTATTTGCAGATTGAGATGACAAGTTCATCATATGGAAGAATGGAGGTGGAGAAATTTAATGGCACTAATTTTGAGTTATGGAAACTCAAGATGGAAGACATGTTGGAAGATCATGACCTATGGGAAGCGACTTCAAATGCTACAAGACCAGCAACTATAGCTCAAGTAGATTGGGATATCAAAGACTGTAAAGCTAAGGGTCTCATAAGACTCTGTTTAACTGATGCAGTTCTTCTGAATGTTCTAGATGAAAAAATCGCAACTAGTTTGTGGGAAAGACTTGCGGCCATGTATCAGGCCAAATCTCTAGTGAACAAGTTGTTCTTGAGGAAGAAGTTGTACTCTCTGCGAATGGAGGAAGGTGGATCCTTAACAGATCATTTAAATGCATTTAATCTGCTGGCTGCACAGTTGACATCAGCTGGTGTGAAGTTAGAGGAGGAGGATCATTGCTACACACTTTTGTGTTCTTTATCGGATTCATAGGACCATCTTGTGATGGCTCTCAAAATCACGTTAGTCACCTTCAAAATGGATGATGTGGTGTCTTCGCTGCTATTAGAGAAGATGTGGAGAAAGGCTTCCATTTCGGAAAAAGAAGCCCTTGATGTTTGTGGGAGATCCACTGAAAGAGGGAAGAAAAATGACAATAATTCTAACAATAAGGGTAGATCCAAATCCCGTGGGAAGTCAAAGACTTCCAATAAGTCCAAGGAAAAATGTTGGAACTGTGATAATTCTGGGCACTTCCATAAAGACTGCAAAGAGCCGAAGAAGAAGAAGAAAGGTTTAGATTTAGCTTCAGAAAGATCTCAAGAAGATGGCGATGCATTCATCACAGCTTTGGCAGCCCATGCATCTAATGATGTGTGGTTGGTTGACTCGGGTGCATCTTTTCACATGACCTCCCATCGAAACTGGTTCTCAAAATATGAAGAGTTCGATGGTGGAAAGGTGTACTTGGGTGATGATTCTCACCTAAAGATAGTTGGACGCGGAAGGGTCACTATCAAATTTCCTGATGGACGAGTAAAGGGAATCAATGGAGTTATGCACATTCTGGGTTTGGCATGAAACCTATTATCTGTAAGTATGCTGAATGATGTAGGTGTGCAAGTTATTTTTTTGAAAGAAGGATGCAAGATGATGATAGGATCGATAGTGCTTGCAAGGGGTACTAGGAGAGGTACCTTATTTCAGCTAGATGCATGTATTCCTCTATGTAATAGTTCTTCATCCTCACCATCTGAACAAGCAGTGAAGAAGTCTGTGGCTATTGGTTCCGATGGTAGTGCAAACACTTTGGAAGGTAAGCTTCTTGCAAAAAAGACAATGTTGTGGCATATGAGATTTGGCCACATTGGTGAAAAGGGTCTCAGAACCCTGAAAAATAAAAATCTTGTTGAGGGGTTAAATGATTGCAATCTTGAGTTCGACTTTTGTGAACACTGTGTCTATGGTAAACAAAAGTGTGTTTAGTTTTACTCTAGTTCTCACAAATCTTCTAATGTTTTGGATCTTATTCATTCTAATGTATTTGGTCCTGTAAAAGTTCCTTCAATCTCCAAGTCTGTATTTTTTGTATCTTTCATAGATGATTATAGTAGAAGGACGTGGATTTATTTCCTTAAAATTAAGACACAAGTCTTTAGTCGGTTCAAGGAATTTAAAGCTCTTGTAGAGAATCAGACTAGTAAGAAAATTAAGTGTGTGAGAACTGACAATGGTGGTGAGTTTTGCTCAGCAAAGTTTGAACAGTTCTGTAAAGAACAAGGTATCGAGAGGCATAAGAAAAATCCTTATACCCCATAGCAAAATGGAGTTGTAGAGAGAATGAATAGGACACTGATGGAGAAGGCTAGGAGTATGCTTAGTGGAGCTAGTTTAGAATAAAGGTTTTGGGCTGAAGCTATGGCCACTTCTTGCTATCTGGTTAACAGATCTCCTACATCAGCCCTTGTTGGTAAGACACCCATGGAGGTGTGGTCTGGTAAGAAGCCTTCAATTAGACATCTTCATGTTTTTGGTTGTGAAGCTTATGCACATGTTCCAAAGGAGAAAAGATCTAAGTTGGAAAACAAAGCTGTTAAATGTATTTTCATCGGATACAGTGCTGGTGTGAAAGGATACAAGCTTTGGGATCCTGTGACTAGTAAGGTGTTGTATAGTAGAAATGTTATTTTCAGAGAGCTAACATCTTCTTGTATTGTGCTACAACCAGATGAAAAAGAAAAGGAAAAAGATGTTGTTCAGTTGCCTCCTACCCCTGAGAAGACTAAACAGAGAGACCATGTTGGGCCTAATGATGAGGAGAGCTCTAGCAGCTCTGATAGTTCAGAAGAAGAGGAAGAACAACCTCAACCGCAGCCCTTGAGGAGATCCACAAGAGAAAGAAAGAAACTAGAAAGGTTTGGTTATTCTATGTTAGATTCTAGTTGTGCCTTTGCTTTGATTACTAACACTGATGAGCCTAGATCTGTGAAAGAGGCTTTGGGCATGGAAGATGCAGGTTCTTGGATTGAGGCTATGGATGATGAGATGGCTTCATTGGAGAAAAAAAAAACTTGGGACCTTGTACCTTTGGCTAAAGGGAGAAAATTTGTTGGCTGTAAATGGGTGTTCAAGAAGAAATTCTGTGCAGATGGCAGTGTTGAAAGGTACAAAGCTAGATTGGTTGCAAAGGGGTATTCACAGGTAGGGGAATAGATTATGGTGAAATATTCTCTCCTATTGCAAAGTTGACATCCATTAGATTTTTGTTATCTCTTGCTGCATCATATGATTTAGAGATAGAACAGATGGATGTGAAGACAACTTTCCTTCATGGTGATTTGGAGGAAGAGATTTATATGTCACAACCTGAGCACTACATTGTTAAAGGTAAAGAATCCTTAGTTTGCAGATTAAAGAAATCTCTATATGGTTTGAAGCAATCTCCTAGGATGTGGTACCTTAAGTTTGATGCCTTTGTGTTGTCAATTGGATTTGTAAGATCAAAATTAGATCATTGTGTTTATTTCAGAGTTGAAAATGATCACCTTCTTATTGTTGCACTATATGTTGATGATATGTTGCTGTTTGGGAAGGGTAAGGGTATGATTTCTGATTTTAAATCTCAGTTGTCAGCATAGTTTGAGATGAAAGATCTTGGGGAAGCTAGGTACATCTTGGGTATGGAAATCAGTAGAGATAGGTCTAACAGAAAACTTTGGTTGAGTCATAGTAAGTATGTGAAGTTTGTGTTGGACAGGTTCAACATGGTAGATTGTAGACCACTATGTGTTCCTATTTCTGTGGGAACAAAGTTATCTGTAGATGATTGTCCAAAATCTCCTAGTGAGGTGGAGGACATGAGTAGAGTACCTTATGCTAGTGTAGTTGGCAGTCTTATGTATGCTATGGTCTGTACTAGACCAGACATTGCCCAAGCAGTGGGAGTCCTGAGTCGGTTTATGGCTAACCTTGGATGGGTACATTGGGATGCAGTTAAGCGAGTATTCAGATATTTGAGGGGTACATCAGATTACTCCATATGTTATCATGGTAACTCTTTTAGATCTTCACATTCAGTTTATATTCATGGGTTTGTGGATTCAGATTAGGCAGGTGATAGTGACAGTAGGAGATCCACCAGTGCTTATGTGTTCACTATGTTTGGTGGTGCCATTAGTTGGATGAGTAAGCGACAACCTGTGGTTGCTTTGTCCACTACAGAAGCTGAGTACATGGCTGCTACTCATGCTTGTAAAGAAGCCATTTGGCTTAGAAGATTGTGTTCTGATGTTGGTGTTGATGCAAAATAGATTACTATTTGGTGTGACAGTTAGAGCGCTATTTTCCTTGCAAAGAATCCAACTTTCCATGCCAGAACGAAGTACATTGATGTGTAGTTTCACTTTGTGAGAGATATGGTGGAAGATGGAAAGGTAAATTTGGAGAAGGTAGATACTGTGAAGAATGTTGTAGATGCATTAATGAAACCAGTGGGCACTGAGAAGTTCAGATGGTGTTCGGAGTCTATGGGCCTTTTGGCCTATAGCGGTTAGTTCCTGTTATGTTCCTATTGCTCTTACAAGGTGTTCAACAAGTGGGAGAATGTTAGGAATAAGGTGTCTCAACCTTGGGTAATTCCTATTCTTATTATTTGTTTTGTAAAATGTATTTCTTGCAAATAATGTTGATGTGTTAGCATCTTGAATTGCGTGTAAGGAGATCATGGCTAAAATAGTTATGACAAATTCCTATGACACGTAAGAGCTATGTCAAGAAGATTCAATGACAGGTGAAGACATGTGGCAACTGATAAATTTGAATACTGTACACTCTTCCCCAATCGTGGGGTTCCTATTTTCTCGGAGAATGGTAAAACCCTAATATGGTTATCTTTGGGAGTAGCCCTAAAAAGTGAAGCGCATGATATAAGCTTTTTTAGGGTTGTGAAGAGATATGATGTGAGTGTATTGTTGGAATGTTTTATGCTGCCATGATTTGTCTTCAAGGGTTTAGAAATCTTCTAAAAGAACTTGCATTGCAAGTGTATTGTAAGCTGTAATAGTTTTGATCAATACATTGTGCAGGTTTTGAAGTGCTGGGGTTTTTACCGAAAGGAATCCCAGGGTATATCATTGTGTCATTCTCTATTTTTTTGTATGTATGGTATGTGGTTGGAATATCTTTTTTAAAGGAGTTAACGAATCTGAAATTGTAAGGATTTAAAAGAATTTGCACAATACTCTCCTATAGAGATTAGCGTAGGAAGTTGTTTCCACACTTGAGTTTCCTTACAAAAATTATGAATCTCTAGGAGGGAGACCACAAAACCCTAACCTAAAATAGGAAACACACACAAAAGAAACAAACACACCTGTACATATATACATATCTACTGTGCATGGAAAAAGAATTAACTTAACTAAAGAAATTTTTTAGGAATTGTCCATGCACTGGCAATTCCTATTCTTCACCATCCAAATTTTGTAGAAAATATGAATCCTTGCCATGGGTTTGATGAACAACTAAAGGTCCCATCCACAAAGATTCAAACTTCTTGTGTTTCCCCTTTTCTCAACTATAGCATTCCACTGAAGAACCATGTCACCAGGCTGGAATTTTCTCACAGTTTCTCTTTTATCAAAAAGATATTTCATTTTGTGTTGCAACTTCATATTTTCTTTTTGTCCTTCTCTTCTGATCTCATCCAATTTCACCAACTGAATCATTCTGTCCTGTAATGGATCACTGATTTCCATGCCTTCTTCTTGCATGAATTTATAAATTGGTAAGAAGTTGTTTATAGGGAGTCTAGACTTTAAACCATATACCATCTCAAAAGGGGACTTCCCTGTAGCTCTCTTCTCAGCAATCCTATCAGCCCACATGCTAGTTTCAATTTTGCATGCCAACTCCTTTTATTCTTTTCCAGGGTTTTCTTCAATATTTGTAGGATACTCTTATTACTGGATTCTGCTTGGCCATTTGCTTGTGGGTTGTAAGGAGATGAATAAGACAAGACTATACCCATTTCTAAACAAAAATTAGTAATTTCTTGAGATCTAAAACTCATGGCATTATCTACAACCAATTTAATAGGGACACCAAATCTAGTGATTAGATTGTTCATTAAGAACTCAATTACAATAGCACTGGTGGCTTTCTTAGTTGGAATTGCTTCAATCCATTTAGTGAAATATTCTGTAGCAACTAGAATGTAGCTATGCCCCCCACTAGACTTTTCAAAAAATTCCCCAATAAAATCCATACCCCACATTGCAAAAGGAGCTTCTGCAACAATAGGGTTCAACAATAAGGCACCTGAGAACTTTAATTTTTTGGAAAACCTTTGACATGGCTCACACTTTCTAACAAAAGAATGAGTATCTTTAAATAACATAGACCAATAGTACCTTGCCCTCAAAATCTTATGAGCTATTGACTGAGTAGAGTGATGCCCTCCACATAATCCAGAGTGCATTTCTTTCAATACTTTTTTTGACTGGTGTTTGTCCAAACAAAACAACAAAATTATCTTTCCAATACAAATCACCTTGGATTAGCACATACCTTTGGGCCTACAATCTCAAATTCCTCCTTTGATTATCATTCAACTCCTAGGGACACTTAGTATGTTTAATAAAATAAACAATATCCTTGTACCATGGTTGTACTTCAATACTAGTGACTGTATCTTCATTAACAATAGTACTATTCACCTAGACCAGGTCCATATTTTCTTCAATCATTAGTTTGGCAAGTCCCAAACCTCTCACCAGTTTAGTAATGTGAAGGTCAAGATCAAACTCTTGAATCCTGTTGATCCACTTGCATCTTTTCCCTATGACCTCACTTTGAACCAGAATATCTTTCACTGCTGCATGAGGTACATAAGCATTAACCTTGGCACAAACTAGATAGGTTCTAAAAGCTTTAACTTCCTTTACCAGTGCATATGCCTACTTTTCCATTAACTCATAATTCAATTCAGCAGACTACAATGACTTGTTGAAAAAGGCTATAGGATGTTCAAAACCTTCTTGGTCCTTTTGTAAAAGGACAACGACAATAGTGTGAAAAGAGGCAAAAGAAAATAGAGAAAATGGATTTGAATAGTTAGGTGAGACTAGGGCAAGTGCCTCTTGGATTGCTTGTTTGATTTTATCAAAGGCTTGCTGAGCCTCACTCTCCCAATTAAAATTTACATCTTTCTTCAGGAGTTTGACTATAGGCTTAACCATTTCTGCAAAATTAGCAATGAATCTCCTAACAAAATTAATCTGTCCTAAGAAAGATTGCACACCCTTTATATTCTTGGGTGAAGGTACCTTTTTAATTGCCTCTACTCTTTCAGGGTCAATCCTGACTCCTTCCTTTGATACTATATGTCCAAGAAATTTCCCCTCTGTCACAACAAATTGACACTTTTTTGGATTTAAGGAGACACCAAATTCTAAGGCCTTGACAATGACCTTCTCCAAGTGACAACAATGATCCTCAACCCTTCTAGTATAAGCCATGAGATCATCCTAATACACAACCATTAGAACATTAATCAATTCCTTAAATGCAATATCCATTACCCTTTGAAAAGTTACTCCAACATTTTTAAGGCCAAAAGGCATGCAGACATATACATATGTTCCCCATGGGGTTGTGAATGCTGTCTTAAATTGTTCTGATTCTTTGACCAGCACTTGATTGTAACCCAAGAAACCATCTATCATTGACAAGAGCTCACAACTAGTTACCCCATGCAGCATGGCCTCCATATTAGGCAATCCATAATTATCTTTTATTGAAGCCACATTCAGGTTCCTGAAATCAACACAAAGCCGAATATCACCATTCTTTTTTCTTACTGGCACAAGATTGGAAACCCATGTAGAATGCCTAATTGGTTCTATGATACTAGCATCTCTCAGCTTTGTCAATTCAACTTGCATCTTTGTAGCTAGTAGAGGGTTAATAGGTCTTTGCTTCTATCTAAATGGCCTAGTCTCCTCTTTTAGAGGAATTTCATGTTGAAATAGATCAGCCCTATAAGCCTTAAGATCATCATAAGACCAAGCAAACACATGCTTGTATTTTTTCAAAAGTCTTATTAGATTTCCTCTGACCTCTCTACTCAATTTCTTTCTAATGTACACCATTTGAGGGGAATTTTTAGATCCTAAGTTAATGTCCTCTAAGTCTTCCATTTTAGTGTTAGACTTTTGAGACAAAAAACCATCATTTATTTTGAACATTCCCTCCAACTCCACTAACCCTTTTGGAATATGATTTGAAGGTAGTTGCTCTTTTTGATTTCCCATGATATAATCTTTTCCTTCAATACACTATCGTATCTCACTAGCATCTATTTGTTGACCATCATATTGATCAAGGCCGTGAAGAAATCTAAGGATATCAAGATCATCCTCAAAAACTTGCCAATTATATACATTATCAGGCACTGCAGGCCTAGTTTTAATTTCTAGCATAGAGACACCAGAGAGGGTAATATCATTGTCTTTAAGGGCAACATTAGCAAGAAAATCTTTCATGATATTATTGGATCTCTCTATCCAAAGCAGATTGAAAGCTTTGAAAAACTCTAATCTATCCCGGATAGCATGTTTATATAACTTGAGTTTTCATCCTTAGCAGCATATTGAGACCTTACTTGGGTAATAATCAACTGGGAATCACCATGAACCTTTAAATATTTGATACCATGCCTTATGGCTACATCTAATCGCAATATCAAAGCCTCATACTTGGTAGTATTGTTGGTACATTCAAAAGTCAGCAAGAAAGAGTATTTAAATGTAGTACCTGATGGGGAAATGAACACCACACCAGCACCTGATCCTTCCTTGGAGCATCCACCATCAAAGAACATTTTCCAAAGCCCATCTTGCTGCAGTATCAACTCATCCACAATTGGATCTATATTTTTCATTTGTGGTATTGTCTCCTCAATCACAAAATTGTTCATATCAATATCTACAAAGCAATTTAAATCCTCCAGTGCAACCATTTCAATCATAACTGAAGAACGAGGCTCCCTGTACAACTTTACCTCAGTTCCATTGATTGGGATAGTAGCATATGACAAATCTAATTGCAGTTTTCCACCCACTACTGCAGCCCATTGTCTTGACAGTAGCATGCTATAATGAGGTTTTGTATCAACAACAACCACATCCATTTTGTATGTGGCCTCTAGGAATACAACAATTTTTACCTCAATTCCAATGAGAGTCCCTACAACAAGGACTGCCCTATTATCCATAGCATAGCATCTCCCATTAGACATGTCAATTTGTAATCCTAATTCTTTCATTACATGGTAAGTCATTATAGTTGTGGCAGCACCATAATCAATCATGCAATTCTTCAACAAAAAATTATTTACAATCAATGTTACATAGAAAGGGTCAATTGAGGAAGGTTCCAGTGTCACAATATTTCCAACACATACATTTGAGATATTATCAATTGAAATAGGCCCTTCTACTAAAATCCCTTTCTCTTGCATGGTAGGACCTATCCCCTGTTCACTTATGAGAGCCAGGGATGCTATCTTATGCTCCTCAATCTTCAACATTTCAACCAAGGGAATGGAAAGCTTCATTTGAGACAAGGCATGTCTCATATCAAAGGTAGGGGGATCAACAAGAAAAATAGGGTAGTCCTTTGACCTACCAATTTTCTTTTTAACCTTGTTAGCAATAACTTCCTCTCTTTTCTTTTTTTCACTCGCAAGCCCTTCCTTCTCACTATTTGCAACATTAGGCCTAGGGGAGTCCTTATTTTTAAAGTTATCCTTAACAAATATAGATCTAGGGACTCCCTGCTCATTACCCACCTTTCTATTCCTCAAATTTTATGAGGACTTGGCTTGAGTTATTGCAGCCACAGTTAGGGTTTTAATTTATTCATCACTAGGCTTTCTCCACTATTTTTCTTTTGATCCTGACTCTACCATATGAGTTTTACAATTGTCATGGTCAGACTCATCATGGTCAGAATGAGAAAACACTTGTTGTTCATAATCTAAGAATAGCCTCCTTTTATGATCTACATCAGAACAAATTCCTTCATCCTCTGAGGATAAAGAATCTCCCATTATCTCGATAGTAAACATGTTAATTGTAGGCTTTTCAGATCCTTCATAATCTCTTGCATATGAATCATTGGCCTCTTCTCCCAAGGCCTGAGCCATAGCACATCAGAATGGTGAATGAGGCATATTATAAGCCACACACCAAGGGGTATTTTCCACATTATGTGATATGTTTTTCTTCAAGGGATATGGTGTATCTCTTCCCTTTTGGGGTTCATTGTTGTCAGGAATAGGCCTCCCATCTTTCCAATTTGTGTTGTAGGGCATATCTCATAAGTTAGCGGCTCTATCCCATCTCTGATAAGGTGGCCTTGTATCTTGAAAATTTCTACCACCCTTGTCAAACTTTGATGGGAAGTCCTTGTTAATACCAACTCCTTTGTCCATTTTTTCATCATCTTTGAATGGCCTTGCAGGTTGTGGCCTAGTTTCCTTCCACAATCTACCCTCATCTCTTTTGTACATTTGGCTAGATGCCTTTCGATTGCTTTCAATGTTTATGACCAACTTGAATGCATCCCTAAGGGTATAGGGATTCTTATCTCTTAGAAGATAAGACATCTTGCCATCCATAGAGTTGAAGTATGTGGTTAAGCAAACTGCATCATCTAATCTCAAAACTTGGAACAATTTATACATAGCCTTCTGGAATTTGCTATTAAACTCTGACATGCTCTCATTGTAATGTTTTTTGATATTGTTAAACTCATTGAGCATATAGCTTGAATTCACATGTTCTACATATTGTTCCTTAAAACATCTAACAAACTCCTCCCATGATGCAATACTGTTCTCTGGCAAACCCCTGTACCAGTCCCGGGCATCCTCAACCAATGATTGAACAAAAAGTTTCATTATAACATCCTCATGCTCAATCTCATAGTCATTAACTTTATCTGTGAAAAATTTTAGGTGCTCTTCATAGGTAATCACATTATTTCCAGTGAACAATGGAATTTTCTTTCTGATTTCATTTGGGACAGCATTGGGTTGACCAGGAATACCATCAAAGAAAAGAGGCCTATATCTATCCAAATGAACTAGTCTCCTTTGGAAGTTTGGTTGGATTGGAGGGGTTGCAGTATTTTGACAAGGTACAGTCCCCATTGTATTATTAACTACAAGGGGAACTTGACTAGTATTCAGATTTGATCCAGGTGTACTTTGTCCAAGATGAAGGGCTTGAGGATTTGGAAGTGAAGTATTAGGCTGAATTGGTAGGATTATTCCTGGAATAACAGGGACATAGCTACTAGCAGATGTGTTCATATTAGCATGCAGGAATGCAATCTTCCTCTTCATCTCATCTGTAGTAGCTTCCAATTCTAGTTTTTCAAGCTGAAGAGCTAAATCTTCCTTAGCTTTTTTGGTCTTCTCTATATCCAAGCTTGTTTGGGAAGGTACAGTAGGAACAACTACAACTTTATTAGGCTCATTAATATTTACACTCACCATTTTTTGTTTTCCCTTATCAGGGACTTGTTTGGGAGCATTTTTTATATCCTCATTTCTTTGGATTTTGGAGGGGTGCAATTGCCTGAGAACATGGCCTGTTCCTTCAAACTCATTTTGGCTAAGCTTGGTATCCTAAGCATGTTTCCTCAAAGCCTCCATATCACCAAACAATTCTTTGTCTAAACCCTGGACACTTTGGTTTAGATCCCTAGCCTGGACTTCATTTCTCCTAGTTTTGATGATAAGTTCTTGCCTCTCCATGAGCAATTCATAAATTTGTTGTTCCCTCACTTTCACTCTATTAGAAATCTCTTCCAATTATTCATGCTCCTTTTTCCTTAGAGAAATCACTTCCTCCCTTAACTTTTCCAAATCATATGAAGTAGTTTCAGTGGCAGAAGTTTCTCCTAGTTGTTATAGGGTTTCTCTCGCAGGGAAATAACCTACTTCTATGATTTCTTCTTCTTGGGAAAAGTGTACACTAGGTGTGACATTCTTGACATGCTCGGGGTCATCAGAAGAAGATGAAGTGTCATGGGGATGTGGTGTAGGTAATCTATCCCTTGAAGGTCCTGGGGAATTAGTATTGATGTGATTTCTCCTAGACCATTGCTTCCTACTAGGTGTATGAAGCTCATCACCCATATTACTCTCTGGGTGGTCTTTGAAATATGATCTAGTGACCGTAGGCCAACTCATGGTATGTCACACAAAATATATCGACACTTACAAATACCAGCGACTGGTAAACACGGATTATTAAAGTCATCAACCACTAACAAGCGGGAATCAAATTATTATATTGGCTTGCAAACATGCAATGAATCAGTATTGTACCAATCTATTGTTCATTTGCATTCAGAGTATCCCCAGTAGAGTCACCAATTTTGTTAGTTATTTTTCTTGTATCCCTCAACTCTAAAAGAGAAATATGAAAACCAGACCTAGGGATTTTTGTCCAATAACACAAATCTACTTGTTCATGCAAACTGAGAGGCAAGAAAAGACTAATTGATGAGGATTTTATCCTCCTACTTTGAGTTCCACACACTCAGGCGGGTACACCTAAAATAAGTTAAAATTTGCATACATATAACTCACTAGCTAAAACCCTTTATGCAGATGTGAAAATCAATGGATAGTTCTCAGACTTATAAAACATGGGAGTTCAACTCAACCAGTATTATACAGGATCCCACCTGTATGATCTACTAAGAACTAGGAAAATGGCCGATATGACAACAAGGATAAACTCCTTCTTCTCTTTGAGCTTTGAGCTTAGGCAGGCTAACCCATGGATTCATTTCTTCAAAGAATCACTAACAATACTTGTATTCATGAAACACAAGTTACAAACATGAATGCTCTAAAACATGAAATTAAAGATGAATTGAATTTTAAAGGCTAATGATGAAAATTGCAAAGCAAACCAGGACTAGTGCCTTGTTCATTGGGTAACAAAGTCATACAAACATACATTCCCTGAAAATCCTAACTCTAATTCAAGAACCCAAATGGAATGCCTTGCAAACCATTCTTCTCATTCCAGTTCCTGGACATCGAACTCATATACAAACCTAAAATTCTTAGAATTTGAAATCAAGACTTACTCTCTCCTTGAAAGAAACTTGAATTCAAACTCATAGGTACCTTATAACTAGTATATTGACATGCCTTACAAATCAATACACAAGAATTAAGATCATGCATACAAAGACATCAAATGAGAACTGAATAGGGATTCCCTCATTTTCATTAATCATTTATTTGAATCAGTACATTTGCAAAACAAAGAAACATAGAAAAATAAGACCAAAAGCTTGCAAGCTACCCTGCAGCATAAATTTTAACATCCCTGTTAGAATGGAGAGAAAACTAGATATAGGAGAATGGAAGTCACCTACACCTATCAGTCCTCAAAAATATTTGCAACTGATTCCACCTTTAGAAACCTCTTTCCCTCCAAATTTGCAACCTCTTTCTGCAATCCTTTCTCAAATTGATTTGATCTTGATTCTTGTCCTCAGAGTTTGAACCTAAACTGCTCTTTCACACTTGACTGAAACTAAAAATACTCATCACCATTAGAATCCTCATTCTGAGAGCTTTCTAGTGACATATAATACTTATATGTTTTGTCAAAAAATGAATCCCTGGGCTCCTTTTCTATGAACATGTCATGACATTTAAATTTTTGAATTTTTTAGCCTATAGTGCAACTATATCAGTCATTTAAATTCTTTTAAGTCTGGCATTTTTAATCATTTTCACATTTGTCTGCACTTTACCATAGAACACACCAGAAAGTGCCAAGTGTCATATGTTGATTGGGTGCACAGACTTGACCTCAGGTTTGACCATCCCATTTAGAGAATTGGCAACCACATGAATTCTCTGAATCGCCAAATGATCCAACTAATTGCAGTTAAACTCTAAGATCTGGTGAAAGCTCTATTCTCTGAATCACGGAGTCAACTCTTAACCTTAGGTTACTTTCAGCGACTTGGCGAACAGCTCCATCTGTAATTCACAGAATATTTGGCACTGACTGTCATGGACTCAGTGATCACGCGAATGCTAATCTCATGATCGTGGAATGTTAGTGATTTGACCACCACCATTACACAAACATGTGAGTGCCTTATCTCTGAATCGTGAAATATTTTCACCTAACCGCCAGGGCTCTCACGACCTAGCAACTAATTGAGTTCTCCAAGTCGCCAGATTTCCTCCTCACCACCAGTTTTAATCCATGATTGTGTGACTACAGTCATTTCCAGGTCGCCAGATATTTAAAGTAACCGCTAGCTTATTCAGTGAATCCACAACCAAGTGCCACATGTCATCTCTGTAAAATTTACTTCTTCCTGGGCATGGGAACGAAAATTGAGGCATCTAGATAGGCTTGCATGGACAGAGCCTCCTCCATTTGATATATTTTAGATTGTGTGTGTTCTTGGTAATAAACTTCTCAAAGTTCCTACTTCTCAAAGTTCCTTTGGGACATGCATGCGGGATAATGCATTTTCAAGTTTTAAAGACTCCTTTGCAAACTTTCGTTCAAAATATTGGCTTCTTCTCTAGCTGGCACACACAGAAGAGTGGGCCCACAAGGATGAGACAACACATCATCTCCTTCCTTTTGACTTACTTCTCCTCTATTCCCTTTTGCTTATAAATATTTCATTTCATAATACTTGGTGCATATGGGACTAAACACATAGCACTTAATACAAAATCCCTGCACAACCACTACATTTCCCATTGCACAGGTCTTCCTTTAGACTGGTACGCACACTAGCAAAAACAAAATGCTTCCAGCTGGCGCCTTAGTGCATATACTTCTCTTGCGCTGGGATCTTCATTTGTGAACAACAGCTTTTTCAAACCTTATGTATGCAGCCCTCAAACATGCCTTACAATCTACTCAACCTTGCGTGAGGTCTCCCAGTTTATGCATAGGGTCTTCCATATTAGCACAGACTGTGTTTATGTTAATAAGAGAAATCTTCAAATTGTGCGGGTCTTCCTTTGAATTACAATGCCAATCTCCATTTTATTTGGCACTTTCCTTTAGTTTATGCGTGAATTTCCCTTGTGTGCAGAGCCTTCAATCTGGTCCCTTATGGCTTGCGTAACCACCTCCTTTTCATTTACACCATGCTCCCTTACTTATTGCATGGGCATGGCGTGAGTGCCCCCTATACATATTGGCATCCCACTACCTCTCCATTGCATAGGCATCAACAAAATATCAGGCCCCCTCTTACGCTAGTCCTCTTGTTTCCAAGTGTGCGAGACCTCCCTTTGAAATTGGTGTGAGCCTCATGTGAACTCTACATTGCCTCATTTGCATGAGCTGCTAACCCATAACTTGCACAAATTATTAGTATTAGATGGGAGCCTCCTAATAAAATGTACCCCTTACTTGTGTAAACAACCTTCCACATATTTAAATGCGTGGGCTCCTCATGTTTCAATCTTGCTATTTGTGTGAATCCTCATCAAATAGGTGCGTGGGTTTTAGCAAACTGGTGCCTTGCTTGTCTTCTGCGCAAGGGGCAATTAAACACTTGGGCTGGTACACTGATATTGCATGAGTCTCATCCTCAAAATTCATAAGTCTCCTCCAATACTTGCATGGAGGCTTCCCTTAAGCACGTGAGGCATCAATTGAAATGGCAGTCCTCTACATTTGAACACGCCCTTTATTCAATTTTTTGGCTGTTCACTCACATAGATCTTGTTCACTTAGTGCTTGGTGTCTTCCTCCATTCACGCTTCCTCCTTTACTTTGCAATGGCTATTTAGGAACAACCCCCTAAATTCACTGTGCAAGACATCTAAATGACATCTGCAACCCCCTTTTGTGTTGCGTAAGAGGCATCATATGTGTATGTTGACTCCAACACACCACTACACTCGCTACCAACACTCTTAACATTGCATGACCCCTCTTTTTGACTGTCATGTGAGGTCACCATTACTGCATGAAGCATCCACAGTCCTCTACTCATAGGCAACTCCATTCAAAATAAACATGCCACCACAACGCCTGACAAGACAACCTTTTGTCTTTCCTTCACTCTAGTTTTGTATATTATCCTTGAACCCATTTTCCACATCTCTGTGATTAACATTTCTCCAGGGTAGACATGTAATATAAATCAACCTAAAACTCTTTTCACTAGGGCTAGCTGCCCATTGCAACAACATTTAATGATGGCCCTTACTGCATATCCAAGTGTGCATAATCCATGTAGTATTGGATGAGAACACCTTGCAATATTTGCAACCATGGGATCAAAATGCAAATGGTTGTAGTCTCCAGATAGTCGATATAGTAAAGCTTGGGATTGCTATGTGCGGTCTTCATGGACAACAAAAGGAGTATCCTTTGGAATCACCATAGGGGTGACTTTGAGCATCAAACTCAGAGATGAGTATGAATATAGGTCTAAAGTCTTTGAGAAACCACATGTTCCATGGAGATAAATTGTACTCTTGTTCCTGCAAAGCACGTCTCCTATTTCTTTGTTAATGCTCATATTTACTGCTTCCACAATGGTTGCTTTACCTTTATCATACAGTCCTACAATGTGTGCTCTATTTTGGATATGGTAATTAGTTGGAAGTGGCTTATAAACCTCCAAGTACTGCTGTCCATGCAACAAAAGACTTAGCTCAAAGTGGAGGCTAGGAACCTTCATCAAGTTTGAAGTTAACCCAAATGGAAACAAAACAACAAAAGTTGGCAAAACCTGAATGTAAGACTGCCCATATTGATGGTATACATATTTAAATTCTTCTTCATCCACAACATTAGCCCCACATGCTCCAACACCAAGTGCGTAGAGCGCCACGTCCCTTCCCGTATAATTGAAAAAGGACTCTGGTAATTTATGGGCTAGAACCAGTTTTGGATCGATAGTAGGAATTGTGCTTGTCATAATAAATCTATTACTGAGAAATGAAAAAAGGTTGAGGAGTTTTTTTTTACTCTCTCGTATCAATACCTTTTACACCTTTGCAAGATTGAATAGATAACACTAACTGGCAGTCGGAAGCAGCCTCAAAAACTGACAAAAAGGCTTGATAGGAACATGCCACCGTGAAGACAAGCTGACTTCCAGCATCACAATACGCCAGTCAAAGGAAAACTCATGAAGAGCCCCAAGCTAAAAGATATTCATGATCAAACAGGGTCACTTGGAAACCAATCCTGTCTGCTCTTATTAAATCACACAAGTTGCCTCCGGATCTAGCTTTAAAAACTAACCAGATGAAACTTTCAAGACCCGACATCCTGGACACCGAGTCACCATCATGCAAGGATTATGAATCCATAATAAAATTGCCAAAATGATCAAATGAGCAGTTGCAATTAGTCACCAAAGTCAGCTCATTAGTAGAAATCAGGATATAAAATAGTGAAAATTATAGAAATTGGGTTCGAATTCGACCTTGAAAACTAAGCTAAACATGACATCAAGATCCAAAAATAGGGGCACTTATTCTTTGTCATATAGAGAGTATAATTCAAAAATTAGGGCTCATGATGAATAACAGGGTGCATTTGGAAATCAGGCAAAGATAGGCTCTCAGAATTGCAAACTGGAAAACACAACAAAATAATGATTTGTGCATACGGAATGACCTTGGGAAAGTATGCTAAAAGATTCTTCAAGACTTCAAACTTGGCATACTTGCAATATTTTCAGAGTAGAACATAGTGGTACAACATGTTTAGGCTCATCAATCACAGATCAAAATTTATAACATCACGAACAGGGGTACGGATCAATCTGCACAATTCACAAATTGTAAAACAACAGAAGCTGCATTTGGAATTGCATTTGCAAACTTAGAAAATGGATTTGTGATGACCTCAAAATGGGAACATAAGAAGTACTTGACCCTTGGAGTATGATGCAAAAGGAAATTTTTGAATAGGGTCAACTGGGTCAAAGATATGATTGGTCAAATAGGCCCTTCTAGAATTCTAAGCATTTACACAAGTGCATGACAACAACGAACAACCAACTTTGAGGGGTTCGAAACCTAGTCAAACGGATTTGAAATGACTCAAAAATCTGAACATAGGCTCTTTGATGTGCATACTAAACATCATGAAAGTGGCGGGTCATGAAACATTTCTAGACGCAAGATATTCAAAGGCAAACTGGGCTACTGTACTCTATTTGACACTTAGGCAGAATTGTGTAGATTGACACTTGCTCAAAATGGGACTTCACCAAATGAATCGGATGACGAAACAACATCATAGAATGCATGCACATACTGAATGGAGTGTGTAAAACACCTGGAACACCTTATAGACTTCAAAATGACAGCCGGGTATATATGCATGAAAAACATTTAAAGGGCCTCAATTGCAAAATTTTATGATGGTACTTCAAAAACCCTTATTGTGTTTTTAGTCCCAACACATAGTATGTATCTACTTGATACATTTTTTTAGTCTGGAGAGATTTGAAGGGAAGTCTTTTGCACACTTATTCTTGAGGATGGCAGATATGTATCAAAGGATGCCTATAACAATTATGCTTTCATGAAAAGAATTAATGAGAAAGGTCAAAAACTTAGGAATCTCACCAAATGACCCTGATCTGAAGCTACTTTTTAAGATATTAGAAGAAGATAGTGAAGAAAGAGAAGAGGAGGCTTATGATAAAATTGAACAAGGCCTTATTTTTTATGGAAATCTCAGTGATGATGAAGAAGATCCAAATTACATATCCCCTTTGGACGCATTTTTGAACTTGGAGAAATAAGAAGAAGAATCTACTGTACAATTCTTCATAAGGATGTTTAATATCTATCAAGAAATACCTTCAGAGTGCAGACTTGCATCCTCTGATCTTTTCAATAGAGTGCAAGAACTAGGTCTTTTATATGATCATCAATTTCTTACCTTTCTCAAACTTATGAATAATGAACTGGTTGCAGAGGAGAATGAGTGCAGAACTGAAATAACATATGAGTCAAGTGAGGTTTCAGATTTTAATGGAGAAGATTATTTTGGAGCATCTTAGGAAAATATTTTCCATGATACTTGTATGATATCAAACATCAATGAATATGAAAATGAGGAAGAGGATCTTCTTCGTGTGGAAGAGATTTTATCCTTATTAGACATAGAATATCGAAGACACACAGAGAAGAATGGTCCAATTTTTTTCTCAATCCACCATGGTAAGGAGGTTGATAGATCAGCCCATATTCAAGAGAAATCAAATTGTGGAGATGAAGTAGAACTACATGAACAAGAGGAATTTTTAGGAGATAATGTTAATGAAGATGTTAGTCTTGTTGATGAAAAAATTGATGATCCAAATG
Source organism: Chamaecyparis obtusa (assembly GCA_027943335.1). Lineage (NCBI taxonomy): Eukaryota > Viridiplantae > Streptophyta > Pinopsida > Cupressales > Cupressaceae > Chamaecyparis > Chamaecyparis obtusa. The sequence goes on along the minus strand of BSBK01007238.1, from coordinate 65,712 downwards.
AAAATTGTCATGAATGTATGCTTGAATTCTCTATGTTCCTGAATTTGTTGTTTGAAGAGGAAGTAGATGAAGATGTGTATGATTTCTCTATGTTATCGAATCCATTGTTTGAAGAGGATCCTTTGTGCAATGGAATCCATCAACATCATAATGAAGATAACAGTCCCAATTTTAAAGTTGATGAAAGTCATGAAGTGCATTCAAAGGGTGAGATATCTTTTAGTTCATCCTTTGAGCCGGACGTACACCAAATATGTGAAGATGAGATGGAATCAGCCAAGCATGATGGTGGAAATAGATTAAATGATAGTCTTGAAGATTTCTCAAATATCACACCTAACCATAGTCCTGGTATATGTGAAGAAGTGTCTCCTCGACATGAACCATCTTTAAAACCATTATATGAACAAGTGTTGCAACATAGGCTTGAAGAAGAGATTGGATTAGACAACCATAATCTACATTCTAAATATGGAGACATAGAAAATTGTATACAAAAGGACAATCATACGAAAAAGATTTATTCTAATGCTTATATGACTGGTCACATGCATGATCATAGGGAGCTTCCATTTGGCAAGGACCAAAGTGCATCTGATGATTTATGAAAGGAAAAAAAAAAGAGAATACCAAAAAATACATTGATAAAGAAACAAGTATTGTTCACAAAAATGATGGCATTGTATTCAGGAAATCCAAAGTGTTACATGATCAGAATCAAGTGTTTGATAGGGGAAAATGTTGATTGCATGTTTTGGTTGCCTGTAGCCACCGAATGAGATTTGATTTGATTATTGAAATATGTAGTGAATCTATAGCCTAATGGACTTCGTACTTGGTCTGCTTCTTCTAGAGATAACTGAATTCTAGCTATGCTCACATGGAGCATACGTCCCCAGAAAGAGCCTGTTGGAGCTCTAAATTTTGGGCAAAATTTGGATTCCTATATAGTGATAAAACCCTAAAAAATGGCCTCTTAAACTCCATACCCAATAATTAATGTTGGAGTACATGCAATGGGATAAAAAACAATATTTCTTTTCAATTAAAAGTTGAGGGATTAAGAAAGGAAGCTTTGTGACAGGAACAATCAAAATTCTATGAGCAAAGGTTTTATAAAATGTTGGAATTTCGACCTTCTTCAAAGATGATGCTAACAGACGCTGAAGATGGTCAAATTTTAAAAATCTAAAAATGATTCAGTTTGGGAAATCAAATTTCCTATCTCTAGTAAAAATCTTAGCTTTCCACAAGGTGTTTTGGTTTTTTTACCATACCGAAATCCGAAAGTTAGGTAGTTATTTTTTAGTTAGTTTATTATTTTTTCAAAATAATTTGTAATAAGGGTTTTGTCTTTTCACCCTAAAGAGGTGTGAAAGTCACCCAAACGCATATATATATATATATATATATATATAATGTAAAATAAATATAGAAGAAAATACAAGATATATTTTCATAGAATAGAATTTGATAAACAATCACAACTATGAACTCTTACGTACCAATTTTTCAACATCACTAAAGATAAGTGTCACTTCTATTTATTTGTGGTTATAAGTTATATGTTTTCAATTAGTCTTTCAGATATTCTATTTTATAGAATATTTCATTTTGTTAAATTCCCTGAATGTTATAACTCAAAATCAATATATAGTTTAAAAATCAATTGAAAGATTTGTGTATTTTCTCTTATTTTTATCAGTCTCTTAATTTGAGTTAAATTCAATAAGATTAGCTATATAGATTGATTTGAATTATAAGTCAAGTGGAAGCATGTGAAGTGATGGTCATGACTTATTAAAGCAAGTTGTTAAAACTGTCTTTGATCGTACCTAGGATTGAAAGTGTTTTGACTCTATAACCCAAGTACTTAGAAGGCACTGATTAAGGTTTAATTGGAAATTGTTATATTTGGTTCATTTGTAATTTATAGATCATTAAATCATTATTTCAAAAGCATTACTTTTAATTCTTTAGTATAATCCATTTAGTCAAGTATTATAGAATAGATATTTTTTAGGAGATTAGTTTCTTTCCTTAAAGGATCATTCACCACCTTTGGAGGAATCTTGTTTTGTGTACATAGTTGTGTGAAAAAAAGCATTTAATAGTTCAAAGTAAATTTGGGCCTATTAGCCTTGGCCTGATTAAGCCAAAATTACACAGGTATTAATTTGTACCTATTAGTTGGCCAAATCTGAACCATCATTTTTGGGAACCAATAAGTTCTTCATCCAACTGCTTGTTTTCTTTGACCTGTTCTTCATAGGCTTCTTGATTGTTAACTAGCTTTTCATCCAACTCTTCAATCTGATCCTTTAGAAATGTGTTTTCCTCATTTAGTTTTTTGATCATTTTCCCTAAATCACTTGTAGAACAATCTTTGAAATGTGTTCTCAGTTTCTTGATGAATACTTGACAACCATTAACCTTTAATTTTAGTTCTTCAATTTCTTTCTCAGATTTGTCAAGGTCTTCAAGAGTTGCTTCAAGATTCTTCTTCAGATGTTTCACTTCTTCCGAACCCATGATTTCCTCAAGTGGTTCAACTTGTTTTCATAGGACCAAAGTTTTGATACCAATTGTTAGGAATGGCAACACTGGGAGGGGGGGGGGGTCAATCAATGTTCTATATAACTACTTTCTGATACTTGAAACTTAACTCAATGTCTTAATTGCTGAACTGAATATTAAGCATGTAAAGTAATCAAAACATAACACATAACACCAGATATGATTGTGGAAAACCTATTTAAAGGGAAAACCTCGGTGAGAATTAATACCCACTAATATTTGTACTTTTGTATGATGAACCTATTAAATTTACTTAGCCCTATTAGAAGATGTCATTACAATGCTTAAGTATAATGACCTTGTCAAGGGTCGGACCCTATTAGGAGCCTTTTACAGATAACCCTATTAGGGATGAGGACGTACTATTCAAGAGCTCACTGCACAAAGGGTGAAGGCTACAACCTTTTGAATATCAGATACACACTACATCTGCAAGGTGAACTACTTCTATGACACTGCTTGTTTGATCAATTCATTTTGTGCACTGATGTTTTAACCTCTTGTAAAGCTCTATCTCATAATTTCTGCTCTTCGCATACTTCTCATATTCTATCAACTCTATCTCACATTGCATACTCAAATACAAAGGCGCATGTCTTATAAATATATGCGCAAACAAAACTATTCACTAAGTCGGCCTATAACTGATTACATACAACACTTCCAATTGAATTGTCTCAAGTGTGTTTACATAAAATGATATTAACAATTCTATAACAAAAATACAATAGGCACATAGCCTTTACAAAATAATATTATACATGCTAACCAAAATACTAACTATTGGCTCCATGCTCTGTTCTATTCTACTGCTCACTGTCCGTGTCACTTCAACTCCCTGTATCTTCATCATACTAACTCATTTGATCATGCAATCTTAATCATAGCTTAATAACATATCTAAAAGATTATCTCTAGGGGCACATACCAAAACTCGGTCATACACACGTGCACTGATGCTTTGTTCCTCTGGTGCTTCACTAACTGTCATGTCTTCCATACTTAGCCATTTTTATGATCTTATGAGTTATGCGCTGACTCCAAAACTACATATGAATTTGTTTCCATAATGAAAATACTAAATCATAGTCATATACAATAGTATAGTCAAATTTCCAACAAGTAGTATATGTTTCTATGAAAGATGATTCTGATGAAGATGAGAAAATTGCACTTATTTCTTATGTGAGTAAAGGTGATAAATGGATTATTGATAGTGGTTTCTCACATCACATGACTGGTGATAAAAGTAAATTTAAAAATTTAGATTATTACAAAGGTAGAAGTGTTAAGTTTGGTAATGATGCACCATGTCCTGTGAGAGATAAATGATCAATTAAGATGATTGATAAGATCACATGTGAAAATACTTATTGGGTTGAAGGTCTTAACTATAATTTGTTGAGTGTTGCATACTTGAATAATACTGGTTACCAAGTGGAGTTTCATCATAGGAAGGCTAAAATATTTGATGCTATTGGTGAACTAATTGGAAGTGGAGAACATAGAATAGGTAACTTGTTCTATTTAGACCTATCTGAAGAAACATGTTTTTTTTCACAATTTGATGATGTATGCTTATGACATAAGAGGTCGTGTCATGTGAATTTTGACAACTAGTAAATATTAGTAAAAAGAAGAAAGTTAGAGGTTTGCCGAGATTGAGGAAACCTAATAATGTGATGTGTAGACAGTGTCAATTGGGAAAAATAACAAAGTCTAGTTTTAAGAGAAAGACATATACTTCTGAAAACATTTTGGAATTGGTTCATACTGACCTTTTTGGACCTATGGGTGTACAAAGTTATTTTGGTGATAATTACTTTATTCTGTTTGTTGATGACTACACTAGGATGATGACTATAATATTTTTGAAAGAGAAATTTTATGCATTTTAGTTGTTTAAGTGGTATTTGGAAAAAGTTGAAAAAGAAACAAGTAGAAGCCTAAAATATTTGAGATATCAAATGAGTTCAATCTGTTGTGCAATGATAGATGACTCAAGAGAGAGATGTCTTCATCGATAACACCTCCATAAAATGGCATAGTAGAAAGAAGAAACATGTCAATTATGGATTGTGAAAGAACACTGATGATTGAGAAGAATGTTGCACAAAACTACTGGAGAGAAGTTGTACGTACAACTATTGTAATCACCTAAAAATGGACAAGAGAAATAAAGTGAGAAACCGAGGCAAAATCAAAGCAATAAAATCAAATCAAGCTAAAATCAAAGCTAAATTGCAATCAACTAATAATCCAATTTGATTAAAAAATCAAAGGGTATGTGCAGGATCATGGGATGCCAAACTAGGCCCTTAAGTGGCAATAAAAATTTAGAAAATCAATTTTAGGCAAGTTGACATAAGAATTTGAACAAGTTGTAAATATTATATCAAAAATACGTGAGAGGAGAATCTGAAAATTTTAATTTAGTTTCTAAGATACTAGGCCTCTTTTGAAAAACAATTATTCTCTATGTTGAAAATTTCAAATTTCAATGTAGTAGTACGAAAATTTTAGGGAAAAAAAAGTAGGTGTATGTCTGACCACCTTAAACATAATCAAATAATATTTTTTTTTACATGATTCTAGATATAAGTAGTAGATTCATGTCTAGATGTGACACATATTTTTTTCTAATTTTTTTCCAAGTAAATAATTAATTATGATTTGTCTTCTAAAACTTTTCTAGAATACACAAACTCTCATGTCTGACCACGTTAAATTAGTCTAAACTTTATCAAATTGAAAACTTTTATAATTTTTATTGTAGTAGGAAAATCATAGAATGTGCCGCATATTTTGGATTTAAAAAATGTTATACAGTTTGAAAGTTATAGCTATTTTTCAAGAAGTCTATCAATCAGGACTAGAAAGATGACAAGTAGGTGTATGTCTGACCACATTAAAAAAAATCAAATGATAATATTTTTTTATAAGATTCTAGATAAAAGTAGCAGTCTCATATCTAGATGTGATGTATATTTTTTTATATTTTTTTCCAAGTAAATAATTAATTATGATTTTTCTTCTACAAATTTTCCCGAATATAAAAACTCTTGTGTCTGACCACCTTAACTTAGTCTAAAATTCATCAAATTGAAATAATTGTTTATTATTATTGTATTAGGTGAAGCATAGAATGTGATGTACATTTCAGATTTCAAAAATGTTATATTGTTTAAAAGTTATAGTTGTTTTTCAAAGAGTCTATCAATCATGACTTTTTTTTACATTGCCACTTTTTGTCATACCATGATCCTACACATACCCCAATAGTCATTAATTCAATTTAAAATAAATAAATCATGTTACATCAATAAATTGTGCAATTAATCTAATTAATTGTATAGTTTAATTTAAATCAAATCAACCCATTTAATGGTACACATGGCTAAACAAATTAAATAAAATCAATTAATTAAATCTTAATTTTCCCTCAACACCACATGGGAGGAAAAAGGCTCAACCAATAGGATTTAAGGATCAAGCTCACAATGAATCTCAATCACTCATAAGGTGAGAGCATCTTGTCCACCCATTTTTTCTTCTTGTCCCAAGCTTTGAGGAAAATCCATTTAAATTATCTCCAAAGGTGGAACCAAGGACTTAACCCTAATCAAACCATGATCAACTCAACTCCACCCTGTACCCTTGCCAAAATCTATAAAAGAAAGGCATAATTCAATCAATTATCATCCACAAATTTGAGAATAGTATCAAACCTCTTGCAATTTCAAGCTAGAAAGGAAAATTTAGTACTAATTAAGGCTAAATTCATTTGGAATTGAACTTTTTTGTTGCTTTAGCATTTATTTGTGTTTTAGGGTTATCACTAATGGAAGCTTGTTGAGAGCTTTGCATTAGGAACCTAAATAAAGGTCGATAGAGTGATTAATTATCAATTATTTGCTTACATTAGATTAATATTTGTGGTAATTTAGTTCTTATATTCATTTATTTTCAATATTAACCCTATGAAGGTGCTTTCCTTAGCACACAAAATGGAGCCCACTATGGGGCACTAGGCCTCAGTCTTTTTAAATTCAAAGAAATTGTTATTTGCTAGCATTTTCTTGTTTTATTGTCTATTTTACAGGTCATGCAGTACATTTGACACTTCTTGCACCATGTACAAGGTTTCTTGTAGTGCATTTGAGGCCTAAAATAGTGCATCCATAACAAAGTTGTGCGCTTTTACATATATAAATGGTGCATTCAATCTTTCTATTATCCTATCTTTAATTCTTTCATCGCATGTACCCTAACTTAGGAGCACTTTCAATTTGTTTTGTTGTGCATTTGATGTTTTCTTTTAACGCATTTGCCTATTAAAATAGCACATTTAATTTATGTTTCTGCATTTTTTATTTTTCCTATAGCGTATTCAATTTATTTTTCATCGCTTTCAATTGTTTTAATAGCACATTTAATAGACTTTGTTGCACATTCAATTAAATTGCAAATTTACAGAATCTAACTTTTGAGAAATGATTTCTCTGTGGTTGCAGGATGACAGGTCATACAAGGATTAAAAATCCAGAGACCAAAATTAATAGTGAAGGGAAAGCATTGGCCAAACGAATAAAAAAGGAGAACATAACACACATCAAGCTAGTTTTGGAAAATTCAGAGCAAGAAAGTGAGGTATATAAATAATATTTGAAAGTTGTAAAAGCTTATAAATCAAAGTTTGTCTCATTAAATTGGATTTATTTTCCTTAATCGATTTGTGTAAAAGTTGATCAATAAGGCTTAAATTTCAATTTCTTGCTTTTTTTCTTCACTTTTCTTGTTTGTGTTGACTAACTTTTGGGGAATAGCTAAAGGAGAAGGAATGATTGCCACTATGTGAGTCTAAATTATGGAAAAATCATAAAAAATTCTCCTATCCTTTGCTAGCTTCGATTGAAGGTAAGCCTAAACTTGGTCATTTTTTTCTTAAATTGTGGCCTTGTGTTTTTTGCTAAAATCTATTAATTGAAGTAATTATCTATTATTGTTTGACGAATTGATAATAGGTTTATGCTCTTCCATTTTAAAGTGAATCAAAGTGACAAAATTATCAATTTCTTGGTTAAAAGAAAGGTTAACATGATAAATCAAGAATTTAATCAATAACCCCTTGTTTGTGGAGGAGAGTAGAAATAATCAATTCCCATTAGTTAGTGGGATTGGATAAATTGAACATTGTTAATCATGTTTGGGAGGCACGAATAGATAGGGATATGCTCTTCAGCTTTTGTTGAATCAAACTTCCAAAACCTATCTCTTAAATCTATTTTATTGCTTTAAGAATGAAGATGCTAGATCTTTAGTGGGTTCACCTCCCAAGATTTTCCTTAATGAGGCCAGTGAAAGGGACAACCCAAAGTGGGATACATTTTCCTTTGCTACAAAAATCCAACCCACTATAAAAATAAATTCATGCATCCTTAATGGGGTGTGTGACAAAAGGATATTAAGCTTCAAACTTCCTCGAGTAGTCCTCCAGGATTGCACAAAACTTTGATATACCGGTGGTGGGAAGCCTCCTAATTTTGGGGGATGAAAATTAATGTCCATTTTGAACAGAATCTTGATTAGATACCTTGTTAACTTAGAAAGCCTACCTTTTAAATGCATGCTTACAAACCAAATTGACAACTAGGTAGATTTCTTGGAGTTACTTTTTGTGCAAAAACCCATGATGTCATTCTTACATATTCAAACACTTTTTGTGTAGAGGGGTTAAAAAGAACAAGTGTGTTTATGGTTCCTTTTTTTGAAGATACATAAAATAAGGAAGAGATGTACATTTTTAAAAATCATCATATATTTTAATATCTTCATAAAAAGAACAATCACCAAGTTTTGGGGAACACAATTTTGAATCAAACCTTTGTTAATATCAATTTCTACATGATCTCATAGACTTAAACTATCTTTACAAGAAGATGGCACTTGCATAGCAAGAGACGTCCCCAAATTTGAATGTCAAAACTCTTTCATAAATCACAACCTAGGGGATAGTCTCCAAAACCTTTTTGAAAAGAGAGTTGACCAAATGGATAGAGACACAACGAATCATGATTACCTTCATAGGGGATATCATGAAGAGAAAGGAACAAATAATCATGAAAACATTAACCAAGAAAATAAAGAGCCTAAGGAAACAATCAAAGACAAAGCCAATAGGGTGGCTTAAGACCTTGAATTCCTTGAAGTTATGGAAAAACTTATAGAAATAAATAGGGAAAGATATTTCCTTAATTTAGTCCAAGTAGGGGTGAAACTTCCTCATGATTATGATGTTTCCCAACTTAAGAAAGATTAGGAAGAAGATATTCCTATAGGTGCTATGAATAAACAATTGAAACTGTTTCAAGCACAAATTGATACCATGAAGAAAGTGGTCGAACCTAAGCCATTTTCCATTGAGGCTTTACACCCATTTCCCTTTGATGAGAACTTTGTTATGGCACCTTTCCCCCTAAATGTGGTCTTCCCCAAATATGACAAATATACAGGTAAATCAGACCCACAAGACCATCTTAGATAATTTTGTGCTTTAAGTATCGAATTCATGCACGACACTACCTATTTAATGAGTCTTTTTCTGAGAAGTTTAGGAGGTGAAGAAATGGAATGGTTCTCTAAGATTCCACAAGGAATTAAAACATTTGAGGAATTAGCTTCAAAATTCATGACTCATTATTCCTACAACATAGAGCATGAAATCACCATGCTTAATCTTTGTGATACTAAACAATGAGATGGTGAGTCCTTTCTCGGGTTCCTCCAAAGGTGGAGAGGAGTCTTTGCACAACATCCATGAATCATACCTGAGAAAGAAAGGATGGAAATATTTATGAATAATCTAAATGTGGAGATGAAATATAGGCTCCAACTTCAATGTCCCCCTACTTTTGAAAAGATCATTGAAAATGGGATCAAAATTGAAGAAGTGTTGGTTAAAAGAGGGGAAATAAAGTTATTGAAAGATAATAAACCCTATACCAACACTAATAACAATCATAACTTATCTAATTATAACAATAATAAAGGAGCCAAAAATCACAATGATAAACCAAGACTATGGTTGAAAAACACCAATAAAAATCTTGTGAATAATGGAGTTGTGGAAGCACACAACTTGAAGGCTACTCCCTTTAACTTATCAAGTGGGTCAAATCCAATGTATAATGTTAACCAAATGACCAAGGCTCCTTACAATAACTCAAATAAAAACACCAGTAACAATGAAAACAACAACAACAACAATCCCTTTAATAAATCAAATGATAATAAGCCTAAACCATTCTTTTCCACCTATTAGAAAAGGAAATTCACATTTCTAGGTGAACCTTTGGAAAATGCATTAAGGACTTTAGTGGCCAATAAAATCATCACTATACCTGAATCAAGGCCTTATGAACCACAAATTAAGCCCGATTGGTGGAATGTTTCTCATCATTACAAATACCATCACAACAAAGGACATAAAATGAATGAATGTATGAAATTGAAACATCTTGTCCAAGATCTAATTGATGATGGATCCATAAAAGTGGAAGGGCCTAAAAATAATGAGGACCATATGGCTTTCAAGAACCCTTTCCTAAACCATGAAAATGGGGAATCATCAAACAAAAATCACAACAACAAAAGGGGCAATGAAAAGGTAAATTTCACCCATACTTATGATAATACCATTAATGCTTTAAATGGTGATGAAAACACCATAAATGTGATTGTGGTAAAAGAAAATACAAGGGAGGAAAAATATAATGTTGTAACTAGGGGGTAAGCATCAAAGATCACCTTACCAGGAGGTGCCCCAAGAACTATCCTCCCTAATCTAACATCTTCATCTTCAAAGAAATATAATTTGGTGGACCAATTGAAAAGAACCCCTACTCAAATTTCCACCCTAGAATTTCTTGAACTTTCACCAACTCATAAGGAGATTTTAGAAAAAGCCCTTGTAGAGACTAACGTACCTTTGAATTTGGATGTGGATAAGTTCCAAAACATGGTAGGTCATCTTGTTTCACCCCATTGTCTATTATTTTTAGAACAAGATGATATGTCCTTAAATCACCTAAAAATTTTTCCTTTGCATATAGAGGTTTTGATCCACAAGCATAGAGTGAAGAGAGTCCTCATTGATGGGTAGCAGACCTAAATATTTGTACCCTAAACTTGGCTAAATCCTTAGGATTTTCTAAGGAATCTATTTACCCAAAGAAGAAAATAACCATTAAAGCTTACAATGACGAAGAAAGATCCTCCAAAGCTATCATAATACTTCCCATTACGGTTGGCCCTATGCAAAAAGAGACCATTTTCCAATTCCTAGACCTCAAATTGACTTACAATATTCTATTAGGAAGGATGTGGATCCAAAAAATGTAGGTTTTCCCTTCGACATATCACCAATGCCTCAAATTTCCCTACATGGGACAAGAAGTCATCATAAGTGGGGATTCAAACCATTTCCAATATTGTAATAACATGAAACCTATTAATGATTCATTGGTTCCACATAATGTCGAAGGATCTATAACAATTTGGATAGAGCAAGGGAAAAGTTCCAAGGATCTCCTATCCACCAAAGGAATAGAAAAGGTAAAAGAAGATGTTGTTTTTGTAAATCACCATGTTCCCACTAACTTAACTACATTGACTAAAGGAAAAGACAAAGTTAGTGAGGAAAGTACCCATTATGAAGCCAAACAAGACCAAGAAAAATCCATTCAAATTTACACCAAAGAAACCCATTATCAAAAAATGGATCATATGATGAATAACTTTGAGAAGCAATGTGAAATCAAGCAAAAGGGTGTGGGTGAATACTCCTTATCCATGATGGACTTACCCTTATCTCCCAAATCCCATGGAAGACCATCTAGCGTAAATGCACCCCATAAATACAATGACTACTTTGTAAGGGAAAGTACCTCTTCATCCATGGATGAAGAAGATAATGAAATCTCAAATTGGCTATATAACGATGAAGAATCAAGTTCTCGTGACAAAACATAAGCATTCCCACTCATCAATATGGAAAAGGATTTCAAATAATGCAGAAAATAGGATATAAAGGAAAAGGGCCTTTAGGTACAAGAAATGAAGGACTAATTGAACCCATTGAAATGACATGGAGAGATAGAAAGGAAAATACTAGATTGGGGTACCTTGAACAAGGGTACACTCAAAATAAGTAACCAAGGGTTCATGATCAAATCTTGCAACTAGGTTCCCAAAGTGATGAAGATTTGAATAATTGGGAGTGGGACTCATTGTCAAATGAGTCTTTCCAAGATAAGGAGGTAGATGTGATTCACAATTATACTTCTAACAAGGGGAAAGAACAAGCCTCAGGATCAAGTCAAAATCAAGCTTCAAGTTCTATCCAAGAGGTCTTAGAAAATATGCCAAATCAAGAAGTTGAAGAAAATCAATGGGTAGGAGAACCCTATGTTCCATCATGGAGACCTACTATTGGAGAATCTAACCCTAGGTTTATCCCAAGGTATTTTTTCCCAATGAAAACCCTATAGGATTCAAGTAAGGAAGATTCTGAACCTAGTTCTTTAGAACACCTAGAAGAGGCACATGTCATAGATTTAAGGTATATAAGTTTTGAATCTTCCAATGAGGTCATGTCCTTAAAACATATCAAGCCAAATCAAAACATCAACCCCTTATCCCCTATCTATCTCGAGATTATCAAATGGCATTCCATTGAACCTACCATCCTCCCAAATTTTGTGAATGACAACTTGGTGTCCCAATATCTTAATGCGGTTGAACCTTCTTTTACCGTGGAATATAAAGAAGAAGTGACAAAGGGAAGTATCCAAAATCTCAGTTCAATTAAAGGTGAAAAAAATGAAAAAAATGGAAAGAATCTAATGTTGAAAACCACATTGTGCAACATTAGATCAAAAAGAGAAAGAAATAAAGAACTATTCTGAAGGTGAAAACCCAATAGAGGCACCTAAGGAAGGGAGTTTGGATACTTTTACCAAACACTATGAGGAAAGATATCCTATCTTAATTGAACCAATATATAAAGTCAACATTGGGTTGAATCAGAACCAAAGATCATACATCTAGCAACATCTTTATCTAGTGAACAAAGAAAGGATTTCATCAAATTCTTCAAAGAAAAGAAGATCAATTTTCCATGGTCCTACAATGATATGCCAGGCCTAGATCCTAATTTGACAATGTATCATTTGAACATTACAGAAGGAGTGAGACCAGTCAAGAAGAAAGTAAGAAAGATGCACCCACACATAGCACTCCTTGTCAAAGTGGAGTTGGAAAAAATGTTAAAAGTGGGTTTCATAGGAGCTATTGATTATGTCGAGTCGATTTCAAATATTGTGGCTATTTCAAAAGTAGATAAATCAATCAAAATTTACACAGACTTCAGAGATCTTAATCTTGCATGTTCTAAAGATTATTTTCTTCTACCAAGAATAGACACCATCATAGATCTAATAGTAGGACACTCAAGGGTATGTGCAGGATCATGGTATGCCAAAAAGCGGTGATGTGAAAAAGAAGTCTTGATTGATATAATCTTTGAAAAATAACTATAACTTTCAAAAAATATAACATTTTCTAAATCTAAAATATACATCACATTCTATGCTTCACCTAGTACAATAATAATAAACAATTCTTTCAATTTGATGTAGTTTAGACTAGGTCAAGGTGGTCAGACATGAGATTTTTTATATTAAATTTTTTTTTTAGCAGAACAATCATAATTAATTATTTACTTTATATATATATATATATATATATATATATATATATATATATATATATATATATATATATATATATATATATATATATATATATATATATATATATATATATATATATATATATATATCACATCCGGACATGAGTCTACTAATTTTATCTATAATCTTATGAAAAATATTATCATTTGATTTAGTTTAATGTGGTTAGACATACACCTAATTGATATCTTTCTAGTCCTGATTGATAGACTTACTGAAAAATAGCTATAACTTTCAAACTGTATAAAAAATTTGAAATCTAAAATATGTGTCACATTCTATGATTTTCATACTACAAGAAAAATAAAATAAAATTCAATGTGATAAAGTTTAGACTAAGTTAACATGGTTAGACACAAGAATTTTTGTATTCTAGAAAAGTTGTAGAAGAAGAATCATAATTAATTATTTAATTGAAAATCAATTACAAAAAAATATGTGTCACATCCGGTAATGAATCTACTACTTATATCTAAAATCTTGTAAAAAAAAATATCATTTGATTGTGTTTAAGGTGGTCAGACATATACCTACTTATTTTTTCCTGAAATTTTCATACTACTACTACATTGAAATTTAAAATTTTCAACATATAGAATAATTATTTTTCAAAAAATGTGTAGCATTTTAGAAACTAAATTCAATTTTCTATGGATTCCATTCTTACATATTTTTGATATAATATTTATAACTTGTTCAATTTTTTATGTCAACTTGCCTAAACCTGATTTTTTGAATTTTCATTGTCACTTAAGGGCCCAATTTGGCATACCATGATCCTGCACATAACCTCAATGTTCTCACTTATGGATGGGTTTAGTGGCTATTATCAAATCAAGATAGCACCCAAGGATCAAGACAAAAATTCATTTACATGCGCATGGGGGACATTCTATTGTAATGTAATGCCCTTTGGTCTCAAGAATGCTAGAGCGACATATCAAAGAGCCATGATGACCATATTTCATGACATGATGCACAAGTTTATAGTAGACTATGTAGAGGAAATACTTGCTAAATCCCACTCAAGGGAGGAACATCTACCCATCCTAGAAAAGATATTTACAAGATTGGAGAAATTCAAAGTAAGGCTAAATCCAAAGAAATGTGCATTTGATGTTCAATTAAGGAAACTATTAGGGTACATTGTTTCATCCAAAGGAATAGAGGTAGGCCCAGCCAAAGTAAAGGAAATCATGGAAATGGGGGCACCTCAAAACATAAGTCAGATGAGATCACTTCAAGGTGGGATTCAATCTATCAGAAGGTTCATCTCTCAATTAACTGAAAAGTGTCACAACTTCATTCAACTCCTTCACAAGGACATAGTTTTCAGGTGGGATGAGAAATGTGAAGAAGCATTAACATTATTGAAAAAGTACCTAATGAATCCATGTACATTGATGTCACCAATCAGAGGCAAGCCCTTAATTTTATATATCTCAATGACAGAACATGCATTAGGGGCACTCTTGGCTCAAGAGGATGAAGATAAAAAGGAAAAGGCCATATACTACATAAGCAGAACATTGGTGAAGTATGAGTTGAAGTACACCTTTATTGAAAGAGCATGTTTGGGCGTAGTTTTTTTTTTCCAAAAATTATGCCATTATATGTTATCTCACAAAATTTGACTCATAGCCAAGATTGATCCTTTGAAATATCTTCTCAGCAAGACAACACTGAGTGGAAGATTGGCCAAATGGGTCATGGTCCTAAGTGAGTTTGATATAAAGTATGTTGATCAAAAAGATATCAAAGGCCAAGTAATAGCAGATCAACTAGTGGAGTCACCTTTACAAGATGAACATCCAATCCAAGTAGAGTTTCTAGATTATGAAATCATTAATGTTGAAGAAAAGACATGGAAGCTATATTTTGATGGCTCCTATACACAACATGGATGAAGAGAAGGGATACTATTGATTACTTTTCAAGGGTCCACAATTCTAAAATCTTACAAGCTATTATTCCCATGTAAAAATAACATAGTTGAGTATGAAGCATTGGTCATCGACATAAAGTTAGCATTAGAATGGAAAGTAATAGAGCTACAAATCTATGGAGATTCCCAACTAATTATTAATCAAATCAATGATGAGTATCAAACCAAAGATGATAATTTGATACCTTACAAGAACATGATTGAGAATCTCAAGAAATCATTCACTCTAATCACATTTGAGCAAGTGTTGAGGGATAAGAATAAAGTAACAGATACAATGGCTACATTGGCATCACTTTTCCAAATACCAAATCAAAGCACCAAATATGAATTCCTGGTAGAAGAAGTTGAGAAACCCACATTTTATCCTACCCATCCTCACACCATTTGTTTACTAACTAGACATGACTCACTCTGGTATGGAGCCATTTACACATACTTAAAAGACCAAATCCTACCCATGGACCAAACTAGAAATCAAAAGAAAAGTTTTATATGACAAGCCTCTCTCTATACCTTGGTATCTGACACGTTGTATCACAAGAGTCTAGATGGAATGCTTTTATGGTGTCTAGAGAAAGAGGAATCAATCATAGCCTTAAAATAAATTCACGAGGGGATTTTTTGGGTCACATTCAAATGGTTTAACCCTAGCTAAGAAACTTCTTAGGATATTATATTTTTGGCCTACCATGGAAAAGGATGCTTCTCACTTTGCAAAAACTTGTCATAAATGCCAATACCATGGGAACTTGATCCATGTGTCAGCACAAGAGCTTCATCTTATGATTACACCTTGACCCTTTTATCAATGGGGTTTTGACTTGATAGGTATGATTTATCCACCATCATCAAATGATCATAAATTCATTATTATTGCAACAGAATATTTCACCAAATGGGTTAAAGTTGTACCCTTATCCACTGCCATACGAAAGCCAATATCCTTGTTCATATTAAATCACACAATCTGTAGATATGGTGTCCCTCATGCCACCATAATAGATAATGTAAAACACTTCAAGAAAAAGGACTTGAAAGAACTATGTACAAAATTTCATGTGGTACACCACTCGTCTTCAATATATTATCCACAAGGTAATGGACAAGCAGAAGCCACAAACAAGAACATCTTGAAAATATTGAAGAGAACTGTGGATAATTCAGGTAGAGACTGGCACATTCAAATAAACCCTACTCTATGGGCTTATAGGATAGGCATTAGAATGCCAACGAGAGCTACACCATTCTCCCTAGTCTAAGGGACTGAAGTAGTTTAACCTTTGGAGGTAGAAATTTGATCTTTAAGAGTCTCTTTGCATGGATTATTGAGTAAAGAAGACTATAGGGTTGCAATGTTGAATGAATTGGAGATATTAGATGAAAGACAACAACAATATTTTGACCAATTAAAAGTGTATCATAATCGAATGTCAAGGAACTAAAATAAGGACATCAAACTAAGGACATTCCAAATAGGTGATTTAGTGTTGCGAGAAAACCCTAAAAATCAAGCGAAAAGGGAAAAGAAAGGGAAATGGGAAGAAAACTAGTTAGGATAATTTATGATCACTTCATCTTTTGGGACAGACACCTATAAACTAGTTGATTGTGAAGCAGAAGAGATGCAAGAACCAATCAATAGTATACATCTAAAAAGGTTCTACACATGAATTAGATGAAAGGGGATAAAGAAAAAGAGTATCAAAAAATCAGATGGGAGACCATCCTATTTACTATACATATTCAAAATAGATCTTGAAAAAATTAAAAACATTGAAAAGCAGAAAAAAAAAACAAATTGGAAAAGAAGAAAAGATAAAAAAAATAAGGGAAAATTGAGCTTGAAGAAATCTCAAAAATATTCAGAAATGATCTTCACAAATATGTTGTCTTGCTGAAAACCTAGCAAATAGGCACCTCGAGGATATGAAATAAAAAAAATTTGAAAACTGAGAAAATAAAAAAAAATTGAAAAAAGAGAAAATACAAAAAAATTAAAAAAAGAGAAAAATGTGCCTTGGTGAAAACCTAGAAAATAGGCACCTTGGTAGCAAAAAAAATTAAAAAGCTTAAAAATAGAAAAAGTGAAAAAATCCATTCAATCGGTGAAAACCTAGTAAACATGCATCATTGAAAGTCTAATTTAGTTTCATACTTAGTTGTCATCCTTGTAAATATTGCATTTGCTAGTATTTGTATATATTGCATAATAAAACCCCACGGTTGCATTTGCAAGTACCTAAAGATTTCGTCGCCTAATCTGCAAAATGTCCCAAGTCCAATAATCACCATATCATCAAACTGGGGGCAAAATCTAGTCTAAAGGAGGAAGGATTTATCAAAGAAAACATGAATTTGACACCAAATCAATTCATCAAAAACCAAGTGAAACACTTATTCAATCAAATCCAAATCCTAATCCAAACATCAATTAAACACAAAATTTTGATCTAAAATCTTACAAGGACATTATCTTTATCAGGATTAAAAGTATAAAATGGATGGAACTATACTTGAAATATGGATTTGAAAAATGATGCAAAATTTTTCTAAGTGTTGACTTGATTGATGAAATCATGTCTTTCTAGAAAATGGATGAAAGTTTTTAAACTAGACAAGCTATGATGAAAGCATGATATTTTTCTTGGTTTCTGAATGAGTTTCTTAAGATCAAAGTTTTAAAGTATGTGTTATTTGTCTAATGACATGATCATCAAAAAATCATCGAGGACATGCACATATGGAAAAAATGAGATCTCTATTTGTTTATGCAACAAGATACCTTGGATATTTTGATGTTAAAAATTATAATACCAAAATCAACTTGCAACATAGAATCTGATGAAATCAATATTCATACTTTTATGATTGATTTCTATCAGTGATAGTTGTACCAAGGATGGGAAAGCAATGTGAAAGGGGAAAAATGTATTCATATCATCATGGTTGAACTAGTGATGGTTGTACTGATTTCGGGTTTCAAAATTGCTCAAAGATGAATATAAGCTCCAAAATTTATGAATAGTGATAGCTAGTTGCATACATCCTAGATTAAATGCATTTAAGATATTTGTCTTTCTTAGTTTGAAAACAGATTTGAAAAAGAGAAATAGAAAGGGGGTGGAGTTAATAAAAAATAAAAAATCAAATGTTCATTAAACACTATATGTGATAGAGTGTGTTGGAAATCAAAAATCTAAAAAAAAACAAAGGTGCTTGGCATTAGATCATTTGCATTTAATCTTAGCTCATTTACATCCATTGCATTTAAGTTGCATTCATTTAAAAGTCAAATCATTACATTATCATTATAATTGCATATAATTAAGTTCATTTTAAAATTGCATTTGCATTAGTTTGCATACATGTAGTTCATTCCATTCATTATGATTTATCATCTCATTTAAGTTAAATTAAGATTGCATTTGCATTAGGTTACATTCATTTTTAATTCTCATTGCATTAGGTTGCATTCCCTTTAAATTCTCATCATTTAGTTGCATTAATTACATCATTTCAAATCAATCATTAAGACATTATTAATTGCATTGCATTCACTCTAAACATTACATTTAAAGTAATTAGTACATTACATTGTTCATATAGGGACATTTCATCAAAGATAATTTCATTTAATCATTGAACTATATTAAAACTTAAGTGTATTAGATCATGGTATTTACATCTAAGATCATCCATATATCATTTATCATTACATTCATCATTAATTAGTAAATCACCCAAATCCATACATTACATCACATAAGTGAATCCATTGCATTTACATTACATTTACATCTCATTTGCATTCATCACATTACATTGCATTATCCATAACATCAAATAAATAGATCCATAAGTACTATCACATAGAAGTAATCATTAAACCATTACATATTCATCATTATACATCATCATATATCATAAACATTAAACCATGTATCAAATACATACATCTACTCTATGTCATAAATAAGATAATCATTTGCATCAATAAGAGAATAAACATATGGATTCATTTTATAAATTGCATTTGAAAAAACATAAAAAAAAAGAATGTAGAGATAGAATCATGTAGATCTAAATATTATATAAAGCACCTCTGAATGAGTCCAAAACATAATGACATCATATAAAGTAAATCTATTAGTATATATCAAGATCCCATGGTATCAAAGACTCCATCAGAATATGTAAAATAGAGTCTATCAAACATAACAAGTATCAATAAAAAATAAACATCATCACATAAAAGAATGTTAGTCCAATGTCTTGATATCAAAAATAATCATCGTATACAAAAGAATGGCTCAATCATATAAATCACAACTGCTAGAACCACCAGCACCATCAAGAGCAGGATCTGTATATGGAGCTCTACTTGAGCTAGCTTGTAGCCCATGCTGACTCATAGCAGCCAAGAATGCCTGTACCCTGCTGCCCAACTGACTAACCTGTTGCCTGATCTCTGACACATCAAACTACAAAACCCAAAGATCACCAAATGACATTGTAGTCTCTATAGGAGGAGCCTAAGAAGGTGGAGCTTATGGAGGAGGCTGAGGAGGAGCCTGTGGTGGAGCCATGGAAGAGGATGGAATAGAAGAAGATGGAACAAAAGAAGATAGAATGGAAGAAGATGGAACAAAAGAAGAAGGAATTTGTGGAGGAATAAGACCTTGTGGAGCCTATGGAGGTGTCATAGGACCCTATTCTTGATCAAGAAAAATATGTAATGCATGTGCATCCACATCAACAATAGCTTGTGCCCCAACCTACCTATATACCTACACTCAATTTTGGCCCTATCTGGCCAATCTATCAACCCCAACCTAATGGAGTGCTCTAAATGGTCCACCCCTCACTCTCACCCAACCTCCCCTCATCTGCACACCACATCTGGGAGGAATAGGAGAAACAACAATAATAGGTATAACAACCCTACCTCCTCTATCACCCTGTCTCCCTCCTCATCCTTGATGACCTCATCTACAGCCACCACCACCATCCCCACTGCCATCATCTAAGTCATCCTCTATACCAAGCACTGGCTCGAAAGGATTTGTAAATCTTGAAAATGGTTTCTGAATGAACCAATCAACATAATCATCTATCATCCTTGCATCAAACATATGGTCCCTCATATCCCATGCATGATGGGGAAGCTATAACAAGGCATCTTGTGTAATTTGATAATCAATCTGAGGGCCCCATAAGGACCTCTCAACCTATACAGGATCATATAATGCTAATGTTAGGAATAGTCCCAAGAGATAACTAAGAGGGGGGGCTGAATCAGTTATCTACAAGTTTCAATTATTTATCCAATTAAGTATACTTAAACATAAAGCATGAACAAAATGAAAGAACAATTGAACACAACAGAATATTTTTGTTATGGGGAAACCCAAATAGGTAAAAGCCCTAGTGTGAATTGACACCCACTAATATTCTATACTAGTGTATAATGATCCTTGTTAGAAGATCCTTTACCTTGTTAGGAGTAGCTTTACAATACTGGTCAAGGGTCAGACCATGTTAGGAGTCTTTTATAATTGTCCTTGTTAGGGGAGAGGACGCACTGTCCAAGAGCTCACTACTCAAAGGGGCAAAGGCTACAACCTTCTGAATAACAGATACACACTATATCTAGATCTTGGTGAGCTATGCTTTGACCTACTATCTAGATCAGTTCCAATGTATAGCATGAATACTTTACTTGGTCACATAGACCTTCTTCTGATGGGTCAACTCTTTGCACACTTTGCTCTGCTCTTCTTAATCAACTATGAGCCACAATTCAACAATAAAAAATGACTACCTATAAATATCTTTCCTCTAAATGATATAATCAGGTCGGCCTATTAGAACCACCTTGAAATCATATTAGAGAAACCATAAAAACTCCAATAAACATTTTGTCATCTCTACTATGCACACAACACATTCTGGGACTTGTTCAATAAGATAATTGTAGACACATGCTACACACTATCGGCTCTACCAAAACAACTAGATCTTTCTCCTCAAACTAAATTAACTCATGCACTCTTAACTAAACATCAATAACACTTCTCTAAGCTTAACTCCAAGGGTGCATACCCTAAAGATAGGTGCAACTCAAGAACCAATAAAATCTTTGTCAGCTCTTCTGATCAAACATAGGAAACTTCTACTGGTGAATAGCGACTGCATAACTTCACTTCTACTAAATATCAGACTACACATCCATAAATGAAACATCACTAACATTTCTTCAACATATATCCAAGCACGCAAGGCTCTATGATAACTATACAGATGACCATACACAGAACATTGCCTATTACTCTATCAGGGACATTGCTGACACCAGCTACTATATAACTATCTATACTAATAGTTAACCTCTATGCCCATGATATCATGCTGATATCATGTCCATGCATCATATACTAAAAGCTTGCTGCATAAGACTTCTATGCATGTTACTTTCCATATGTTGTCATCAATGACAAACATATAGTCAGTACTGGCCTGTTAGAAAATCTCCAACAATCTCCCCCTTTGGCATTGATGGAAACATGTGGAATGAAAAACCACCACCAACCTAAATGAACATTTCTTTTATAAAATTCTCCATTTCCTCATCAAAAATCTCCCAAAGATGAATCCTCTATCTGCTGCAATGTTTTCAAATATTCTCCATTTCCTCAACTAATCTGTTGTCATTACTGAATATTGATCCCCCTTAGTATATTACTCCTCCTTTTACTTCTATTTTTCATGACTCTATATATTACTCCCCCTTTGACATCAATGGAAAAGGGAACCATTCATTTTAAGCACCGGTACTACTCCTAAAGGTAGAGTAGTCAACCTTCCTTTAGTCCTTGAGGACTGATGCCTTTCCTTCTTTATTCTAAGTAGAATCAGGGAATGGAATTACTCCCAACTTCTCCTTGAGATACTCAAAAGTATCCTTAGGAAAGGGCTTTGTGAATATATCTTCCAACTGATCTTTGGTACTCACATAGTCCAACTTGACTTCTTTCTCTGCCACTTTCTCTCTTAGGAAGTGATACTTGATCTCAATGTGCTTTGTCTTTGCATGCATCACAAGGTTATTTGACATATTAATAGTGCTAGTGTTATCACTGTGAATAACAATAGGATAATCAATCTGAATTCCAAAATCCTTTATCATTTGCTTGATCCAAAAAATTGTAGAACAATTTAAGGCTGCTACAACATACTCCACTTTTGTTGTTGACTGAGAAATACAATTTTGTTTCTTGCTTGTCCAAGTGACAAGTCTATCACTAAGAAACACTACTCCACCTAATGTACTCTTTCTGTCATCAACACATCCTACCCAATCTGCATCAGTGTACACATGAAGCTGAACATTTTCTAAAATAGGATACCATAGACCATAATCTATAGTGCCCTACAAGTATCTAAATATCCTCTTTAATGCCATGAGGTGACTTTGTTTAGGTTCTACAGCAAATATTCCAACTATGCCAACTGCATTGGAAATATTAGGTCTAGTCTAAGTAAGATATACGAGTTTACCAATCATAGAATTGTACAATGTTATATCTACTGCTGGTGAGTAATCTTATTTTTTAAGCTTGCATCTAGTGATCATAGGGGTTCCTACTGGCTTGCAATCATCCATCTTGAATTTCTTCAATATCTCTTTCACATACTTAGACTGATTAATGAAAATACCTTTCTCTATCTGTTGCACATTTAGTCCCAAAAATTATTTGATAGGACCAATCATACTCATCTCAAACTCATTCTGCACTTAGTTTGTCATTACCTCCAAAGATAATGTCATCAAAAAATATAGCTACAAGTAGTAGACCTTCATATGTCTCTCTAATGAATAGATTACAATCTGCTGCTCCTTTCTTGAATCCAATTTTTGTTAGATATCCATCTAGTCTTTCATACCATGCTCTAGGGGCTTCCTTAAGTCCATAGAGGGCCTTCTTCAATCTGCATACCATATCAGTCTATCTAATAGGGTGAATCCTTTTGGTTGCTCAATGTATACTTCTTCTTTCAAATCTCCATCCAAGAATGTTGACTTGACATCCATCTGATAAACTTTAAAGTTTTTGACTATAGCATAAGCTAAAAACAACTTGATAGCTTCTAATCTACTCACAGGTGCAAATGTGTCTGAATAATCAATACCTTCTCTTTGCGCATATCCCTTACATACTAATCTTTCTTTATTTCTTACTACTATACCATCTTTATTCATCTTGTTTTTGAATATCCACTTTGTTCCAATCACATTCTTATCACTAGGTCTTGGGACCAGTTCCCAAGTGTCATTCTTAATAATATGATCAAGCTCTTCTTTCATAGCATCATGCCAATCTGAATCATTACAAGCATCTTCAACACTTAAGGGTTCAATCTAAGATAGTAAACATACTGCTTCACTGCTAGCTGAGTTCTTTGATTGTGATCTTGTCAAGACTTTTCTGCTCTGATCTCCAATGATATCTTTCTTGGAATGATTTCTACATGTATACTTTGGAACTTTAGGTGATGTTGACTCATTAGCCTTGGGAGTAATTTCTTCACTTGTCTCAGGGTCATTGAATAATACATCAATACTATCAAACATTTCCTCAATGAATATCTCACTAGTGGAGGGTCTAGGTTCTTCTTCAATCATGGGTGAGTAATCATGATATCTTTCTTGAATCATAAAATTTTCATCAATCTTAACATGAGCACTTTCAATGATCTTTTTTAATCTTAAATTGAAACATCTATAAGCTTTACTTTTAGTAGAGTAACCAAGAAAAATACCTTCATCACTTCTTGCATCAAACTTGCCTACTACTTCATCCCTCTTGATGTAGCACTTGCTTCCAAATATTTTAAACTACTTTACTGTGGGAACATTACCAAACCATAGCTCATATGGTGTTTTGTTAGCATCTGGCCTCAATTGGATTATATTGAAGGTATAGACTGATGTATTGACCGCATCTCTCTAGTAGGTGTGTGCAACTTTTCCTTCTATCATAATGGTGCACGTTGTATCAAGAATGATCCTATTCCTTCTCTTTGTAATTACATTCTATTGAGGGGTTCTAGGTGCACTCAATTGTCTCTTTATGCCATGTTCTTCATAGTACTCATAGAATCTATTCGAGTTGAATTCTCCTTCTCTATCCGATCTCAAACATTTTATCTTTAGTCTAGATTCATTCTCAACCTTAGCTTTGAATATTTTGAACTTCTCAAAAGCTTCTGACTTGTCTTTCAAGAACACAACCCACATCATCCTAGTATAATCATTAACAAACAAAATGAAATACCTTTCACCATAGTATGATCTTGTTTGAGTTAGACCACATAGGTTAGTGTGAATCAGATCCAACTTATTCTCTGTTGAATTGAGCTTGCTCCTGAATGAATTTCTCACATGCTTTCCCATCCCACATTCCTTGCATATAGTATCAACCGGTTTTGCTATGCTAAGTAGATCTTTTACTACCTTTACATTACTTATCTTTACTATGTTATAAAAATTGATATGACATAGTCTTTTATGCCATAGCCAACTGTCGTCAACTTTAGCAACAAAACAACTTGCTTCTGAATTGAGTTGAAAAAAATTACCTCTTGTCTTTGAGCCTGATGTAATCATAACACCATCCTTGTTGTTAATGATGCATTTGTCATCTTTGAACTCTAACTGATAGCCTTTTCCAAGTAACTATCCAACACTGAGAAGGTTATGTTTCAAACCATCAACATAAAGAACATCATCAGTACTATTCTTTCCATCCAAGGTGATGGCTCCTCTACCAAATATTGGTTTAGGAGTGTTGTCTCCAAATCTAACCATGCCACCATTTTATTTTTCTAGATGAAAAAACCTTCCTTTATCACCTATCATTTGATGTGAACAACCAATATCTATAATCCAATCTGTCCTTATGTCAGCTTGTGAAATCAATGCTAACTCTTGTTCCTCTTTCTCATCTTTTTGATTTTATTATCATTCATTTTGTCTACCATAGCAATGAATCCAACTTCTTCTTCACCTGATTCATCATCTGAAACTCCATCTCCAGCAAAGGAACATTCCTTAGAGTACTTAGGCTTGTAATCCTTCTTGAACTTTTTACCTCTAGTAGGACACTTAGATGCAAAGTGACTGATCTTATTACATGAAAAGCACTTAAATGATAATTGACCTTCATATTTTCCTTTTCCTTTCTTTTCTCTTTTGGTAATCATAGCAATGAAATCATCTAATGTTTAATCTTCATCATCATCATCAAAATTACTAGAAGTGTTTGCAGATTTCTTACCATGAACTATTGCTTTGAAGGTTGTCTCACTCTTTGGTTCTGTCTTCAATCTTGAAATCTCAAAAGCTGAGATTTTGTTGATTAAGGTCTCTCTCTTGAAATTAGATGTAAGCTGCATGGTCTCATAAGGATGTTGATCTTCTTTCATATTCTAAAGTGAGAGTGGTCATTAACTTGTCCATAATGTCCTCTTCTAAAATTTCTCCACCATTGTTCCTGATTCTAGCAACTGCTTCATTTATCCTTTGATTGTAAGCTCATATATTTTCTTCAGGCAACATCTCTAATGCATTGAATCTTTTCTTCCATGTCTTTCTGCATGCATCCTTTGCTTTCTTGTCTCCTTCAAATATGTCTTCTAGGTACTTCCATATCTTGTGGGTGGTATCCACCTTTTTTATCTTTGAAAATTCACTATTATATAGGGTGTTGATAAGGGCTTCTTTAGCTATAGCATTCTGATGAAACAATTCCTTTTGCCTTTTGGTAGCATCATCCTTAGCAAGGTCTTCTAAGGTAGGAATCATGGCTACTTTGATAGTTATATCAAAAACTTCAAAAGCAATGCACTACAAATGGGTCACCATCTTGTTCTTCCAATCAAGATAATTCTCTCCATCAAACTTAAGACTTTCTTTTCTAAAGTATGCCATTTGATCAACCTCAAGTTGTTAAACTTTCTCTCTGAGGCACTTGGCTCTAATACTAATTGTTAGGAATAGTCCCAAGAGATAACTAAGAGGGGGGGGGGGGGGTGAATCAGTTATCTAAAAGTTTCAATTCTTTATCCAATTAAGTATACTTAAACATAAGGCTACAACCTTCTGAATAACAGATACACACTATATCTGGATCTTGGTGAACTGTGCTTTAACCTACTATTTGGATCAGTTCCAATGTATAGCAAAAATACTTTACTTGGTCACATAGAACTTCTTCTGATGGCTCAAATCTTCACACACTCTGCTCTGCTCTTCTTAATCAACCATGAGCCACACTTCAACAATCACAAATGACTGCCTATAAATATCTTTCCTCTTTATGATATAATCAGGTCGACCTGTTAGAACCAACTTGAAAACATATTATAAAAACCATAACAAACTCCAATAAACATTCTCTCAACTCTACTATGCATGCAATACATTCTGGGACCTAGTCAATAAGATAATTATAGACGCACGCTACACACTGTCAGCTCTACCAAAACAACTGGATCTTTCTCCTCAAGCTAAATTAACTCATGCGCTCTTAAATAAACATCAATAACACTTCTCTAAGCTTAAATCCAAGGGCACATACCCTAAAGATAGGTGCAACTCAAGAACCAATAAAATCTTTGTCGGCTCTCCTGAACAAACACAAGAAACTACTACTAGTGAATAGGGACTACATAACTTCAATTCTACTAAATATCAGACTATGCATCCATAACTAAAACATCACTAACATTTCTTCAACATATATCCAAGTGTGCAAGGCTCTATGATAACTGCATGGACAACCATACACAAAACACTGCCTATTACTCTATCAGGAACACTGTTGACACCAACTGCTATATAACTGTCTGTACTAATAGTTAACCTCTATAGCCATGATATCATGTTGATATCATGTCCATGCATCATATACTAAAATATTACTACATAAGACTTCCATGCATGCTACTTTCCATATGTTGTCATCAATGACAAACATACAGTCAGTACTGGCCTGCTGGCAAATCTCCAATAGCCAATCCTCGCGACATCGCTTGAATTTGGCCAAACTAGTGTAGCACTCTCAAGAAATAAAATCTCTCTATAATCAAGGGCATCCTCCCTATCATCAATCAAGGCATACACATATAGAAAATCTCCTCTGTATCCTCAGGCTAGGCCTCACATCCAATTTATGGTCGCTAAACCACTTGATCAATATCATTAATAATATGATGCCAATAGTCTAACTTGCCAAAATGGGCCTACATCACCATACCCTCATACATCTAGGTGAACAACCAACCTGCATCCTGATGTTGAACTGATATAGGATGAGTAATAGGGATATGCTCCCATGTTCCCAATTGAAGGAGAACCACCCTAGCAGAAAGAGAGCCCACACAATGATAAACCAAATCATGTAGCTCATGGTATAACTAAGATAAAACACATGATCCCCAATCAAATTTATGAGGTTGTGCAATCAAATCCTCTAGAATCCTACCCCAACCAACAAAAAATCCATGACCACATCAATTAGGAACTAGAAAACCACCAACAAGTGCACCGAGAACAACAGGAAGAATAGGGAAAGATGGGAACTGGGCCCACTAAATGCTATCATCTCTGATAGTGTCATCTACAAACATGCATCTACATACTGCACCATCATAGACCTGATCATAGTAAAAAAGCTACCCATGTGTAGGTATGCATAGAAACTGATAGACATCCTCAGGATTGATGGTCATCTCTCCCATCAACAAATGGAAAGTATTGTGGTCAGAGTGCCAACACTCTTGCACAATGGTAAGTAAACCTTGATTCATACAAAATTGAGGGAGAGAGATAGAAGGAAAGACAAGCTACATCTACCTATGACCCAATGATCCTCTCTACTCAAATCATGAATCATCTCAAAAGGTAACGGGTAGAAGCCACAGACACCGAGGTTTTTAAGCTTGGCCTACAAATCAAGTTTCAAAACATCAAAAATCAAAATCATTACATATTGGATCATCTTAAGTCAATCAAACATTTAAACCAATCAAACCACAATCAATTTTTCTGATTCTACTAAGAGAGGACAAAAAAAATATCATCATCCATCATCTAAATCCAAATTGACCATTAACATTTTTAATATCGCATGACTTAAACTGACATCATACAAATTGTTATCAATCAGACTCAAAACCTAAGCCAATCAACTGATTGACAACTTCAAACAGATCAGAAAACTAACTTAGAGGCACGCAAATTTGACCAAACAGGGTGTACATGCTCTTGAATTTCTTAAAAGTTCTGAAAATCAAAAGCGCAACTTAAAGTATCATACATGCTATAGAAATTATCATACATTCTACAACAAAGTGTAAGCATTGCATAACTTAGGATGTGCTATAGGAAACCCCTGTATGTGCCGCTAAAAAGTTTTAAAGCGTAATTAAATTTTTAAGCGCTGTAGGAAAGGGAGATTGTGAAATGTGCCCCAGTTCTAGCATTTGTAAGTGCTGCTAAAAGTTGTGTATGTGTTGTAGAAAAATGTGGATGTGCTTCAGAAAGGGTACACATGCTGCTAAAATCATTGTATGCGCTATTTTATTTGAAATATGAAAAACTATAGGTTTTTCATAGAAAAATCTAAAATTTTCAAATTAAAAAACAAAAATCGAACAAAGCAAGTTGTTGGGGTACATATTGGAGGTTCATAGCTAGGTGGGTGCTGATAACGATGCCCTCACTAATCGAGATCAACATTGTTAAAAGGCTCAAAAGGGGGTTAGAGATGAAATTCAAAAGGGAAGATAAAAATGAATAGTAAAAGGGCCTTTTACCCCTATATATAGCCTAGTTTAAACTAAAAGGGGCATCTTTTACCAAAAAATGACTAGGGACCCAAATTTTTCACCCATTCGGCCAAATCAATGGCATTTGTCATCAAAACATCATGAATACATTATCAAAAATGATATCAAAATTTACTCATAATTAAATTTTTTCAATGCTAATTGACTAAAAATGCAATATCCTTCATCTAAATCAAATTTCATTTCATTTTCAAGGGAGAATACACTCAGATTATCAAGAATGACATCATAATCATCAAATTAGGAGAAAAACATCAAATTAATCTTTCATCAAAAAAAATTTCTTCTTATCAATCAAGTGGGGCATCAAACATCGAATCAGATCAAATCAAGCATCATATCAATGAACTATCATCAAATCGATGATCAAGGACTTTAATCAATCAAAACTACATCAGTTTTATCATTGAAATCTACATCTTCTTTCAAGCATCAAATCAAACATTGATCTAATAAGGACTTCACATCAAAATGATCAGGGCATTCTTTGAACCAATATGCTTTGCACATCGATTCAAAGAGGGGCATTTGTAATCACCTAAAAATGGACAAGATAAATAAAGTGACCAACCAAGAAAAAATCAAAGCAATAAAATAAAATCAAGCTAAACTCAAAGATAAATTGTAATCATCCAATAATCCAATTTAATTGAAAAATCAAAAGTCATTAATTCAATTTAAAATAAATAAATAATGTTAAATCAATGAATTGTGCAATTAATCTAATTAATTGTATAGTTCAATTTAAATCAAATCAACCCATTTAAGGGGTACACATGGATAAACAAATTAAATAAAATCAATTAATTAAATCCTAATTTTCCCTAAACACCACATGGGAGGAAAAAGCATCAACCAATAGGATTTAAGGATCAAGCTCACATGGATCAAGCTCACAATGAATATCCATCACACATAAGGTGAGAGCTTCTTGTCCACCCATTTTGTCTTCTTGTTCCAAGCTTTGAGGACAATCAATTTAAATTTTCTCCAAAGGTGGAACCAATGACTTAACCCTAATCAAACCATGATAAACTCAACTCCACCCCCTATGCTCACCAAAATCTATAAAAGTAAGGCATAATTCAATCAATTATCATCCACAAATCTGAGAATAGCATCAAACCTCTTGCAATTTCAAGCTAGAAAGGAAAATTTAGTACTAATTAAGGCTAAATTCATTTGGAATTGAACTTTTTAGTTACTTTATCATTCATTCTCATTTTAGGGATGTCACTAATGGAAGCTTGTTGAGAGCTTTGCATTAGCAAACCTAAACAGAGGTCCATAGAGTGCTTAATTCTCAATTATTTGCTTAAATTAGATTTCTATTTGTGGTAATTTAGTTCTCTTATTCATTTATTTGCAATACTAACCCTATGAAGGTGCTTTCCTTAGCACATAGTTGTTTATACCTTAAACTGAGTTCAAATCAAGAAAGGTACAAATGGTACACCTTATGAGTGATGGCATGGTTATGCACCTAATGTATAATATTTTATAATCTTTGGGAATAAATGCTATATAATGAAAGACAATAGGAATGGAAAATTTGATACAATAAGTGACGAAGGCATATTCCTAGGTTATTCCACTAAGAGAAAATATTACAAGTGTTTGAATTCTAACACTAAAAAAGTTGTGGAAAGTGAAAATGTGAGAGTTGATGAATATGTAGAAAAGAATGAACTAGAGGGAAAACAAGAACCTAAAGATTATAGATCTTTTGTTTACATGGAAGAAGGATAGGAAAGTAACACACTTGAACTAGATGCAGAGTCACAGATAAGCAATGTCAAACATCAGGATGATGCTGTCGAGTAATCAGAAGATGAAGTTGATAACTTGTATGATGAACCTGAAGGTCAAGATCAAGGAGAAAATAAATTTGAACCTACATTGATACGGTATGTAAGAAGACATCATAAGCCTGAGAAAATCATTGGAGATAAATAATCTCGAGTCTTGACAAGAAGTAAGTTGAAAGACCCTACATGTTTACTATGTGAGTTTGAGCCTAAGATAGTAAAAGATGCTTTAGAGAATGATGATTTAATACAAGCTATGAATGAATAAATTTATCAGATAGAAAAGAATGATATTTGGACTCTAGTGTTGAGACCAAAAGATATGAATGTTATTGGAACAAAATGGGTATTCAGAAACAAGCTAAATGAACATGGACAAGTCACAAAAAATAAGGCAAGATTGGTGTGCAAGGGTTATGCACAAGAAGAAGGAATAGACTATGGGGAAACATTTTCCCCTGTGGCAAGATTAGAAGGAGTGAGTACTCTACTTCCATATGTTGCATATAAAGATTTCAAAGTATATCAAATGAATGCCAAATCTACATTTCTAAATGGTATATTAGAAGAAGAAGTATACATTGAACAACTTGAAGGATTTTTTGACCCAAATAAGAAAAATATGGTTTGAAAGTTGAACAAGGTGATGTATGGATTAAAACAAGCCCCCAAAGCATGGTATGAGAGACTGCACAATTATTTGATAAAGATTGGATTTGTAAGAACAAATGACAACAACAATCCATATATGAAAATTGAAGAAGATAATGGGATTTTGTTAGCTGAAATTTTTGTTGATGATGTCATATTTGGAGGACAACATGCCCTATGTCAAAAATTTTCAAATGAGATGCAAACCAAGTTTGAAATGTCTATGTTTGGTGAGAAAATTATTTGTTGGTTTACAAGTTTAGAAGATGGAGAAAGGTATCTTTATTACTCAATCTAAATATGTTAAAGAGACACTAAATTTTTTTGGTATGGAGGATTCTAGACCAGTAAGTACTCCTATGACTACTAGATTGAAACTATCTAAAATTGATGATACTGCTAAAGTGAATCAAATCTTGTATAGATCTATGATTGGAAAGCTATAATATGTTGTCCATAGAAGACTAGATATAGCCCTAGCAATCCTAAAGAAAATCATATGATGGCAGTGAAGAGAATACTGAGATATCTAAAAGGGACAGAGGATTATGGATTGTACTACAAGAAGAATGAAAAATTTGAACCAAGAGTCTTACTGATGTAGATTGGGCTAGAAATGTTGATGATAGAAAAAGTACAAGTGGTGGAGCATTCTTTCTAGGAAAGAGATTAGTCTCTTGGACAAGCAAGAAATAGAACTGCATTTCCCAATCTACAGTAGAAGCTGAGTATGTAGCAGCTATAGTGAATTGTTCAAATTTGGTTTGGATCAAGAAATTGTTAAAAGGAATGACAGAGGAAATCATTGAGTTGGTTGTTATTTGATGTGATAACTCAAGTGCTATCAATATATCAAAGAATCTAGTGATGCACAAAAAGACTAAGCATATTTCTATCAAGTATCATTACTTGAGAGAGATGGAACAAGATAAAGAAGTGAGAATAGAATATGTGAATACAAAGGAACAACTAGAAGACATATCCACAAAATCTTTACCTAAGGATGCTCATGAATATCTTAGAGGTAAACTAGGGGTGATTCCCCTAATTGAGGCTTCCTAGTCAATTAAGAGCACTGCATCAAATTTGCTACATAGAATATCTGACAAATTACTATAGAAAAGGTCACACTTTAGGAGCTGCCTAGAGTTGTAAGAAATAAAGAAAAGATGATAATTAGTCATAAGTAAGATGAGAGAGGGAGAAATACTACATACTAAATTTACATGGTGACATATACATGTGGAAGATGTAAGTGATAGATACTTCTTTGGAATTTTTGTCAGACAGGGAGAGATTCAGATGAAAACACAGAGGGATAGATTTAGAGAAATCAAAAAAAGAGATACATAAAAGATTCAGAGGGAGTAATTATGTATGTGATTAGGAAAGGCAAAGATTTTGTGAATTAGAATGAAGCTAAGGATATTATAAAACTCTATGATGCACAAAAAAAGTTTTTTGGATTGTTTGGTAAATCATGTGTTATTCATGTGGTGTTGCCATCAATGCCGAAGAGGGTGATTGTTGGAAACTCCAATTGAAACAATTGTTATATTGTCATTGATATCAAACCTTAACTAGTAAGATAGTTACTATCTAGGATAGTACCATATCTATTGATTGATGAAGAGGATTAGGGCAAGGAGATAACAAGAGAACCTAAGGAAAGGTTTAGTTATTTGATACTTTAATGGGTACTTGATTAGTTGGCACATTGATAAGATAATGTATTATTCATCTAAGTAAGAAGAAAGACTAAGGACGTGGGCCTGACCAAGAAAAAGTGAATAAATATAGTTTAAGCCAAGTGATGTTAGTGTTGATCGAGTGCTAGTATATGCTAAGTAAATCTAGTGTTGACCAAACATTAGTATATGTCAAGCAATAGGAAATTACCAAGAAAGGATAGTGTTTTCTGAGGAAGACAGTTTGTAGAGATGATTGAGACATGCAGTAATGACTGAGGAGAAGAACACAATATTGACCGAGTGTTAGTAACTTACATTTAGAGAAAGAATTTATATTCCCAACCGACATAGTTGAATTCTTGGGATATGTAAATCGTGTTGAATTTATTAATTAATTGTATGGAGCATTTAATACACGGTAAATAATTTTATTATGGATTTAAAGAGAAGTTTGGAGATGTATCTAGAAGGAAGGATGAAGAACACAATGATGGAAGGATTCGATGAATCTGACCTAAATCTAAATCTACGGAGGAGTTTAAGCTACAAAAGATGGATCTACCTAATCGAAGAGGTATAAAGGAAAACCAAATTGTGAGGTTACAACATGGTTTGACGTTGTTGATGTTATTGACTAATAAGTCTAAGCATAAGGCTAAAGCTTAAATTGTGAAGGAGCTAAATAGAGTTGTGATTTCTTGAAGCAAATTCTGAGAAGATCAGTGATGGAGATGGGAATGAAGGTCAATCAGTAAATCAACATATATGTGTGAAGTGGATCTTTATTTGCAAAGTGAGTTGTATGTTTTTCAGATTAGAAACTATTGTTACTTTCTAACCATTGTATTAGTCTAAATCCTTTAATCAAGGTTGACCTAGCTGTCATTATATAAACCCTTTAATAAAGGTGGCATTCTAATGGAATGTACTTAAATCCTTTAACCAGGTCACTTTTGATAGAGTGTTTAAGTCCTTTAACAGGGTCACACCTTGCAGTGTGTTTGTAAACCTTTAACAGGGTTGGCATTTCAAAGAGCTCACTTCAGAAGAGTGAAATATCAATAGCATGTTCCAAAGTGGTTTTTCCCAAGTTGGGTTTCCACTATAAATCCTAGTGTTATACTTCAGTGAATGTTTTGATGTGAATGTTGTTATATTCTACAAGTTAATTACTTTTGGATAGTGGAATACATATTATATGTTTATGATATATGTTATAGAGATCGAGTTGTATTGGTGACAAGATCTGAGATTGTTGAAGTGCTAGAAAGTTCAATTGGTACATGTGGACTTGAAAACAATTGATTCATCCCCCCCCCCCCCCCTCTTTGTTGTTCTAAATAATTCTAACATTTTTTTCCCATAATAGATTTTTATTCTCATCAAATTCTTCAAGTTTACCCAGGCCAAAATGTTAAGTGCTCTACCTTTCATCAAAAATTGATTGGCATACTATTTCATCATCTCATCAATCTCGGTAACTATAAGAGTAGGCATTGCCAAAATTAAAGGATGTTCACTCATTTTATTTTCTATGTGCAAGGCATATGTCCACCTTGTCGATACCTTATCGTGTAGTTCCTTAGGGATATATTTTAGACACTTAATAGGTAATCTCTTAAATTTAATCATCATATGGACGGTTGCCTCTTCTACTATTTCCTGATCCTTGGTTGACATGTATGTATACTGATTCATCTTGGCATGACCTAGTCTACCTATTTATTTTATGTTATTAACTAACTCATCAACAAATTGACTCTTATTTACAAAAACTTTGAGCTTACTTTGATCATCTTCTTCTTTAGAGTTTACATCATATTTTTCTCTTATGAGTCTTCTCCTCTTCTTTGGTTTCTCAGTGGTAACTTGTGCACCTCTTTTCTTCTTCTAATAACTCTTTGTGGGAGTAGGCCTTGTGATTTTTGCAATTCCTTTCTTGAGGGGTGGAGAAGTGGTTAAAGGGAATCTTGTCCTTGCTTGTGCTGGTGTCTCTACTTGTTTTCACTTCCCTATGGCTTTTACCGGTTCATCTTGAATTTCCTTATCTGACTTAGTTTTCTCCTCATGTTCACTTTTCTTGATCAGAATTTGTTCCTCAATTGCTTCTTCAAGTGGATTTTTTGTTGATTCTTCTTCTTTATCATCTTATTTTTTTTAACCTTTACTTTGAATAGATCCATTTTTATCCTTGAATTTGATTCCTCATAGGCTCTGAACCTAGTAGCTTTAAGATCTTTGGACTTGGTGAGAAATACCTTAATTGACCTAGAGGCTTAGTCAATATCAATTTCATAGCCCATTGGAGGTAGCCAAGTAGTTCTTGGCTCAACTTCCTTGATCATAGTGGTGTCAGTGTCCACTAGAAAACATATATCTTCCTTATGCTCCTCAACTAACTGACCTGAAATCATGCTTCTTTGTGCATTATGTCCTTAAACTTTCCAAAATAGTCATCCATGAAAGTCACAAAGTTCTAACCTAGATTCTTGATAAACTCATTTATTTGTATGATGACTTATCAGTTGATATCCCAGTCTACATTACTGAAAAATGTGAAGTAGTTATGCAAGTAGAAAAATATGCAAACCAGTAATGAACCAAACTTACATGTATTTTTATTTTCTACCCAAATGGTTCTCATGTTTTCTTCTAGTTGTTTCAATAGTATCTTTGTGATTTCTAACTATAGACCTTTCTTCATAATTTTGTATGCTACATCTACTACTTTGCATGGGATGTTGTTGGTCCTACTAGATTGAAAAATCTTATAGCTAATGACATAGGCTCCAAACCTTGTTTCTGAATCAGTGATAGTATTAAATCTCATTCCTCTTCCATCCCTTTTGTCTCTTGTAAGCTTCTTGATTTATTCCCTTGGTGGATTCCTTATAGCCTTCTCCTTATCACTTGTGGGGTATCTGGTAACCATGTGAATGATATCTTTAGATATTTTAGCCGGTTCATCGAACCACATCTTAGCTTTGTGAATGTGACTAAGTACAACCCTAATCCATTCAAACTTAAACTCCCCCAAATAATAGAGGGCATTAGTCAATCCTTTGACTTCCAGGTGTTTGTGCTCATCCTTGAGCTTTCCATTCTTGCTCAGATCTTGATATGTTGACCGAAGTTCAAAATCTCCAATTTCATGTATTTTGCAGTGGATATAAGAACGTATATCCTATACCATTAAAACCCTAGGCGGTATGCTAGAAAATGCACCCGTTTGATCAATTTTTGAAGCAATCTCAGGATGTAACTTATATTTAGGCTCCTCATATTTTGTGGACTTGATCAATGTGACCTTCTTGTCACTTTCGGTCTTGGATTTCATAGTCTTGGATGAAGATGCCATTATTCTTTTAGTTTTAGGGCTTCGTGAAATCTTTATAAAAATAACTCTATGGCTTAGGGACTTACTTGAAATGACGATAAACTACTCAGGATCTCCTCAAATCTCTGTCAAATTCTCAAGAAACTTTTTTCTCAAACTCACTCAAGTTGCTTTAATTCTTCTTGCAATTGTTGTGTGTCAAAATGACTTGCATCATCATGTACTTATACCAAAAATCTCTTTTCACACTCAAAAATTTGCATTAAATGCTTTACCTATCATGGCTTAATAAACATAGTGACTCTCAGTTATCACTTTGAAGCTTCAACTTGGTTAACACTAGATATTTCTTGGTTGATACTTCAACTTGGTTAACCTTTCCATTTTTACCGACTAACAATCTTATACTTGGTTATGCTTTTATCGACTATATACATTTTGAGATCAAAATGTACAATACCCTAGTGCATCTTATTTCATGTTGATTTGGTGTTCATTCAATAGATATAAGGAATGGTTGTAAGATATAACCAATTGACATTCAATTCCATACTTGAATTTTCTAGGTGGAGGTGGTGAAATCACCTAATCCAAAATATGAGGTGTCATCGACTATTGTGTTTGGTCTACCATTATCATTTTTTGCTTTTCTCCACATTTGATTTCTTATCCTCATAATTTCTTCAATTTTGTTTCCATTTTTATTATAATTTACCTCTAGTGCTCACTCTATGTAGTCTTTTCTCAAGTGACCGACCTTGTGATAGTGCAAACATGACATTCCAAAATTTGTCCAATTTTGAGATCTTTCTCTCCAGTTATTTCTCATACAATTTTTTGCAATATGTCCATATCTACCACATGTTGTGCAACTAGTCCAAGTCTTGTAATCCCAAGTATATGCATTACCTTTCCTTCTTGGTTGATTTGTCTTGTTTTGTCATTTCAATTTCAAGACTTGCTTCATCTTTCTCCTACATTGTTGTCATATATGTCCATGCATGTTGGAAGTGCGCTAATACTTTTCCATATAGTGCTTCCTAGGTGACCTATTAAATTTTGATCTACACTCATGTGCTTGATGTCCATAATTATTACATTTGTAACAATAACCATCAAGAGGACAATCAAAATCCCATTTCTATCAATTCTATACCAAGATTAAAGATGGAAAATAGAGTTTGATTTGAGATCAAACTTGATGAATTATCTAGTGTTGAAGATGATAAGTCAAAATCTATATTATATTTAGCATTATCAAGTCAAGTATCATCTTGTCCCTATGCCTGGGTAATTGATAGTGGAGCCTCTCAACACATAACTACATTTAGAGAGCATCTAGACAACCTATTAAAAGAAATAGATGAAGAAGTCACTATTGGAAACAATTCAAATTATCCACTAAGAAGAATTGGGACCTGTACGATAAATCTAAAATTAGACATATCTCTTCTACTTTCAAGAGCTTTTTTTTATACCAGGAATAAAGAGGAACCTGGTCTCTATCTCTACACTTGAGGACAAAGGATATATGATCAC
Source organism: Chamaecyparis obtusa (assembly GCA_027943335.1). NCBI lineage: Eukaryota > Viridiplantae > Streptophyta > Pinopsida > Cupressales > Cupressaceae > Chamaecyparis > Chamaecyparis obtusa. The sequence continues at coordinate 27,439 of BSBK01007238.1, read as the reverse complement.
TTTCATGGAAGGTAAATTTTTGGCATGGCCCAAGAACTCCACCATCAAGAAGGAAAAGACTATTGGGATAAGACACATATGTTTGTACAAACTATGCACTTCCTCAACTCAAACTTTAATTTATCAAACCTCAAATTCTTGTGAGATTTAGCACAGAAGACTAGGGCACCTTCATTTTCATGATCTTCCATAATTAGAGAAAATGGTCACAGGTCTTCCAAAAATTCAACCTAAAAATGAAGGAATTTATAAAGGATGTGCCCTATGTAAGAACATCAAAACTTCATTTCATAATAATGAAACTAAATCTAAAGATATCTTAGAACTCATTTATTCTAATCTATGTGGACACATGTTAGTGGCCTCTATAGGATAATTCTTATATTATATTATCTTTGTTCACCATTTCTCTAGAAATACTTGGATATATTATTTAAAACATAAGGAGTCTAAAAAAATTCTAACTAAGTTTAAAGAATTTACAAGTTTAACAGAAAATATATCTGGAAAGAGAATCAAAACTCTTAGAACTGATAATGGGGGGAATACACTTCATATATCTTTAAGAATTTTTGTACTAATGCTAGGATTAAGAGGGAGCTCACAGTTCCTTATAATCCTCAACAAAATGGGGTGACAAAAAGAAAAAATAGAACTATTGTTGAGGTTTCTAGAGCCATGATGTATGATCAAAATATAGAAACCTCTTTTTGGCCCAAAGCCTCCAATATGGTTGTATATATTCAAAATAGGTGTCCTCACTCCAGTCTAGAAAATAAAACTGTTGAATTGTTGGAATTAGGAGAGATGGGTACTGAGAGGGGAGGGGTGAATCAGTGCCTTAAAAAACTTTACTTGTAAACCTTTCAGATCTATAACTGTAAACAGTGATAACTGACCAAAATATCTTAACTCTAACTGCATGTATCAATCATCCATTTAACTTATGAAAGTAAACAACATGAAATCCATATGACAATCACATAACACAAGTATTTTGGTAACGCAAAAACCCTTGTTAGAAGGTAAAAACTGCGATGGGGATGACACCCATAAATTCTTCACTACTGTAGATAGAAAAGATTTGCCTGTTAGGGCTACAAGTTTGCATCATTTCTAGTGATCTCACCCTATTAGGAGTGACATGTTAGATCATCTAGATCTACCTAGTTATATGATTTTAACTACACTAATGAAGTGTCCACTCGGTTAAGAGATTTACTTAAGAATGTTAAGTCTACTCTGCTAAGACATTTTGTCCAAAACTCTATTACAATGGTCAGAAAGCAATAGGTAATTATTTGCTAATTAACAACTCAATTGTCTGATTTGAGATCTATAAGTCTAATAAATATCACCTCACTTGTGATGAATCTCTACTTTGAACTGCTTGGTAGCCTCCTCCAATTCTTCTCAATCTGAATTCCTCTGTACTTTGTTCTACTCTGTTAACTGATAGACTTGAAGTTAGGCAATTTCTTCAAGTGCTCTGTAATTCATATATCAGTTCACAGCAAAAAATGATGTGAATCACACAAATATATAGTGTTCTATTTTTTCCGCTTTAAAAAAATTGGATTACACAACATAATCATAACCCTAAGATCTACGGTGTACAAAAATAACCTAGATCAACTATTACAAAAGATATACATTACATTTAATGAATATCATCACATTAAATATTCCTCTATCTTGGTAAAACATTTTATGAACTGTTGTAACCATTTGCATAGAAGTATGTTCCATTTCAAATTACTATGACATTTTTTGTGATCCTTGGTAAACACTATAAAACTCCTCAGTGTATACTGTCTATCGATGTTTATTGTCTATCGGTGTCGGTGATGTTGTTGCTCAGTAAATTGTATAGTGCTCGGTGTATAAGCTTTACCAACTAGTCTTTCTTGCTTCTAGTTACCGATATGGTCAATGTAAGTGACCGACCAATATGTATGATAACCTTTGATATTAATGACAACCATAAATTATCAATAGAGATAACAATCTCCCCCTTTGGCATTAGTATCAAAACTTGAATGTATATAGACAAAAATTTTCTATATATAGCTTATACTTCTACCATATACATATACACATCAAAAAAAATAATTCTAAGTACTAAGTACTTTCCCTCGATGCATGCTCCCGGTAATATGTAGTATACATAGCAACTATGTACATATTTGGCATAATGACATATACATTGATTTTCCCCCTTTTTGATAGTAATGCCAAATACACAAATTTAAGTAGTATACTCACATCTTGTCAAAAATATGTTGGTGGGTTTTCTTCAGTGATTCCAAGAGGTTGTCCCATTCCTCTTTCAATTTGGTGAGAGCAATATGCTCAAAACTAACTTGTGCATGCATGTCAAAGATGTTATCTAACACCAAAATTTTTGGTGTTGCAATGAGTTGTTTTGCTTTGACAATGTGTGCCTCAAAAAATTTCAAGTATGGTAGGAGCTCTATCTGTAGCTCAATAACCTGATATGTTATGTGCTCTTCTTGTTTCTTGAAGTCTGCTATCAACCACCTGAGTTCTTGAACTTGGTGAATGTGATTTGAAAAAGCATTAGGCTCAGTTATAGCTGTATTTGTACTTAACTTTATTTCTACTTCCAATCCTTTGATCTTCTCACTGATCTCAGTAGTGAAGGTGTCTATAGTACAAAGTTTCAGTAAATGTTGACAAATTAACTAAGTGATAGATTTAATCTCTATGATTACCTCAGATAATGCAACCTTCTTTATTGCCACTTCTTGGCTAATTCTCTCTGCCAGTTTATCCTGTATCCTGGATTCTGGCCTTTCTTCAATCTGTTTATCTACATCAGTGTTCGGGGCATTGATCTTCTCAGCAAGTGTAGCAAGTTGATCTATGATAGGAGTATCCTCATCAATATTCACCTCCTGTACTACCTATTGTAGGATATCCCTCACATCTATTAATACTTCTTTTCATTTGTGTTCTTGCTTCAACTTCTCTTGAGCTGCCTTTCTTGAATATACTTCCCCATATTTACTCAATTCTTCAGGGCTTAGGGTCCTCAGGTCACACTCAAGAATAATTATCACTTCATCTAGGGTGACCGACCCTTTTCCTTTCTTTTTCTTTTTCTTCTCTAGTGCTAGAGGTGATTTCTTCTCAATAATAGCAATAGTTTTGTCTCCAGTCTTCGAAGTATCCTTCATGATTGACACACTTTCTTCCTTATTATACTCCTCAGTAGTTGTAGTCTCGGTTGATGGAGAGGGAGCCTTGGATGTGGTGTCATGTGGGATCACCTCAGTTTCCTTAGTCTCATCTGTTTACTTTGTTTCAGTAGAAGGTGCCTCTATTTGATTAGGCTCATCTGTCTCAGCAGGTTTCTCAAGTTCTTGTACCTCAGTTGTGTCTTTGTGTTGCTCGAGGTCCAAGCCTTCACATTGTACTTGTGAAATGATCTCAGCTACTTCTACAAGTATAGGAAGCTTACCCAGTAGTGATGTAAATATGCTTTCAATGTCTAGTGCTTCATCTTGATTAGGTGCAATATTCACATCCTCATCATCCTTGTCATTAGGATCACCATCTGTGATGTCCTCAATGAGTACATCATCATCAATTTTCTTCTTTAGTTGGATCTTTACTTGATCTGGTGCATCCTACGAAACTTTTATTTCTTCCTTTTTCTCGGTGATATCAATTACCTTGGTAATTGATATACCGGTGTTCTTTGACTTCTTTCCTGTGTTATCATCAATAAAAATACCTTTACCTTTGGAATTTTGTCTCTTCTTAGACAAGTTTAAGAATGCTTCTTGCTCAGCTTTTTCTTTAGCTTTAATAATTGATGACCATAAAGAGTCACTTGTTATGTCCATATCTGCCAAATTTTCATCCATTATCATCATGGCTCAATTTTTTATCATAAATATTGCTTGATATTTATCCATGTAATCATTGAGTTCTCCATAGCTTAGATGTGGGGTTGCCCAAACTAGAGATCGTTCTCTCTTTCTTTTCTTGGTGTCTAGAGCAATAGACCATTTTTTAGTAATCTTGTCATCCAGCTTCTTTGGTAATGCACAGGGAAATTCCATTGGAACTTTCTTGAATTTTATCATCATTTGGATGATGGCCTCTTCTAACTTAGTTTGGTCCTCTGTTGACATCTTGTCAAATTTGTCTATTCCTAGATCAGCAAGGTCTCCATTCTCAATTATGTCTTCAATAATTTCATCTACTATTCTTACCTTATTGCTAACCACCTTGAATTGATTGACATCATCTTTAGTCTCCTCAAGATCTTCTTTACTTCTTATCAATTTTCTTCTTTTCTTTGGTGCCTCAGCTACAGTCTTGTTATTTCTCTTCACATATTTCCTTGTTAGTGTAGCTGCCTTTAGTTTTGTAAATTTTATGGCTTCTTTCTTTGGAGGTGAGGCTACAGTTGATGATCTTGTTCTTGTACCTATATGTACTAGCAACTGCTTCTTTTCTTGAACTTTGGGTGGAGGAACCGGTGTGGGATCTTCTTCTACTTCAGACTCAGTCTCCTCACTATCATATGGTTTGTCAGCCAATTGTAACTAACCTTCGGTTGTAGCTTTAACTGGTGAATCCTTAGGTGATTCAAAAACATCTCCATATCTAGTAGTAAGATCTTTCCTCATTTTCTTTTCCTTTCTACACATTTTACTGATCACTATGCCTATATTGATTCTAGATTTGGCCTCTTCATATGTTCCAAACATAGTGGCAATGGGGTCCTTTGGTACTGCAAGCAGTGCATTGATAGATTTTAGTGCGAAATCTTGGTTCATTTCATAGCCCATCGGTGCCAACCATTTAACTCTAGGTTCAACTGCTCTTATCATAGTGAGATCTGTGTTGACTACAAAACATATATCATTCTCAGATTTTTCAACTAATTCCATTGGAATTCTACTTCTTTGATGCATTTTAGTTTGAAATTCTTTGAAATATGCATCAAACTCTACATTTAGTTTGTCTCCTAACTTTTTCATCATATCATTGATTTGTGTTGTTATTGGTTTATCTAATTGCCAATTTACTTTATAGATGCTAGGTACATATTTTTGTATATAGAAAAATATACAAACAAATAGTGTTCCAAACTTATAGGTATTAGACTTTTTTGTCCTTATGGTCTTCATATTTTACTATATTTGATATAATAGTACCTCGGCACGATCAATCTGGTGATCTTTCTTCACAATTTTGGATGCCATGTCTACCACGTTGTAGGGTACGCTATTAGGTCTACTTGATTAAAATATCTTGTACTCGATAACATGTGCTACAAATTTGATTGTTGGGTCTTTGATTGTCAAAACTTTTAGTGCTCTTCCATCCCATTGTGCTCCAGTATTTTTCTCAACATCCAGTCGAGATGAGCTTCGAAAAGCTTTTACTTTGTCAGTTGTAGGGTACCCAGTAACCCTACTGATCATTTTCTTAGTGACCTCTATCCAGCTAAAATTTACCATCGTGATATCTGCTCAAAATGATTCTAATCCAATCTATCTTAAATGATTGTGAGTAATGTGTAACACATGATAACCCTGATTCCTCAATCTTCTTGTGTTCTGGTTTTAATTTACCATCGGTGCCACAAATTTGTTGATATGCTGCAATAGTTTCAAAAGCTTTGATTTCTCCAATCTTGCAATGAATATACACTCTCACATCTTCTATCAACAAAACCCTATCTGGTATGCTCGAAAAAGTGCCCATTAAATCTGTTTGTGATGTGACCTTGGGATGCGGCTTAAACTTAGGTTCTTCAAAATGTGCCCTTACAATTAGATTAACTTCCTCCTCAACACTTTGTGATTTTCTTGCAGATGATGTTGATGCCATAAATTGATTCTAGGGTTTCAACAAGCAGTAGGATAAAAGGTGTTTGATAGAAAATGAACTTACTCAGAATCATCGAAGAGAGATGTCAGTTCAATCTACAGCCACCTTGAATCCTTCTGAAAATCTTCTAGTTTGAACTCTTTTCTGTGAAATCTCCGCTCTTCGAAATCACAATGTAACAATGAACTCTGTTTCTCGTGTATTTATAGACTTTTTGATATTCCCACTCAAACTTTCATGCAATAAATGCTTGACCTAATTTTAGTTCATAACAGCTATTAGCTTAGTGACAACTAAAAATTTCATTCCACTCGGTTAACACACAATCTCTTCATTGGTTGATACGTGTGCTCGATTAACCTTGTGTAGTGATTATCGACGAGTAATCAACTCATAGTCTCTCTTTTACCGATTGTATAACATTGTTAGCTCATAACATATAAACCATAGTGCATCTTTATTCATGCTGATTTGGTATAAACACATCATGTTTAAGGAACTGTATGTAAAATGTGATCATTTGAAATGTCAATCCCATACATACCTATTTCACCTCAAGTGGAGGTACCAATGTCACCCAATCCAGTGGATGAGGTTTCACCAACAACATTACTTGACTCAGCATTCTCATTAGATGCCTTCTTCCACATAAAGTTTCTTATCTTCTTGATATCTTCAATAGTATGACCATTCTCAAATATATGATTCTCATCTAGTGCTCGGTCTCTAAAATTCTTGCTTAAATGACTGACTCTATGACAGTGCATACAAGCCATTCCAGTGCTTGTCCAACTTCTTGATTGTCCAATCTGACTCTTTTTGTAACAATTTGCTGCAATGTGCCCATACTGACCACATACAACATATTTAGTCCATGTATTATAATCCAAAACATAAGAATAACCTGTCTCTTTGATTGATAAGGTTTTCATTGTGTTTTCTGCTTAGGAGTCCATACTTGCTTCATTTTTGCCTTACATTCTTATGCAGTGTGTCCATGCTTATTGCAAGTATAACATACTTTCTTCTCAGCAGTATTGTTAGCATCATTTTTTTTTAGCTTAGCTCTACATTCATAAGCTTGGTGTCCATATTTTCCACAATAGTAACAATATCCATCAAATTTAGGAATAGTGGGAGGTTTACCTTGTCCTTTGCTTCTACAAACATTAGAAGTATGACCTAGTTTACCACAGTGATAACATGTCAATGCTTTAGGTCTCTGACTTTGATTTTTGTTGACCTTTTCAGCTTGTTGTGATGATTCTCCTTCACCAGTATAACCTATATTGGCTCTACTGCCAAATCTTCTTTGATTGACCAGAAAGTCATCAATCTTCTTAGAACTGTCTTCAACAAGTTTCTTCATTTCATTATGTTGTTGTTGTGTTTTCACTTCATTACTCATTTTTTCATTCTCCTCTCTAAGTATTGCAACATCTTCTAATCTTCTAGACAATTCTCCATTCACTCAGTTTACCTCTTGATTCACAGTCATCATTTGATTTGATACTTGGAAGTGATGATTAGTGAGTCTCTGTATTTCACTTTCTTTTGCTTGGAGTTGTTTAATCATCTGTCTTCAGTCTTCAATAGCTAGATTCTTATCTTGTTCATCCTGTCTAGCATGGTTCATGATTTCCGCCATTCTCACCATCTGAGATTCTTGACCGATTTGAAGTGCTTTCACTTGTTCAGATAGATGCTGATTCTTTTCAGTTAAATTAGTGATTATGCTTTCAGATCCATCAGAGATGCTTGCAGAACTAGATCCAATATGATCAAATATATCATTAATAGGTTCTTCATGATAACCAATTTCACTTTGCAGAATGGCAAGGTTCTTCCTTTCAACCAGTAATTTCTTTAGTTCTTCCTTAGCTTGTTTATACTATTCCACAAACATTTGCATCTGTATCTTTTGATTCTCAATAGTCTTATCAAGCTTGTATCTCTCCATGACTTAGATCTTTACCCTTCAGTGGTTAAACTATTCAATAAGAGAACTATGCTTTGATACCAATTGTTGGAATTAGGAGAGATAGGTACTGAGAGGGGAGGGGTGAATCAATGCCATCAAAAACTTTACTTGTAAACCTTTCAGATCTATAACTGTAAACAGTGATAACTGACCAAAATATCTTGACTCTAACTGCATGTATCAATCATCCATTTAACTTATGAAATTAAACAACATGAAATCAATATGAAAATCACATAACAAAAGTATTTTGGTAATGTAGAAACCCTTTTTAGAAGGTAAAAACTACGGTGGGGATGACACCCACAAATTCTTCACTACTGTAGATAGAAAAGTTTTGCCTGTCAGGGCTACAATTTTTTATCACTTCTGGTGATCTCACCCTATTAGGAGTGACATGTTAGATCAGCTAGGTCTACCTAGTTATAGGATTTTAACTACACTAATGAAGTGTCCACTCGGTTAAGAGATTTACTTAAGACTGTTAAGTTTACTCTGCTAAGAGATTTTGTCCAAAACTCTATTACAATGGTCAGAAAGCAATAGGTAATTATCTACTAATTGACAACTCAATTGTTTGATTACAGATCTATAAGTTCTAATAAATATCACCTCACTTGTGATGAATCTCTGTTCTGAACTACTTGGTAGCCTCTTCTGATTCTACTCAATCTGAATTCCTTTGTACTCTATTCTGCTCTATTAACTGATAGACTTGAAGTTAGGCAATTGCTTCAAGTGCTCCGTAATTCATATATTAGTTCACACTAAAAATGATGTGAATCACACAAATATATAGTGTTCTATTTTTTTCGCTTTAAAAAAATTAGATTACACAACATAGTCATAACCCTAAGATCTATGGTGTACAAAAATAACCTAGATCAACTATTACAAAAGATATACATTACATTTAATGAATATCATCACATTAAATATTCCTTGATCTTGGTAAAACATTTTATGAACCGTTGTAACCATTTGCATAGAAGTATGTGCCATTTCAAATTACTATACCATTTTCTATGATCCTCGGTAAACACTGTAGAAATCCTCAGTGTATACTATCTGTCGCTGTTTACTATCTGTCAATGTCGGTGATGTTGTTGCTCAGTAAATTGTATAGTGCTCGGTGTATAAGCTTTACTGACTAGTCTATCTTGCTTCTAGTTACCAATATGCTCAATGTAAGTGACCGACCAATATGTATGATAACCTTTGATACTAATGAAAACCATAAATGCTCAATAGAGATAACATGAATAAGTCTTCTTTGGAATCAAACCTGACATCAACCTTCTAAGAATATTTGGTTTGAGCCAATCTACACACATGTGCCTAAAGAGAAAAGATCCAAACTTGAAACTTCTAGAGGAAAAGGAACATTTTTGGGTTATAATGAAACCTCTAGAGCATATAGGATCTTTATACCTAGACAAAGATAGATTGATATCAATAGAGATGTCACATTTGAAGAGGATATAGCCTTCAAGAAATCCAAAAGACTTCATGATTCATAAATCTAGATCCATCCGAAAACATAGAAGAAGATCATACTCCTAAGATTCATAGGGAGTCTCTTGAAGATGAATGCACTAATCCTAAGGAAGAACCCAAAATAAATAGAAAAACACCATGTTGGTTTAGTAAGATGACTCATGAAGAAGAGAAATTTACCTTACTTGAAGGAAGCATCAGAGAAAGGAATAAACCTAGTAGATACTCTAATTATATTACCTTAATGAGTGATATCATTGAATTAGAACCTTCCACTATTGAAGAAGTCACAAAAAGTCAAGCTTGGAAAGATGTTATGTTAGAAGAGTATCAGTCCATTATGAAGAATGGTGTATGGGATATTGTATGCAAACCTAAACACAATTTTGTAGTATCTTCTAAACGAATCTTCAAAATCAAGCATGTTATAGATGGAAGCATTGAGAAATATAAGGCTTGATTTGTAGCTAGAGGCTTCTCTCAAAAGGAAGGTATCGATTACGAGGATACATTTTTCCTAGTTTAAAGGTACACCTATGTCAAGGAAATTATTGCTATTGTTTCTTCTAAAAAATGGAAGATTCATCAAATGTATGTAAAGACTGCCTTCCTTAATGCCCAATAATAGAAGAAGTATACCTAGAACAAATTGAAGGTTTTTTTATACATAAGAACAATACACATGTCTACAAATTAAAGAAGGCATTGTATAGGCCTAGGAAGGCTCCTCGACCCTAGTACAAAAGGATTGATAAATACCTTCTAGGTCTAAACTTCTTCAAGAATGATGGATATCCAAACTTATACTACAAGGTAATCAATGGTGAAATATTAACTCGTGTACTTTATGTTGATGTTTTATTATTTACAGGACAAGATCACCTTATTAAAAAATGTAAGAAAGATCTTGGATCATAATTTGACATGAAGGATATGGGAATTTTACATTACTTCATTGGGTTAGAAGTGTGGCAACAAGAGCATAGCATTATTCTAAATCAAGGGAAGTGCATTATAGATATTCTAAAGAGGTTTTGAATGATGGAATGTAAGCCCATGATCCTAAAATACAACAATTTTTCACAAGCTAAAGAAAACAATAGTTGACTTAGAAAATACAAATCCTACTTTATACTGACAGATAATTGTATCCTTGATGTATCTGGTTAACACAAGACCAGATATTTGATATTTTGTAAATTCCTTAAGTCAGTTTATGTATGAATCAAAGTAGATACATCTAGTTGTAGTTAAACATATTCTAAGGTATCTTCGAGGAACAATTAAGTATGGTCTCAAGTAAACCAATGTTGACCTAAACCTTCCTAGGTACACTGACTCATATTGGGTTGGTTGTGTGCTAGAAAAAAAGAGTACATCTGGGTGTTGCTTCAGTTTAGGATCAGTTTTGATCTCATGGATCAATAGGAAACAATCCTTAGTGGCACAAAGTTCTACAAAAGCCAAGTATATTGCAACATCCATGAGAGAAAAAGAAGCATTATGGCTGCGTAAACTTTTAGTGTGATTATTTTGTGAACCTATGAATCATACCATTATTCATTGTGATAACTAGAGTTGTATAAAACTCTTAGTGAATGCAGCATTCCATGACATATTGAAACACATTGAGATTCCATGCCACTATGTTAGAGATATGGTAGATAAAAATATGATTCAATTGGAGTATGTAAGTATAGATGAATAGATTGCAGACATTCTCACCAAACTATTAGCCAAGGAAAAAAATGCTCATTTACATAAGAAACTTGGTATGGTTGAAATGTAATTATTAAATTTAAGATTTATTCATTTGTACTTATATTAAGATGTTTAATGTGTAAACTCTACTTGTCATGTGTATGACTCCACAACTTTATGCAAACCTAGTATCATGATGGATATCATGTGACTTGATATCCATGGACATATCATGATTATGAATAAAACATTATGGTAGATATCATGATACTTTGTATCTATGGATAAGCCATAATATTAAAACTATAATGATGAATAATATGTGTGAATAATATCCTTATACCATGACTTGATATCTTTATGATAGGCATCATGTGAAATGATGATGGTGCACACATCATATAGATTTCCAAATGAGAGTGTTGATGAACATCATGTGACTTGATATTAGAGAATCCACCATCTCTCATAATATCACAATGAGGGTGATATTTATCTTGTAGATCTAATGAAGGATATAATTAATCTTCCTTGGCTAAGAGGGAGTGTTAATTTTTGTAGCTTTAGTTAGATTATTCTAACCTTAAGCATTTGATATCTCCTTATTTCTAGATAAAATGAGAACTATATTCTACATACATTATCATTATACATTTGATGATCTTATCAACTAGAGAATTCATTAAGATTCATTCTATAATTATTATTAGATAACCATGATATTTATAATTGATAGCTATCATAGTTATCATTATTGATAACTAATATAAGTAAAAGTAATATCAATATTATAGTTGATATTGTTATAAAATCTAATTGTTAATAAAGTTGATAACAATACCAACTTAACATTATTGATTTGATTATCAAAAGTTGATTATCATGGTATCAACCAAATCAAGTTATTACTTTCTGTTGATTATGATATCAACTATGAATCTGAATTATAATATTTATTAATCATTATTGATAATGATAGATCAATGTGATTATCATTATCAATAATGATAATCATATTTATATGATCATCAAAATATGTATATCGACTGCATTCGTATCAATGTAACAAACTTATCATTGCTAATAAGGATACTGCCGACATATGTCAATGGTCTCATTATTAACAATGATTATGTTAAAAAAACTAAATCGATATTTTAATGGAGAGCAGAGGTGGAGCAAGCGTTGGCATTAGGGTTTCAAAGGGAGATGGGGTCTGTGAGGATGGAGAGGTAGATGATGATGAGGATGTTGTCTATGCTCTGTCCCTTCCTTCAGCAAGATCTGTATTGGGCAGACCTATTCTTCCTTGTAGGTGTTGGTTCCAAAGGGTTTCTTTAGGTTTGTGGTTGTACGAGGGGAGATCCTTTTCCATCTCCGGTCTTCTTCATGTTCCTATTACACCTTGGTCTGCTACTCTCCTAGTGTGGAGCTAGTTTGGCCCTGCTTCTACTGGGTTGCCTACTGGCGTGGCTTGTGATGTGGCCTTTTTTTGTGATGGCCTTCCTCTCTCATGCCTCGTCCCTCATCCTTGGGCTCTTGCTTGGTGTGCGGATGGTTGGGGTAGGTTTTGTGGGAGCAGGGCTTTGTTTGTCCTTTCTTGTGCCTACTTTGATGTTGGTGAGGCCTCTCTATGGGGGGGCGGATCTGGTGGCTCCTCGGATACTTTCTCGATAGATCTATCTTATTCCCCTTTCTCCCTTTTATTTTGTGGAAGGTTTTTGGGGGTTTCTTTGCTGACCCCTATTTCTACCTTAGAGTTTTTGGGTTGGATGGCTACTAGGGCTCAGCCTGCTTTGTTGCAGGGGGTTTTCATTTTTACAGTTTTCACTAAGCTCTTTGCTAATGCCCTGTGGAAAAGCTTCTTGTGGTGTGTTCTGCTTCTCGGTGCCTTGGGGTGGAGAGGCTTCTCTTCGATGCCCAAGGTAGATGGGCTACTATGTTAGAGTTTTGGCTACTTCTTCTCTATCATCTATGTGGAGTAGACCCCTATTGAGATGGGGTTTCTTACCTGGGCCCAGAGGTTGTTGTTGGTTTCTCTTCTTCTTTTCTCTTTCCAGCTTCCTCCAGAGGTGGAAGCCCTTATTGAGGTGAAGGCTCGGCCCATAGAGGGGGTTGTTTGCTAGATGAAAGAGGTGCAAAGGAGTGTTGCCGCTGACCTTGGCCCGTGTTTGTGAGAGTTCTTTTTGCCTATGTTCTTCTGCTGTACTTTCTTTCTCCAGGAAAATTGTGGCTTGGTTGATGGGGGAGACTCTGTTTCCCCCACTTCTCTGGTTAAGGTTGGGGGAGCCTTTGAAAACCCTTATGTCTTGGTGTAGCTCAAGTTAAACCTGATTATTATTTTAAGCTATTATTTTATTCTTGTCCGGTCCTGCAAGGGTGGATGGATTTTTTAACCATAATGTTGGCTCTTTATTCCAGTTTTAAAACCTAGAATGGTTATGGGAGCCATTTCAAAACCCATATTATTGGTTTGGGGTGCCTAAAAACCCTGGTTTTCTCCTGTTGGTGTAAAGCTTTGGCTTCACTCTAACGGCTTCTTGCAGCGAGACCCCAATTGTTTATCTCTCACTTCGCTATTGTTGTTATGTTGCCTTGGGGTTGCTAGTAGTTCTACTGGCAATCTCTGCTAGGGGGATCTGTTATGTTCTTCTCCCAGCTATCTCATTCTAGGATTGTGCTAATTCTTCCTATCTTTCTCTGGGTTATAGTTCCCTTCAAAAACTAAATGTAAATGGTTTCAAGGCCCATTCAAAACCTGTTTTACCTAATAAAAAACAATGATTATGTTAAGCATATGTTTGAACAACAAATAGAATGAAGGATGATATGTATCACATAGTAGAGTGTTTAATGTTAATATGACGATTGACATTAACAAGTCGATAATGAGGATCAACTTTGATAAACAATAACATGTTGATAATGCAATTTCCTAAGTTGGTAAACTTTGATAATAAGAATGTCTCACAAAGAGACATCACTCTTCATGAGACACAGTCTCATGAAGAGGTATGTCCCTTCATCATACATCCTTGAAGAATATATATATTACATCAAATTCATTTGATGGAATTGATATAGTAATACAATTCAACCTTAGTTTGATATATATATATATATATATATATATATATATATATATATATATATATATATATATATATATATATATATATATATATATATATATAAAGTCCTCTAGACACATTAGTTAATAAAAAGAATATTTATATTATATTGATATTGATATATATCAAATTAGTGACTTGATATAATATCAATTTGGAGATCAATATATATATATATATATATAAAGATAACATTCCAAGGAGAGATTATCAAGATATACTTCTATCTATCAAAGATTAGATAACATTCTATTATGAATTTATCTCATATATATACATAAATTTTTAAAGAATTACATACCCTAAATCTTACCAAACAACAAGAAATTCATTAAATTTATTTAATTAAGAGTGAGGGATACAAACAAAAGGTGAATTAAAATAAATAATAAATATTTACTTAATAGGATAGGATGAGATAAAGGCAAATATGGTTGGATATGGATAAATTTAGGTGTCTACACTTTCTTCTTCAATTTTTCTTCAAAATGTTTCTTAAGTTCTACTAAATATTATCTTCTATATATAATTGATTATTTAATATTATATATTATACCATATGTTTAATTTCTCTCATAACATTATGTTGGAAATTAGTATTCATTCATCAGCAAATGTTACTAAAACTTCTCAACATTTTGCATTAAAGCCTAATAGTGGCTTGGAGGATCGCTTTCCTTGAGTATTACTATTTTTTTATTGGAATCTCTTCATAACTAAGTCAATGGTTTTGGATATTGTTTGGAAAAAAATCAAGTTGTCAAATACATATCTGTGCAACAAAGATCTGTAATATTTGGTTATTTGAATTGGAGATTTTATGGTTTTAGAATTGCATTTTTTCTAAATAATCAATGGTCTCATATTTTCATGTTTGCATGGATTGCACATTACTTTTTGTATGGGATTTGTTATTGCAAATGAAAATTAATTGGGTTTATATGGTTTTTTGGATGATATTTTATCCTACATATTTTTAAATACAGTAATGGA
The DNA here is from genome assembly GCA_027943335.1 of Chamaecyparis obtusa. Lineage (NCBI taxonomy): Eukaryota > Viridiplantae > Streptophyta > Pinopsida > Cupressales > Cupressaceae > Chamaecyparis > Chamaecyparis obtusa. Next base: position 12,262 of record BSBK01007238.1, on the reverse strand, counting down.
ATTTTCTTGTGGCAAGAAATATATGTAATAGAATGAAATAAGACAAGACTAACTAAAATAGTCAAATCATAAAAAAAGAGGGTTAGTCAACAAGTTTTTTGCTAAATAATATATATTTCAAATAAGTATTTCTTATTGTTAATAGTATTTTTAAAATCTTCACAACTCCACCCCAATAGATGCTAATCATCACAAGAACATGTTAATATCAAAGTTTCTAATGACTTGAGAAACAATGAAAACATGTATTGTACATGTGATTTCCTTCATTCACATAAGTTCACCTTCAGTCTTAACATCTCTTTTTCCAACTTTTGTTTTGATTAGTCTATGTTTAACTTTCAATTACTCCTTTATTTATACCTCGATTAATATATTTGCTTAGATCATGTAAAACTCTCCATATTTGTTTTTATCTAAGAGCTATTGTCAAGAATTTGTTTCCACCCTATGATGGATTTTTTCCAAGAATCTTGCATGTCATTGTTCAAAATTTATAACTAGTCATCTTTACATTATTAATACTCAGTTTTTTTAGGTTGTTAAAATTGAATAGCATGGAGGAAGGAAATAAATAGTACTATTCCACAAAGAAAAACTAGTTCTATTTCATATATATTCCTAATTTAATGTATGGATTTTTTATTAATCATTGAATGAATTTGTTTAATGAAATGTGGTAGCTAAGACGTCTTTAAAATGAGTTTTATATAAATGATTTGAGTAGACAAGATTTGATCTTTACAAATTTATTTTTGTTTGTTGAAATTTAAAGTATTAAAATTTATTTGATATTTTGAAAGGAAAATATACTTATTTTTTCTTTGGATATTTTGAAGATCCTTACCATTACTCATTCTAAAATAAATCACCTCAAATAATTAAACAAACTTAAATCCAAATCAATAGCTCTCATGAAGGATATCTCAAAGGACATCTTTAAGATCCTCTAATTTATTGGGAGTTCTAAAAGAGACTAGAAATCACTTGAGTAGATTAATATTCATACACAATTTACAAATTAATTATATGGAAAATATTAATGAAAAAAAAAAAAGAGAAATGATTTAATTTATATAATATTTTTTTATTAAAATATATAATGTAAATATTAATAAAATGTAAAATATTTATATAAGATAAATAATTAATAATACCATAAAAATATCTATAATTTAGACAATTAATATAAAATAAAGTATATTTTTTAATGCAATATAAAATTATATATTATAAATTATTTATAATAATAAATATAATAAAAAAATATAATACAAAAATAATAAGCATTAAAAATATACATACATTAAAGTTGTTTGAAGCAAAAATGTTGCGCATGTTTGAGTTTTTCGAAATTGCTTTGCAAGTGGACTGTGTGGTTATGTGTATGATTCCTCGTTTCTGAAGGTGGAAAATAACACAATAAAAGGAGTATAAAAAGTGTTTACTAAGCATACAAATAAAATCTGTTAAAGAGGTTTTGTTAATTATTTTAATGACTCTTTAACAAAGAGGCTCTATTCATCTTTTAAACAAGTGCCACGTAATAGCTAGTACTTACCTTTAATTTTATAAATAATTATAATTTTAATCTTAAATATAAATATAATTTTAATTTTAATAAATTTATCATAATTCTATATATTTTGATTAATTATAAAATTATATAAGTATACTTTTTATATAATTATAATTGTAGCAATAAGTAATTTTTTAATTATAATTATTTAAACAATTATTAATTGTAAATTATAATTCATTTAAATCTTAATCTTAATTTTATTTGTAATTATTTTTTAAAATATAACAATAATATAAATTTTATTGTCTTAATATATATTTTTAATTATATATGATTAATATTATTATAGTAATATTATATTATATATAAACTGCAATGATAATACAATAATCATTTACTAATATAATGAATTTACATAATTGAAATAGTAAAAGAATATCATAAAAAAATTATTATATTAAATATTTAAAATACATATTTATTATTTTTTTAATATTTAAATTAAAAAATTATATAATATATATTGAAATATGAATAAAATTGGTAATTAATATAATATTATATAAAATAATTTATTAAAAAAAAATTAAATTGTAAAAAAGATGAATAATTTATATTATAAATTATATATTTATACTAAATATATTATTTCATTATTATACAAATTCTATTTTAAATTTAGATAATATAAATTGTTATATATTTTACAAATATTATTATATTATAAAAATATATATTTTTAAAAATATGTTATATATATTCGTGTATTAAATTTTAAGTTATGATTATATATTATTAATATATAATAAGTTTTATTATGATATTATATACAATAATTTATTTTAAAATATACTTTTAACAAAAAGGTGAATTCTAGAATGTTGGCTATAATTATGTAGTTGTTAATGAAATCGTTCAAATTTTTAATTCTGAAAATTTTGTGTATAAGACTCAAATCAATTCAACCAATCATATGCTCAAAAAATAATTTTTGTAATTTATAAACTTAAAAATATTGCATGTTCACTATAGAAAACATCAAATTTATAAGAAAATAAAAAATATGTTAAATAATGATTGGTGCATACAACTTGTTTTAATCAATAGTTAAAGCAAGAAAACCAAAAGTCATTACAATAGAGCTTACTAGCCTATGGACAAGTACTAATAACTCTTTGTATGCACCCTTGTAAAAGCCCTTTCATGTTTTTTTTAAAGTTTATTTTATATCCCTTCTGTTATTCCTATTTATTTGTCTCTTTTAGGTGTTTGTCTGCCAAATTTCTCTCTCTGCCTCTGTATGAGGCTTAGATCGCTGCAGCTTCATAGGTTTTGAACATCAGAACATAGTGCATGTAAAAACAAATAAATCTATCATAAGCACATAAGGTATTATACTAGTCATGGAAATATAAGATTATTTTAGTCTTGAAGTTAAAACATCACTGTAACTAACTCAGACCAAAAAGGAATGAACAAATGACAAGATGTGAACACGGTAAGAACTACAAATATGACTATATTTAAATCCTGATAATCATAGTTAATATGGTTCCACAATCAGTTATCAAAATGTAATGAGGTCTTTGATAATAATATACTTCAAAATCAATTATACAAGTTATAGCTTTTATATTGATCAATCCATTTATTTTCCTTCCCGTGGAGTCAGGTCCTCATCTTTGTCTTTATCACCACTTGAAGGACCTCGGGGTTGTGTGAATGGATCATACCATAGAAAGCCCCAATGATCAACATCCCAGTTTGAGTTTGCTGGATAATCAACATTCCAGTTGCAGTATGAAGCATAATCAACATTCCAGTTGAAGTATAAAGGATAATCAACATTCCCATTGCGGTATGATTTATAATCCATCACAGTCATGTCAGGGCGCAATGGGTTCATGGTTTCGTTAGACTTCAATGGATAATCGACAGATTCATCACCTTCCCGCGCTTCATTAAGCTCATCACTCACCTGCTGCTCTGAATGACTTTCACTTTCTTCCTTGAACACATGGCAAACAACCCATTCCTCCTGCACAAAATTGCAAGTCGATATAAGTATTATAATCTATGGTCCAGATTGCAGTTGAATTATAATCAAAATACCAGTTGCAGTAAGGATTATAATCTATGGTCCAGATTGCAGTTTTAATTATAATCAAAATACCAGTTGCAGTAAGGATTATAACCTATGGTCCAGATTGCAGTTTGAATTATAATCAAAATACCAGTTGCAGTAAGGATTATAAGCTATGGTCCAGATTGCAGTTTGAATTATAGTCAAAATACCAGTTGCAATAAGGATTATAATCTATGGCCTAGATTGTAACCCTCCAGGTTTAATAGTGGAGCTCATTGAGGTCATCAGTCACCTGCTGCTCATCTCTTAGAGTCATGTCAGAAAGCCCACAATCCTCCACCTTTAATGGTGACTCAACAAATTCATCAGCTTCATTGAGCTAGTCAGCTGCTCCTCCAGTTTGGTAGTGTAGCAAAAAATTCATCAGCTTCCTGTTCATTGATCTCAGCACTCACCTGCTGGTCTGAATGACTTTCAATTTGTTTCTTGAACACATGGCAGTATGAAGGATAATCAACATTCCCATGGCGGTATGATTTATAATCCATCACAGTCATGTCAGGCATTGGGTGCATGGTTTCGTTAGACTTTAATGGTGAATCAACAGATTCATCACCTTCGTGCTCTTCATTGAGCTCATCACTCACCTGCTGCTCTGAATGACTTTCACTTTCTTCCTTGGAAGATTTTACATCTTATCAGTTTGTTTCAAGGAGATCATATAGCTGTCTCTTAACTGGAATTGAATTGCATAGCAAAGTCAGAGAGCAAAACATTTCTATCTTGAGGCCTAAGATATGAATTCAGTATATTTTCACCAGGTTAGCTTAATTAATTCTTATTGTTAGAAGTGTAGGAATCAAAATCAGCCATAACCATTCTTCAAATGACAGACCACTATTGAATACTTCTTACGTGAATGCAAAATGATTAGAGTTGTACCTGATCTTATAATTAAGTAAATTTCCAAAAAGAAATTCAATTATTGGGAGACTAGCAGATCAGAGACAAAGTGAATATCTCAAGTTAAAAGTTTTCGTAGTTATGAAAAGAATAGAATACAGGATGTTTTTGACAGCTGATTAGAATAGCTGGGAACGATAATAAGTGTTTCTTCATATGTATTTGGTACCAACCATGATATTTGCCTTTGGGCTGTACTGCTTTTACATATATGGAACGTGCTATATGAAGCTAATGCTTAATTACAGGTATTGTATTTACTAGAACTCTTTTTTTGTGTCATTATCTCAAGTTAAATTTAATCCAGTGCAGTACGAAGATTTGATTTCAAATATCCATCATATCAAGTTCTGTTTTCTTTTCTTGTTAAGATGTCAGCAGAGATATTTCAATTAGCAATAATTTTCTAATGCTTGTAAAATGGTCCAGGCATGGACTGCATAATTAAAACTCTTCTGGTATAGGGTGGAGATAAAATGAGGAGGAACTTATTACGAAGCTCAAAAGAGATGTCAATATTAAATCCTAAAAACCAAAATAAATGTATTATTATCCGTAGGAGATATTTTCCACAACAAGTTAAATTGTGATATTGCTATCAAGATTCAACTGTGTAGTTTCTGAGTCAAGCTCATTGACCCAAGTTTCATGAGTAGTGGTTCACACAAACCCATCTCTCATGGGAATGAATGGAACACTTAGCACTCATAGGATCTAGGTGATGCTCAGAGACGTGAAGCACGGGGACTTTCTGGGAGGTCACCCATCCCAGTACTACTCCAGCTTGAGCGCGCTTAACTACGGAGTTTCCTCCATGGTTAAACCCACTCTGCTTGGAGGAAACTCCGTAGTTAAGCGCGCTCAAGCTGGAGTAGTACTGGGATGGGTGACCTCCCGAGAAGTCCCGATGCTTCACCTCTGTGAGCATCACCTAGCTCCTATGAGTGCTAAGTGTTCCATTCATTCTCATGAGAGATGGGCCTGTGTGAACCACTACTCATGAAACATGGGTCAATGAGTTTGACTTAAAAACTACACAGTTGAATCCTGATAGCAATATCACATTATTTTGTTAATATTGATTTTGATTGATACTTTGAAATCTTTTGCTTGAACCTTACCATAAAAGTGAACAAAGGAAACAAAATGTTCATTTGACTTTGGAAACTTTGTGAGACAAATTAGAGTTAAAATAGATAATGAAGGGTTTTTATTTGGAGCATATAAATATATTGTAGTTAGAAGTGTTCCAGTCTACTTGCCTGAGGAGGATCAGTGTCGTTTATCTGAAGGCTGTATTCATGCATCCTCCAGTCTGTTTCTTGCGTATTTGCTTCGAAGACCAAAGTCCTCTTCGTTCCAATTCGATGATGAATTAAGCCTGGAATGCCATGATTCCGGTTGCAGCAGACAGGCTCGTCGCTGCATTTGCTCTTCCACGAACCAGCTGGTGTGCGTCTGTCTATCCGAGTTTCTCTTCCTATCATTGGGTATTCGTTCTCCGTGTGGGTGAAGAAGTACGATCCTATCTCTGTGCATTCAGATTAAAAACACACACCAAATCAAATATAGACAATATCTCAGAAACCTTGCAGAAGAACATACATTACTATATTGTTCAAAATACCTTGGAGCTCCCAAGGTGCAGCGGTGTAGACATTTTTCTCGATGATAATGTTGAAGACACCATGGAGCTTCAAAGGTGCGTTGCTGTAGACATCTATCATTTGATAGGTAACTTTCTTCCTCAGAATTTGGACCAGCTCTTCATCCGTGAATTGGACAGTGTTAGCCATTTAACTCGATCTTCCTGCACACATAGATTCTACCTGTGTTAGCCATTTCACTCTTTTGTACAATGGTTAGAGGAGCCTTGGCAAGTATCCGCTCTATGGATTCATGACACTTTTGCATTGTTACACAGATTGGAATCAGAATGTAAAGAAGCAAAATGTATGGCTAGATATGCTTCAGTCACATATCGCATCTTACAAATCAAATAATCGGAACCCACAAATCAACCCATAAATCAAGTAATGTAATGCTCACTGTGAAGCTAAACTAAATTGAATTAATGCTCACTGTTAACCTAAACTAAATTGAGTTAATGTCTACATTTGGCAGGTTTACCATGGTTCTATATGTTTTGTCTTCTTAATGGAGATCTTATGAATGAGAGGAGTCCATTGCACTGTCAAGATAGAAATCAAACCGGAAAGATACGATTTATCTAATGAAATTCTGAGAATTAGAAGATAAGCAGGGTGCAGTATTATGTGATTTTAAGGTATAGTAACTAACGAGGAACTTGAGTGGGTGAATGTATGTTATTTTCGACAGTATTGATGCAAGGGAAGGGATTGTCATATCCCATTAACCATTGTACTTTCTTCTTCTATAATCTGACATCCACCACTAAGAGACTCTTTCTATTGACTGAGTTCATCCGGCATCGTCATGAAACATGAGGTGAATATGGAAAAGCTGAGGCTTCTAATGTTGAAGGAAACCCTAACACTAACGGCATTTAACAAGATTTAATCTTCAATGTCAAATGTTCCAAATCAACTGCATATTTCTCCTCCTCCTTTCTCCTCTATAATGTTTGTCTTCATCCACCTGAGATTTCTTCATGCTCACGCTTCCAATACACTTCATAACTCCATGCAAAACTAAGATCTTCAATCTTCTCACAAGAAATAAGAAAAGTCATCAACAAGCTGTCCAGAACATAGAACATAGAACATAGGAACTGGAAGCAAAATGACAATCAAAAAACAACCAAAAAAAATCAAGACAAAGCAGGGGAACCTAAGTAAGACTCTTCAGAGTATCAACAACATGTTATAATTAACATTATGGTAATAAATATCAATAATATGCGTTTCATAATAGGTTAAGATAATACCTCAAAGACTTTAACAAATTTTTCAGAATCAACTCCTTTCTCCAGTCTCTTCTCTCTTTGAAAATCTGTTGACTCTCAAATAGAAATTCAACAATTTATAATAAACATGATGATAAATATCACTAATACACATTGCATAATGAGTTAAGATCATACCTCAACTGTCCGGTGTTTGAAAAATATTTCAAAATCAACTCTTTTCTGAAGCTTTCAATCTCTTGCCACCATATTCTTTACGAAAAACTTTTGGGCAGAAAATAGAAATCTTCCGGAAAACTGTAGAAAAGAAAATGTCTAATGTAACATCAACAAAGACATAAATAGAAAATAATTATTAGGGTTTGTTCATATTTGTAAAAATAAAATTTTATCTTTAAATTTTGTCACCTCTTTTTTGGGTAACTTTTAATAGATTCAAAAACTTAAAATTATTTAGAACACATTATAACATGGCCCCAACTCAAAGCTTATCACATTTTTGTAAATTCAAGAAATCTAATTAACACCCACTAAAATTAATTTAACCAATACAAAAATACACAATAATCAATGCAAAATAAAAGAAACAAAATAATTAATTTAAGCAAAAGTTGTTGAGTCTAATGAGTATGTTCAAGCCAGAAACCATAATGACCGTTGGATTGTCTGTATTTTTTCTGGGTACTTCAAAACAGCGACACTGAATTTGAAGACTGAGCTAAGGCGTTGATGCCTAAGACGGGGCCCTTTCATTCATTGGCTGAGCTGTAATTGTATGTTTTTATTAATATTTAATATTTGACAGTCATTTAATAGTTATTAGCAGTGATCATAAGGTTTTATTTTTTCATGTTTAATATTGATTGGTTTTTATTTCACGACTGAGACATCACGGTTTTTCTATTGGGTTTTTATTATTAGTTTCAAATCCATTAGTAAGTGGGTTTTTATTTGTTATAATTAGTTTCAAACCGTCCTTTTTAAACCAAGTGTAGGGGGGGGATTACAACAAATATCTTGCTGGCCGGTTTTGTTAAACAGGTCACCGCCTTTTTTCCCACCATTTGACTCACTTGTTGTGTGAATGTTGAAGTCCCCATGCTCTTAGGGTTAACAGATCAGAACACAGATGTGAGTATATAGTTAATAAACTTATTTTTAATAATAATAAATACGAAGGATGTTGGCTGTTCCATTTTTCTTCTAATGCTGCTTTTCTTGCCACAAATTTCTTATTCACCATGTCTGTTTCACTATCTGAAGGGTAGTTTTCAATCGATAACTATGACCAAATTTCTACGCATGTAAATTCAGCGTAGTGTTTTTTCTGAAATTATTAGTTGTTAGGAGTAATTATTCGGCTATGTTCAAGCCAGAAACCGTAATGGCCGTTGGATTTTCTGTAAGTTTTTTTGGCCACTGATTTGGAGGCTGAGCTAAGGCGGTGCTCTTTCATTCATGGCACTTGTTTGTAATTGTAAGCCTTTATTTAATAGTTGTGAGCCTTTAATATCTGTCCTTTAAACAATGTTAAAGTCTCGCAAGAATGAAACTTGAGAGGATCAAAGGGTTCCACCGTTGGAGACCAGCATGCATCAAGAAAATTTCAACTACTTTAAGATAGTTGGGGATGAAAGAAGAAAAGGTAACCGATTACTTTTTACATCATGAAAGACCATACCATTTGCAGAAGAATCTAAACTAGCAATGGAAGGCAAGTACCCATCAAGGAAGAGTAAACCACTTGCAGAATTGTCCAAAGTTTGGATTTTCGAAAGGAAGAAATAGAGTGTTTGGAGGGAAGGGGCGATTAAAGATAGGCAAAGAAGACGGCCACATAGGAGAGTAACATTCCCTAATAATATTTCCATCTTCCCAACCTCTAAGAGGGGAGCTCCTTTTAACTTAGGGCTATTAAAGAGTCTGGCTTGCAGACAATGAAGGGAGGAATCATTTCAACAACAAAGGGTTTATATGGCAATCTTCTTGGAGAAAGTAAGCTGGAAGACAAATATGGGTAAAGAAAAAGAATGGCAAGTCAGATAAATATAGAGAACAAGAATTGGAATGCTGCCAACAAGTAGAAGGTCAAGGGAACAATGGTGATTTTGATGATCAGATAGGTCAAGTAGAGATTCAAGGGTCAAAGAAAGTTGATGAAACATAGATGATGTGAGAAATCACCAGGTATGTCATCTCCAAGAAAAACCCATGGACAAACGAGGTCCTCGAATTCAGTTGGACGATGAGGTTCTTCAGCTTAGAGAGAAGTCAACTACAAAAGGCTTTAATATGTAAGTTTTGGAATTCCTCCTTTTTGCAAGTTCTCTTATTGGGATGGATGGAACAACATTGGCACAAAGTTGAGAATGTTTCTTCTTTAGATTCAATTGGCATTTTCACTATTATTTTTTGCTCAAAAGAAGCTAGGGATAAGGTTTTCCAAAGGAAATGTTGTTTTATAATGTATGTGGATTACATATACAGCTATAGATTCTCACTTTTTCTATAAACAAATTAAGTTTAAGATTTGTTCCATTCTAGATAATTCTAATAGATTTACCTAAAAAATGCCGACAATCAAACATTCTGGAATTTATTGGTAACAATTTAGGTATTTATCAAGGTCTAGATCCACTTTCTACAAACATCTTTGTTTCTACAAGGTTGTGTGTAATTGGATACCACTAAATCATTACCATACTCTATAAAATTTATTTACAATTCAAAAGATGGATTCAAAAAAACCAATATGAAGAAGAAGAATAAATTTTACTATTTATGGAGTTGGCAATGATACCCACAAGCATATTTTGCATTTGATTCTTGATGGTGAATATATGCATACACAAGACACACCACAATGGGATGTAAACTATGCCAATAGATCTGAAGAAGTGTCCAATATTCAAGAAAGGAATCAAGACGTTATGGTTAGTGAAGCTTAGTCTTGGAATGCAAAGGAGTCACATAGAGTTTATTCATTTGTTGACAGTAGTAGAGAGTGAGCAAAACGTTTTAACAAATCTTTACAAGTTTTTATGGGTTTTCTCTCAAAATCAAAAGAACAAAGAAGATTGGGTAGATTTATCATAAGAACAAGAGAAATTGGGGAAGTATTTAGAACATAATTATTAATTAAATATGGACATCCCCTTGCTAATAACAAGCTCCTTCTTAGTATTGATAAAAAGTCAATTATTGGCATGGAGGAGCTAGTCCATATTGTGTAGGGAGGTTTTGAAATTTATTTATTGATATGGAATAGACAATTTAATGTTGGGAGAAAGAATGCTAGAAGATAAAAATGGGTAAAGAAAAAATATGGAAATTCAAATAAAGATAGATAACAAGAATTGGAGTGTTTTCCACATGCAAATTGCTTCCTATTTTAGAGGATTGAATACATGTACTTAAAACAAATAATTTACATGGATGTATATATAATTTATGTTATGATTTATCTCATTTACAGTCCAATATAGGTGATTTACATGTTAATATTAAATAAATTAATTAAATTTTCATCATTTAGAATTGTAAATATATTTTAGATTTTAATATTAGTTTATAGTTTTTGATTAAGTGAAAATAGGTTATGAAGGGTGGTTGGTTAGTATAATACCTTTATTAATAAAGGATTGGACATCCTTTTACAATGATCTATGGTTAAACATCATCAGGTGTCATACTTAAAATAACATATTGAACTCATTTAATTTATCAATTCGGGAGTGTAAACTTGAAATGGTGGCTACAAAGTATATGCTCTAATTCACCTTTGAAGTCATTGCAACTAAGTAAAGATGAAGATGCAAGAAATCTATGCTAGAAATGGAAATAACAACTTAATTTAGAACTTAAGAGAATGCTGCAAAGAGTAAACCTAGTTAAGTATCCATGTTGCAGGAACAACTGATAGTTCTGTTACTAAAAAGGTTGTATGAGCAATAGAGTATAAAAATTTTCAAGGAAACTTAAGTGTAATTCCTACTTATGCATGAACTAAGTTCACCTTCCATGTTGGCCCCCACATAAGAGTGACTGAATTGAAACTCAAAGATTAAAGCCTGAAAATATCATTTATTCATTCATGGAAACATCAAGTAACAAGATGGAACAACAAGATTGTATTTACTACCTCCTGGATTACAAAGATGATTCCTAAACATCTAGCTAGCTAGGAATCACAAACTCTAGCTTATTTAAAAGCAACTAGATAACAAAACTCCTAAGAACTAGGATCCTCCAAGTCATAGATACAACAACTTTCCGTTACAAGACATTTAATGCAGAAGTAATCTGCATTCAAATTCACAGGAATATAGGAACATACGAGCACTGGATTTCTTCCAAAACATCCGATAATTAAGTTGACTTGGTCTGCAACAGCAACTACTACTGACTGGTAATAGTGGAACCATTATGAAACTTGAAAGAAGTTATTCACCAAGTGATGATGCCACTTCGATGATGAGTCTTCATTACCTTCTTTTCCTGCAAGAGATTAGCTCACCAAAAAACCGAAACACATGTCCAAGATAAAGATTCATAATAAGTTTTCCTACTTTAACGTATCCTCATCACATGGCTACAGGAACACTACCCATTAATACAGAATAGAAAGAATACAGATTTCATCATACATAACCACATAATATATATATATATATATATATATATATATATATATATATATATATATATATATATATATATATATATATATATATACATATATATATATATATATATATATACATATATATACATATATACATATATATATATATACATATATATA